>OY992882.1:72239864-72839864 GCA_963921405.1 Cepaea hortensis
TATCTCTGCTAATCTCAATATGCCATTTCTAGAATATGTGAAGGTCCAACGGCAATACTGAAAATGTCTGCCATGGGATCACCTTCTCATTGTATAGAAACAGAACAAATTACATAATAAATAATATTTTGTCACGCCAAAGAGGTTCAACAAAAGAAACCCGTGGTGTCTCCGTGAAGGGTTAGGACCATCATATTTTTGTAGGCCTGAGTTCTCCAAGGAACTGGTGGGCAGTCCTCACCTTCTGTAGAGAACGACGTGAGCCGACATCCACCAATTCTCTGACTGTGCTTATGTCTATGTCAGCGCAACGTCATAAACGTTACATCAACGCACCGTTAGAAAAGGTAACTTACCATACACATTTAATTGCATGTCCTTTACAGGACCTTTCAATCAACCCCAGCATTCTTTGGCTGTGTGTGATTTCTTGAAAAGTTTACGTTCATTGTATGAAAACTAGCTCACGAGAGTCTGCTTCCAAATAACCCGCAGCCGTGTTTCGAACGCGGTATGCGGGATTGTGAACTGCGTTGGTAATGCCTTCGCCACAGCCCAGCAACCTTGCTATAATGATATTATAATTATGACAGTAGACATGAATACACGAACTCCCAGTGGCTGCATGAACATTAACAGACTACATTTTCTACAAGCTCAAGTATAGGGTGTACATTTCGGATCGTGATTGGTAAGAGTAAATACAAGCTGTGTGATTCAGGACAGATGGACTTTTAACTGAACATTCCACTGCAAGCCACAACACAAATGAAGTGATTCTTGCTGGCATGAAATACGAGCCAAGGTGTACATTGGAATCAGGATTGCCACTTTTTTTTTTTTGACCAGAAAAATCTAGAAACGGCCCAAACAATATCCTCAATGTTTCCTCAATATAAAATTCAATATCTCAGTAACCAACTGAGGGAAAATGATGAGATTTAGCATATAACCTTATAATTATGTCCACCCAACAAAATTTTTTTTGTTCTGGAGATTGTACAGCAGATTTCAATGTTTGTTTATATGCGGTATATATTTTATGCCCCCCCCCCCCGCATTCATTTCATCATTTTAAGAGTATTACCGCTTCAGCAAGACACCCCCCCCCCCCGCTGTTTTTGAATTTTGTCTGCGCGGTTTTCGCTTTTGGTAGACTGAGGAAAATTTATATGGGGCAGTTCAGAGGTGTCGTCAAACTGGTTTCTTTCATGAAACGTGATTATATAAATAAACTAGCTGGCTTGGCCCGGCTCCTGGCCAGGGATCTATCTATCTATCTATCTATCTATCTATCTATCTATCTACCTGTCTGCCTGCCGGCAGGCTGGCCGACCGACATCTATCTATCGATCTATCTAACTACCTGCCTGCCTGCCGGTAGGCTGGCCGGCCGACCGACCGACCGATATCTATCTATCTCTCTATCTGCCGGCCGACCGACCCACCGACCGACCTCTATCTATCTAATCTATCTGTCTGCCTGCCGACCGACCGACCCACATCTATCTATCTAATCTATCTGTCTGTCTGCCTGCCGACCCACCCACCGACCGACCGACAGCCCACCCAGCCAGCCAGCCAGCCAGCTACCTACCTACCTTTCTGTCTGTCTGTCCGCGCTATTAACTATTGATAAAAGTTACTGGAAAAAACGTCAGGACCATGTGTTGAAAGAGGATGAGGACTATTGGAGAAAAGATGGATTGAATTTTATGCAACCGAGAGCAATCATCAACCTACTGGAATCGTCCGACACAGATTAAGGTCTGAGCAGATCGCAGACCTTAATCTACGTACACACTTACTGGGATATTTTGCTCCAACTATTCAGACGAATTGCAGGCCCTAAACATTACAGCATCAGCATCAGCTGAAGAAACAAGAAGGAAATGAAAAATAAGGTAAGAAATATATTCCTTCTACTTTCCTGTTAATTTACAAATTATTTACCACGTGCCTCTGTAACTTCTCTGTCTTTACTAATATTACACATTGCACCCCTCTCGGGATTCTCCATGGTGAAGTGGTCAAGCCGTCTGACTCGGGCTCCGAAGGTTGTATGTTCGATTCCGGGCCGCGTCCTTCATTTCACGATTGAGGGTCGTCGCTGGAGCTACGGAGTTCGTGTTTTGTGCGACGCTTTCCGCGCTGCGGAAAGAAACTGAGCCATATGGGATACAAAAAACCGGTGCAATGCAGCCGACCCTGTCGATTTAAAGCTAGTTCTTTCATTGCACCCACTCCCATACGAATCCGGATACGCCTTTGTGTGTCATCAGAATTGGCAGGTATCACATTACCGTAAAAATAACTTTGTTAGCGAGAAATCACTACTTGTTGAGCAAAACATCAAAGGAATGTCGCCGCTTTCAATGATTTAAGTTGTTTTTGGACCTATCAAAGACATATTCCTTGGGTGGGGGTAAATATAAGACGGCTGGAAAAATTTCATAACGATGCAACAAACAGTTTTCAAAATAATTGATCGTGAATGAAGGCAAACAAATGTGGACATACTATAGTACATCTACAGCATCTAAAAAATGGTGATGTTGACTGCAACGTCCTGTAAGAGATATACAACATAAAAAAATTGATGTGACTTACCTTATAGAATCATGCCCTCATCTTCACTGATGTCTGTCTCACAAGATGATGAAGTTGAAGCTTCAGATTCAAAATGACTGTTCCAATTTCTTTTAATACACGATCAGGGAGCTGATAAGTTGAACAGCATTTTCCTGCTGTCATCAGGCCAAATCTTATTGTTAAGATAACATTTAAGAGGTCAAGTTTCATCCTGTTTCTTAGTTTACATTTTGTATAATTCATAGTACTGAAAACTCTTTCCACACCAGCATTTGAATGGGGTAGTATGATGGCAGACATCGCACATTCAAAGAGCTCATAGAATGGACTGTTACCAGAGACATCTTTAAATTGTCTTACTTCACTCCAAAAGGCTTCAGTTTCTGTTTTGTTTCTCCAGTCAACCAAATTTATTTTGGTTAACTGATATTCTGCTTCCGCCACACTATTATCAGTAGCCCCTAAAAATTTCATAACTGAACTGGACAATATTTTGATATGTCCTTTACTGGCTGAAGTATGTTGTTAACAGAAAAGAGTGAACTATTTTTCAATACATCTAAATTTTCAGGAAGTCTCATCTCATCTCATCTCATCGTGTTCCTCTTGTACCTTGCGGTGTCGAGGTGAAGTATAAACTTCGTGAGAGTGCCCGGTTATGGGCTTCGTATATCGACATTCCCATGGATTCTGTTATTCCCTCCGTCCAACGTTTACGTGGTCGGCCTCTTCCTCTGTTTCCATCTGGTCTGTACATCATTGCTTGTTGTGGCATGCTGTTGGCTGGTAGCCTACTTGCATGGCCAAACCATTTGACTTGCTGCTTTCTAATAAAATCTAGAACAGCTTTAACATCCACTTTAGTCCTGATTTCTTCATTTCTGATCTTATCTCTTCTTGATACGTTGAGTATTCTTCTCAGGAACCTCATTTCTGTTGTTGTGATTTTTCTTTTCTCTTTTTCTGTCATTGTCCAGGTTTGGCATTGGTAGCACAGAGTTGGTAGGAAGATTGTGTTGTAAAGTGCTTTCTTAGTAGTTATTAATACATGTTTGTTCTTTAGTATTGGTGCCATTTGTCCAATGAGTTGATTTGCCTTATTGCACCTATTTTCGATCGTCTTCTGATCTGCCATTTGATGATATTATACTTCCTAAGTACTTGAAGGTCTTTACTTGTTTCAAGGGATGTTCGTTTAGGTGAATTGTTGCTGTTTGTTCTTCTTTAGTTATAGTCATTACCTCTGTTTTGCTTGCGCTAATTTTCATGTTATGTTCCCTACACATTTCGTTTAGGCTATTCATGTGGTCTTGTAATTCAGCTTCTGATTTTGCTATTAGGGCTTGGTCGTCCGCAAACAGGAGTTCTCTAATGGTTAGATTTGCAGATGGTTCTTCTTCTGTGTTCTCGTCATGCGGTATTCTTGCTGTCTCTGCTTGGCTGGTTTCTTTACATATGTTGTCTATATATCTTATGAACAAGAGAGGGGATAGGACACAACCTTGTCGTACTCCAGATCTTATGGTGAAGGGTTCTGAGTGTCCTCCAGTTGCTCTCACTATGCATTCACTGTTGTTGTATAAACTTCTACATAGGTTTGTTAGATGTGTACTCACTCCATATTGTTTAAGGATTTCCCACAGCTTGTTTCTATCTACCCTATCAAATGCCTTTTCTTGGTCGACAAAGGCTAAGTAGAGTGTTTCATTGAATTCAATTGATTTTTCTATAAGTTGTCTAAGAGCAAAAATGGCGTCTGTGCATCCTTTGTTTTTCCTAAATCCAAGCTGCGTTTCGCTTAGCTGGGGTTCTAAAGTAGTTCGTAATCTTTTTTCAAGAATTTTGCAAAATATTTTCCCAGTATGACTCAACAGTGAAATGCCTCTGTATTGTGTGCAATCTCTTTTGCTGCCTTTGTTTTTCCAAATTGGGATAATTATGGCGTTTCCCCAGTCTCGTGGTGTCTGTTGTTCTACCCAAACATGGTTGAATAGTCTATGTAGCCAAGCTGTTCCTACTTCCCTTGCTGCTTTAATTAGTTCATTTGGTATTTCATCCTGTCCTGGTGATTTGTTCAATGGGGCTAATCTGATGGCTTCTATAATTTCTTCTTTTAGTGTGTCTGGTTCTAGTTCCTCGGTGACATCTGTGTAGGTCTCTTGAATTCCTGTGACATCTGATGGGATGTTGAGAAGTTGTTCGAAATACTGCTTCCATCTTATTAGGATCTGTTTTTGTTCACTTATTGGTTCTCCATTTTCGCTGTTAATTATTTCAGTTGGGTCAAAGGGTTCTCCTCTGGTTCGCATTGCACTTATCTTTTTGTAGAAGTTTCTGGTTGCCTCCTTGTAGTTATTATTTAGGGTTTCTCCATACTCTTCCCAGTCTTTTTTGTTTTTCCCTCTTTACTATTCTACTCACATGTCTTCTCGCTATTCTGTATTCTCTGTAATCACATTCCTGTTTGCTCTTCAACCACTTTTTATATTTTTCCTTTTTTTCTTTTACCGCTTTCTTTACTTCTGTGTTCCACCAACTTGTTATTTTCTTTATTTGCGTTTTTTCGTGGTTCCGCGTGTTATTTTTGCAGTATTTAAAATGCTTGATTTGAACATCTCCCATTCTTCTTCCACTGTTTTTCTTTCCGTAGGTAATTTTACAAAGAGTTCAGTTAGTTCTTTCTCATAATTTTCCCTTACTGCCTCGTCTTTAAGGTTTTTTAAGTTTACTGATTCGCATGGCATGTATTTTCCTGCTCTTTGTTTTCTTCTTCTAATGGTTCTTATTGTGGCAACGACTGCTTTATGATCTGTGTTTATACTGAAATTGGGCACTGCTCTTGCATCTAATATATTTCTCTTTTTGTTATTTCTTGTCAATATAAAATCAATTTGGCTTTTAGTATCTAGATTGGTCCATTTATACCAGGTGTATACTTGCGAATCTTTATGTTTATAGAATGTGTTTGTTATATAGAGGTCGTGTTGGCTGCAAAGCTCTATCAGTCTACTTCCGTTATCATTCCTTTCATTTTGCTGATCTCCAAATGCTTACTGGCTGAAGTATGTTGTTAACAGAAAAGAGTGAACTATTTTTCAATACATATAAATTTTCAGGAAGTCTCTGCTTCAATTGCTTGAATAATGAGAGAAGAAAATATTAACAGCGCTTAAGTTGTCCTCTTCATTTCCTGTTAAAAGTCTGTTTGTTTTTAAACCATCAGTTTGGTATCCCACGTATGACTTAGGAGCCAAATAGCTCTCTATAGTGCAAGTGTACAAGTCAGCTTTAGAAGTTGGCAATATAAGTCTTTTACCAATTGAGTGAAATAGAAAAGTGAGATCGTCAAGTAATTTAACTTTATCAACATTTTGAGATTCAAACAGTTTATTAACTTTTTGCACTTCACTTAAAATGGGTTGTACAAAAAAGAAGGAATGCCAAATTTTTTTTTCATCACCGTACATTCCATATTGTATTTCAGCCGTGTAGCACTTTTCACTTCGTCTTGTTATTTCGAAGTGTGTCTTCAACTCCAACCATTGGTTCACAATTACTTCAACAGCTGGTTGAATTGATAACCATCTAGTTTTGCAATATGACAGAATTTTCAGTGGTGAGGAACTATCATTTAATGCTTTATATAAATTATTATATTGCTGGTGTCTGACAGATGATTTGGAGAACCAATTATGTGCCTAGGCAATAAGGAATTCCAAATTCCTTGGTAAACATTCTGATGTGGCATGTGAAAATGCTAGCTGCAAGGAATGACACGCACATTTTATGAGGATTAAAGATGGGATATCTTCCTTCAGTTTTGCAAAACGCCATGGTTGATACCAACCATTACCGATGCATTATCGGTTCCAATTGCAGCCTAATTCTTCAAGTTTAAATGTTTACTAACCAAAAGTTTCTCCAGTGCCCGAACTATACTTTCTGCATCACACTCTTCCAAATGACTTAGTCCAAGAAATGTAGAAACTACTTTGTCTTTGCTGTTGCTATAATATATAACACACATACCAAGCACTTTCAGAACTGAAATGTCATTCGATTCGTCTAATAATAGGGGAGACTGGGGAGAAATGGACCAGCAATTTTGTAGTTTTCAATTTTTGCTCATCACCGGAACAGATTTTATCGAAACATAACAAAACCATGACTAAAATGGTGTACATTCATTTATTTTAAAAGGGGAAAACATTTAGCAATCTATTTCTATATGTTTCTTTACAAAATGCATTTCAAAAATGTATATGAACATGGGGAGAAATTGACCACCATTGGGGTGAAATGGACCAGCACGTGGGGAGCAATGGACCATAGTGGGGAGAAATGGACCTTTTTTAAAAAGAAGCAGCAACAACTCATCCATATTGCTATAAGAAATAAATAATCATTAAAAGGATATTTGCAGTTTTTTTTTATTATTTTAAGCGACAGTAAAAAAAAGTTTAATATGATATATTAATCTAATATAAAGTTTTATCGAACATTTATGCCTGCAAGACTTTCTTTGAAGACATAGCCATCTTTGGTCCTAGAAGTGGTTCCAGTGATTGTAGATCTAGTAAGCTGTGCTTTAATACATGTAATTGAGACACTGGCGACATCTTCTACCTCAGGCTTAACAAATTTACCAGCAACCTTCTCACTCTTGCGCAAGAACTCTACCTCAACATCACCATCATCATCAATGTCTCCCCTTACAATTCCTACATAGTAAACACAAGTCTTCTTTGTTCCATATTCACATAGCACACACTGGCCTTCAAAAACCTCACGCACACCAGTCAAGCTAACCGTACACTCCTCATTTTCACCAAATGAAACATCAGAATCTGTGTCATCACAAAACGAAATGTCAG
This sequence comes from Cepaea hortensis, assembly GCA_963921405.1. NCBI lineage: Eukaryota > Metazoa > Mollusca > Gastropoda > Stylommatophora > Helicidae > Cepaea > Cepaea hortensis. The sequence continues at coordinate 72,247,331 of OY992882.1, forward strand.
TTTCTGGATCTGAATCAACATCAAGTTCTTTCAGCAGCTGTCTCTTTGCCTTTTTGGGTGGAACTTTTGCTGCCTTTTCTTTCATCACCGCTCTCTCCCTAATTCGATCCATTTCTGGCGTAGAAGTAGCCAGCATAGTTTTTCCTCTTTTCCTCATATTATTTGAATCTTTTCGCGGACCAGCTTTTGGTAGTCCTCTGAAAACATGAGGCGAAGTAAAGGAAGAAGTAGCTTTATGTTGAAGACTCCCTGATATTTCCTGCAAGTCATCTACAAGGTTCTAAACATTACACTCTTTCTGATTTTCATGAAATTCTTGTGCAGTTTGATCTGTGCTGGTACCACAATGTGGAGATGCTGATCCTGTCTGTTCATTGCTTTCTAAAGTGGCATTTTCACTGTCCTTGCTGATGGGCCTGTTCGTTATTTCTGAAGGCATAAAATCATCTTCTGTAAAAACATCTTCGTTAAAGGGCCAAATACCTGACACTGCAAAGCCTGATTGAATGTTAATGGGAGTTGCCGCTTTAAGAAAAGCGTGGCCTCCTAGATTTGCAACTTGATAGATTGTCAGTGGTGTCCCAACATTTTTCATCATCCATGAATCACACGCATTGTTGTAGACCGACTTCATGGGTCCAAAAACTGAACGGTCCAAGGGCTGAGTTTTAGATGAGGTGTGTGGTGGCAACGTGATCACATGAATGTTGTTTTTCTTGCACAGTTTAAGTGATTCAAATGAAATGTGGGAATCGTGATTGTCCAAGATCAAAATCGAAGGGAAGTCTTTAGAAGGTCTTGAATGCTTAATGAAGTGATTTATAACTTTGACGAAATTATCACGGGTCATCCAACCTGATTCATTCACAAGGCCAAGGGAACCTTCAGGTGCTCCAGCAAGCATAAAATTCTTAAAAATTTTTCTGGGAAACACAAAAACTGGAGGGATAATGTGACCCTCAGCTGACACAATGCAACAGATTGTGACCAGTTCTCCTCTTTCTCTGGATGTCACCTGGCCTATTTGCTTCACTCCTCGTGGGGCAATTACTTTTGGCACTTTCTGTACAGTGGTCAGACCTGACTCATCCAAATTGTAGATTTGAGCTCCACTCACATTTAGTTTTGTAATGGTTTCCTTCACAATGTTGAAGAAGGTGCAAATATTATGTTTGTTGAAAGCTGTAGCTCTAGCCAGAGATGTTGCCTCAGGTTGCCTTATGGTCAGCTCGGGATTCCGTCGCAAAAATCCACAAAGCCAGTCATTCCCTGCCATCATTTGCTCATCCCAGGTTAAAGGATGTGCAATGTTATTGACTTTCGCCATCTCGTACGCCAAAATACGAACGTTTTTAGTTGTGAGTCCATGGAACATTCTTGCACAATCTTTCAAGTAACTAGCAAAATCAGCTTCTTGCTTAGCTGTGAAAACAAGGCTATGCCTATAATTTGGTACGAGTCTAGAAGGCAGACCATTTCCTTCTCTGTCTTTTGAAAGATTGTTATTGAGGGTAGAGCGAGCAATGCCGTACTCCCTTGCAGCTTTCCTCACTTTCATTCCATTTTTCACAGCATTAACAGCTTCTCTCATACGTTCCTCCGTAACGAGACCCTTGTTGGTGTTTCTGATGTACAATCTTGGCATCTGAAACAAAAGAGTGACAGAATTATATAACATTTAGAATGGTAGGCCTATCATTTGCAAAGAAATACTGATCATAGCACGAATGGCGTGCATCTTTAATAAATCACTGAAATCAAATTTGTTAACAGTTTTATTGGTCTAGATTTAGACCCCAGTATTAAAAAGAATCAATAATGCTGATATTCGAATGCAATCTTCAACACTTTTAATAACAACAGACTGTCTTGTCAATTTCTTCTATGGGGAGAAATGAACCATGGGGAGAAATGAACTGGTCCATTTCTCCCCCATCAATGTATTAAACTATTCAGCCATAAAGTTTCTTAAATCTAATATTATATGCTATATTTTTTATATGAACTCTTAAATAACAAGTAAATAAAGATTTTAACGTAATTACCTTGTCCTGATTCCTGACTATGCGTCTGCTTTACGATGGTGTCTGGAACTGGAAAAAGAAACTTTAGTGCAGAAAATTTTTCAAACTTTGCGTGGGAACGACCTGTGCGGGAAGTCGATGGCAAATGAAAAATTCGGACTATGTTTGATGTGGAAAACAAACTTATTATGGTTTCACTTTAATTGCATCACAGCCAGGGGCCAGAGAGGGGGTGGTCCATTTCTCCCCAGTCTCCCCTAAACTATATTTATTTGTAGAAATATCACTGATCAAATCTTCTTCAAAGTGAGAAAACAAATTACTTCTGATCATATTTGTACACTTGCTGCGATGCATTTTCACGTCCTTTAGCACTTTACTGTGAGAAATAGTGTTGTAAACAAATCAATCAAATGGTCACAGTTCACAATTGCACAATGTGAATTCAAAAACATTGCGCCAGATCCTTCAACTTTTGATGATTCATTACTCGGTGTAGTTCTGAAGACATATGTCAGCGGTGGCATATCCCTAAATGGCACTGTATTTTTATGTTTTTTAGTCTGCATTTTCTTCCAGTCTTGTATTTTCGCTTTCATTTTGCATTTGCGGTACTTACAACGAGCCTTAGTCGCAGAGACACATATGAAGGTGAGCAATTATAAAAAAAAAAAAAATAATCACATGAAAAAGAATCACAAAGTCGGTATCACAGCAATAATTCGCAACACGGTGAGTTTAGAATTCAAATAATGTTATTCTAATTTATGCGCCCTTTTACTTATTACCGGGGGGTTGCTAGATTGTTGAGCGTTGACAAAAGTCAGTTCAAAGTTTAAATAATGGCAGTTACCATATATTACGCACGTCCAGACCAAACAAAAAGTAGGTAAATGACACCGAAAGAAAAGTAAAATCTAGAAAATATCCAACTCCAACAGAAAAGTATCTAGTATTGCATCCAAGGGTCAGAAAACGGTATCCAGACACGGGCAAAAACCTCTAGATCTGGATATAAAATATCTAGAATGGCAACTCTGATATTGAGTAATAATGACCCGGAAGTGAACATCTTGTCAGATAGATATAATGTTTCACGATGGAAGAGTTACAAATGAAGCACTGCGTCACATTCTGCTGCTAGAGTGCGGGCAGGCTACAGTCGGGTCTGTGTAGTTGGGCGGTATCATCCTTCTAAGTGTTTATTCTGTATGGGAAGCGATTTTTCTTTCTCCACATAAGGAAGTTACAAATATTTTAAAAAATGAGTACAACACTAACTAAAGAAATAAGTAAATTCAGCGGGTTGCGCAACAGGCTGAAACAAATTATTGTTGACACCAAAAAGTGTTATGAAGACATAAATATCTCGGGCCGTTTCCAGGGAAGTAAGTAACAAGTTGCAATGTTAACTTATAATTTTTAAAGTCATAATTTTTCTTGTACAATTTTATCCATCTAGGCACAGATTATTTCAATTATTATGCTAGCAATAAAGCAGCACGGACTAATAGAATATAAAATTACAAAGGATCAGATAAATCATTGACTATTTATTATACCAATTCAATATATATATATATATATATATATATATATATATATATATATATATATATATATAGGCACTCTTCCGAATGATGGTCCCAAATTATTTAGTGTAAAAAGCATCCCTTACAGGGCCTCATTAGGTGATATAATAAAAAAAATACGAACTAAAATATAAAACTGAGAAAATTGAAATACGTACCAATAATATTTCACAATTATATGTCAAAATTATGGCACAAAAGTTGTAAATACTGCCCAAAAACATGTTCTTTGTAACTGTGGCGCTACTGAAACTCTGCTAAATATGTATTGAACAATGCACGACTAGTGCCGCCTTGGTAACATTGTTTCCTTTTCACTTGCATCCATAACCCTTCAATTGTTTGTGTGTGAATGTCACTGTGTACATGGTCAACAAAGTTATTGGCATGAACAACAACTGTATGATCATAGATGCCATGGTTTAGTTGACCGACGTTGTTGTAGCCTCGCCAGGCATCGGTGACAATATTCATTCCTGGTAAGACGTGATCAGTTGTAATGTGTTCCAGTGTTGTCGCATCTCGCCTTTCCACAACTTCCAACCAGCAACGACCACTGCTGCATTCAACTAGCCCAACTACTCACTGACCACGACGAAAGTGACCACGATGGTACTTTCGGTGGAAAAAGTAGCTCTCAGCTTCAACGACCACTGACTGTTCGTTAGCATTAATCCTCCCAAGTGTGGATTGCTATGCAGCAACCAGTTGTAACATTCTACCCAAAAATAATTATTGTAGTTGACAATAGTGTCATAACTTGTCAACCGTAAAAAAAAATCACATGTTTCAACTTCACCTCGAACAACCAGTAAAACATTATCATCACAATTTTTTCAGTAGGAAGGTCACAAAAAGCAAAGAACGAGCATGTCCGTACATTGAAACGGCTATTACATTGATGACACCACCACAAGAATCTGTTAGAACACTGCAACCGCAAAACTAATGACATTGGACGTTGGCAACACGAACTGTGAGCCGGAGGGTCCTCACTGTCGTCGGAGTGTATATCCATATCTTGTAGTACCGACGACAGTGAGGACCCTCCAGGTCCATAAACTTTAATGGTATCCATCGATCGGTCTAGCAGTCCACCATACTCAATTATACGATTCTTTGTTTCACTTTCGTCGTCGTCTAATATGTGATTATGCTCGTTCCGACGATACTCTCAAACATCAATTGGTGTAGCAGACGACGATACTCTCAAACGTAAGTGATTGACAACACATCGCCCCGGAAATGACCTTATGAGGCCCTATAAGGGATGCATTTTACGCTAAATAATTTGGGACCGTCGTTTGGAAGAGTGCCATATATATATATATATATATATATATATATATATATATATATATATATATATATATATATATATATATAGGTACTCTTCCGAATAACGGTCCGAAATTATGTATTGTAAAAAGTATCCCTTACAGGGCCTCATTAGGTGATTAAGCTCGTTCGGGGCGATATGGTGATTCAGGGGTGATTTGTTGTCGATCACTTCTGGTTGAGTTTGTGGTGGACTGCTAGACCAATCGATGGATGCAATAAATGTTTCTGGGCCCGGAATGCCCTCACTGTCATCGAAGTGTATATCAATAGCTTGCGCTACTGAAGCATTCAGTTTATACGATTCTTTATTCCAATAAATACATTACAAAATAGCACTTGCTTGCCTTCTTCTTGCGAAAGCAATTAATATTATGTCTGTATCTGTAATTAATAAGTGCAGTGCGCCCCCCCCCCCCCCCCCCCCCCAACATATTGCATTCTTCGACTGCACAGTTTATTACCTAATGAGGCCCTGTAAGGATGCTTTTTACAATAAATAATTTGAGGAAGAGTGCCTAATATATATATCCAATGAGTTCAACTAGCCACTTTAGTAACATTTTGTAAATTGCTTTTTAATTATATAACCTGCATGGTTGGATACTTCTTGAAAAAACATCCAATGGTACCTTATTAAAGTTTGTAGGTTAATTCTAAGTGGAGATATTAATGTTTGTGTTTCTGTTTATAATTTAATATGAACAAAGAGGAAAATACTATTTTACCCTTTGACAAAATGTGACCTGCACACTCACACCACTGTTGGTAACACATTCGCTCAAGGAAGATTAAAACTGCATCAGGATATTGCGGTCAACACCAGCATCTTTCAGCTGTATGATGATTCCTGGGCTAGATTACGCTCATCAGCACGCCACGACTTTCTGAGCGACCGGCTCCATACTCTCATAAGTCACTGGCGTGACTCGAACCACTTCTAATTCTCGTCTGCTCACGTCGACCACGAGAGTATTCGGGATTAACGAAGAAAGCTGCTAACCCCTCGGCCAGGCAGCCGTCATATATGTATATATATATATATATATATATATATATATATATATATATATATATATATATATATATATATACAGACACACATACACACACACACAGTGATGCATACACAGTCATGCCATGCTGTGATGTCAGTCTGCGCGTGCTGTCAGCGCACGCTGTTAGCACTGTCTGTGGGTTTGAATCCCGATCTATGCGACCTTTTTTACATTGACCTGGGTTGCCCGACCACCTCAAGTAATTATACACTGGGAGTAAATCCATTAGGTCTGCAAGATGGTCAATGCACAAAACAGCACAGGGCCACCAGCGTAGATCCACTTTGACCAGATAAGTCGCATTGTAAAGTTACTCAAAAATAAACGACTCTGACAATGCAGCGTGATGAAAAATTACACATAAATACTACAATGGATGTTTAATGCGAGCATGCATTCATTGGTATAAAAATTGCTGTGAATGTGCATAAGAATATTAATTGGTCATCGCTGGATTATGACGGAAAAAGGCTATTTCCTGCCATTGAAATATCACATTACAGCATGCGATCTTCAGAATTTTAGTCTGGGATGTCACCTCTGACTTTAATAGTCGAAAATTACACAATATACGTAAAAATGGTTGCTAAATTGAGTAACACATAAAAGAAAACCCAAAACATCTACATAAAACGTGATTTGTGGGTCTACTTACGTCTTAGAAAGTAGTTTATATCTCCGGGTATAAAATGAATACCTGAAGCACGTGACGTACAGAACGAAAAGCATATTGTTATTTAATGTAAGGAATGTTTTTATGTTTTGTTTTTCTAATTTATACTTTTGCTATTTCATATTGTGTATAATAATACACCGTCTTGATAGCAACAAGCCTGAACTAATAGATACAGCAGTTATAGAAAGTGAAAAAATGGCCTTAGCTTGAATAATAGGAAGACCATAGTTATGGTGACATCAAGGAAACATATGGAAGATGCATTACAGAGATTAAGAACAGAATAGGACAAGCAAAAATTGCATTCTGTCAAATGAAGAACATTTTGTGCAATAAGATTTGTCATTGGAAATTAGAAAAATAATTTTTTGCATATAACATAGAACCAGTTCTGAAATATGGCTGTGAATCCTGGGCCATTAGTAAACAAGTGAAAAAATCTGTGGAGGCTTTGGAGATGTGGCTTGTAAAAGAATGCTGACAATTTCTTGGACAACCAAATTGAGCAATCTAGGCATTTTGAGGGAGACTAAATTGCAAAGACTTATCACAAACATCAGAATGAGGCAGTTTACATTTTTTGGTCACATGAGAAGACAAAAACTGGAACATGTGGTAACTGGAAAGATTTGTGGAAGGAGGATAAAGGAAAACAACAAGAGAAAACTCATGACAGTCTTGTGTCATGGCTCAGAAGGGGGTCAGCACACAAACTGACACACTAATTTAGAAAAAGAAATATGTGTTAATGAGTAAAACTTGGTGAAAGAAATTTGAAGACAAATCTCTGTTGCTCTTCAAAATCTAAAACAACTGAATAAATTGTGGCGCAGGACAGATCTAAAACATTTTTATTGTTTTTAATGAGCATGCATTATCCCCATACATACATCTGTGAGACTTGGACACTTACTAAACAAGCTGGATAGCGCATAAATGCCTTTGAATATAAATGTTATAGATGGGTTCTTAGAATATCTTGGATATAAAAAAGAGCAAATGCATCCAAATGACTAGAGTTGAATAAGAAAATGTTGGCTATAACAGGAAGAGTACATCTATATATATATATTTATAGAGTAAAGCCAGCTGGTGTGATATAAACATCACCCATTGAATGCCGATTGGTTTAAAATTATGGGGCAGACACCTATACTCAATACCCCCAAGGCATGAAAAGGAGTATTTTATCTTTTACCCGCTTATGAAGATAAATGGACATGTAGTGGCTTGGTTTTGTAATATGGAAATTTAGCCAGGGCAGTGTTTGTTTGGTCTACCCTTTACGTTATCCAACTGCCACTGGATTATAAGATACACAAATGTGCACACAAGATTTCCAGTGTTTCTGCTAATGTCTGACAAGGCTAGACATTCGATCCACTATCTCAGGGTCACAGGGAAATATCCTAGGTTTCTTTTTTGTGTGCGTTAAGTATAATCATCCACAACTGATGCTGTACCCATCACGTCTCAAGTTTGAGACATACTCTGTACCTTAAAGCCATTTGCTGATGGATAATGAAGTGTGAATTGGTGATGAATACTAGTGCCTAGTGGAAAAGGAAGGATGAGAAGAGGAAGAAGGATGGGTCGTGTAAAGTGGCTTCTGTCCTCAACACATATATCAGATGGCATACTTGTTAATTCATACAAAAACTTTGGTACTTTTCTCATGTTAATGGAATAGTAGCATGATTCTCAGACTGTTCACATAGTAAAAGGGTCAAGCTGTTGTTAACCATTTTAACTTCTTTTGGTGTTAAAATTGCCATCAATTAATTTGCCATTAGTGGAGTTTCCTTAACTGTCCACAGTGCAAGAAATTGTTACTGGTAGATATCAGCCATGAGATACATGTTAGCAAGATATTTGCTTAAAAGCATGAATGTATGGATGAGTGAATTGATGTGGTGAATCAAATAAAAGTTAAAAGATAAAATAATCTGGACCTATGCAGAAAGAGAGTGTGTGTGCGCACACACGCACGCATGCACGCACGCACGTGAGCACATGCACACACAGAGGGAGAGAGAGAGAGAGAGAGATTGCATGTGAGGCAAGCTGACTGCCAGGCAGAGAGAGTCTGTTGTAAAATTCAGCCTCTGATGAGTGTGTGAGAGTGAATTCGCATTATGGATGTAGTGTTTCACTTTTGCAGTATTTTTCTTTGAATCTTGACATACATTATTTCTCTCTCTCTCTCATTTTAGCACAGATTATCAACACTAAATTGCACCATGATGAGGAGATTGAAATAACATCTGTTACTAAACATCCACCAACAATCATCATTTTTGGACAGACAACCTACGCAAAATCTCGCATTGCCAATGAACTTCTCAGTAGAAATATCTTCCCAGTGTTAAATGAACATTCAGTTGCTAAACTTCAACTGGTCAGAATTGTCCATGGCATGTCCAACAAAGTGAGTTGTTTGCAACCAGATGACAATGACTCTACTCAACTACACAACCCAGAAACCAACAATGAACTTCAGAATACATTGGAACTATCAGATTTAGACATTTGTGAAAAAGATAAAGCTGAAAAGACAAGCAGCTTTGTGGTGTTGAAGGTAACACAGAATCATCAGCTGTTGAAGTCAGGTGTGCAGATTGTAATCTCACCTTCATGTGAGGAAGACCACATTGAAGACGCAGTGCGAGTGTGCCTAGACAATGCCACACCAATACTGATATATGGTTTTGCAAGTGACATACTCACTGAAGCGGTACGTAATTTGTTCATTGTTGTGTGTCATTACTAGAGTACACTCATGTTTGCACATATCTCAAACAAAAAGGAATATTTCAGTTTGTAACTTTTGTTTCATTAAAGATAATTTGATATTTTATAAATATACAACCTTGATAGATTTATATACAATTAGTAATGTCATTTATAGGAAATAAAAGATAAATTCAACATAGAGGTAAAGAACAGATTTGATGCATTGTCCGACATGGAAATATTATTTCAAGATGTCAGCAACCAATGGGAAATATTAAAGAAATCATCCAAGCAAGCTGCAGAAACAACTATCCCAAAAATGAAGATGACGGGATGTAAGAAATGGATGACGGAAGACATCTTAAAACTCATGGAAATAAGAAGAAACAACATAAATAACCATGAAAAATATGAAGTGATTCACAGGAAAATTTGGAAACAATGCAAAAAAGGCTAAAGAAGCATGGCTTGATGAAAGTTGCAGAGAAATTGAAATCCAACACAACATCTGAAATAACAAATTAATGCACAAAAGAATTAATGACATCACTAACAAAAGAACACACACATCAACGGATTGCCTAAAAACTAGAGATTTCAGTATCTTTATAGAAAAAGAACAGATATTATGTAAGTAGTCAGATTATATGAAAGGCCTTTATGATGATACAATAGAAGAACAATATGATATTCAGAATAATGATAAAGGACCATCAATTTTAAAGATGGAAGTTCAGAATTTTCTTAACCATATGAAATCTGGCAAGACCCCGGGTCCAGACAACATCACAACAGAAATCATCAATGCCTTAGAAGAATATGGAATAGGTCAGGTCACCAGGCTGTTGAACACAATATATGATACTGGAGATATACTTTCTGAATTATGTAGTTCTATATTCATTGCAATCTCGAAGAAATCAGGAGTCTTGGAATGTGATCAACATCGAACAATTAGTATAATGAGCTAAATGAGCTACATCACAAAGATTTTGCTAAGAATCATCATGCAAAGAGTTAGGAAGAAAATACAACCCAAAATAGAAGAACAATGTGGGTTCATAGAAGGCAAGGTTACAGTAAATACTTTGTATATGCTGAGAACATTAATTAAACATGCTGTAGACATAAATAAAGACCTACATCTTTGCTTTATTGACTACACAATGGCTTTTGATAAAGTGAGACATGTCAACATGATGAATATGCTTGCAAACTTACAAATTGATGGGAAACCTTAGACTTAAAAAACATATATTGAAAACAACAAGCTACCAAAAAGATTGATAATGAAGTGGGACAATATCAGCCTATTAAAAGAGGTGTGAGACAGAGATGTGTAATGTCTCCCTATACAGTGAAAATAGTTTCAGAGATTTAGAAGATATGAGAGGAATCATCATTGCGGGACATAACATCAATAACATTAGATATGTGGATGATACAGTATTGATTGCAGACAATGAGCAGGATCTGCAACATTTAGTAGATGTGGTTGTTGCACACAGTGAACAACTAGGGTTAGAACTAAATTGCAAGAAGACACAGATTACGGTCGTCACTGGGAAGAAAGAAATACACAATGTAATATACATAAATACATATAAGTAAATGAGAATATTCTTAAACAAGTGAATCAGTACAATTATCTCAGAACAGTAATAAAATCTGATAGGAGATTAGAACAATAATCGCCATGGTGAAGGTAGCCTTTTGCAAGTTGGAAAACGTACCGACCAATAAAAATATGTCATTTGCAGCGAGAAAAAGTGTTGAAATGCTACATAGAACCTGTACTTTTGTATGGATGTGAAGCTTGGCCAATGAGCGACAAGCTGAAAAACATCTAATGGCCGTGGAAATTTGGTTTCTTAGGAAAATGCCATGGACAGACAGAAGAACCAATGAGTACGTCCTACAAGAAGCAGATGAAAAGTGGAAACTGATTAGAAAAATTAGACGTAGACTGTCACAATTTTGTAGATATGTTATGAGAAGAAATAAATTGGAGAACTTCAGTCTAAGTGGCTGTTCATCCTGTTCTGATAGAGCACCGGGTCACTTGTTTTGATCAATTGAGTAATAGCTGCCTTGTTATTGGTTTAGTTTTCTAATAGAAGGCTATTCTGTTCATGGAAGATGATTGATTGTTCTGTTTGGTCTCATTACACTCTATCTTTATCTAGCATATGAGCTTTTTTATTTCTGGGTATGTCACAATGGGACGATATCCACTGAAGTACTATTCTTTTGTTGATGTTGATTCACTTCATCCGGAGTTCTTTACAGCTCTGGCAGTTTGTAACTCTTGAGCTTGCAGAACTGACATTGCATCAGTAAGAAATACAACTCACTGGCAGTGGCTTGTTGGATTATCGTTTAATCAGCCATGCTTAGGGTCTGCACTTCAGCAGAGTTGTCTGAGCCGAATTTTCCAGTTGGCGAACAGTTGGATTGATTTGTTTTCTCTGGGTACACCACATAAACTCCTGAACCTCAGTTATTCACTGCTTTAGCTCCAGATCTTTCTATACATATTTGACTCCACCCATCTCCAGGGTAAAGTTCTTCAATCATTTCACATGTTGCTGTTCTCTTCTGAAGGGTTCTTAGTTCCCCCATGGGACAGGTGACCATTATAGGGATACTGGGTGTCTGTTATTTGCATGAGATTGGCATGAGTATTGGGGGAATTTCCTCAGTTATGTCAGGCAATCCATCATTTTATGACTGGCACCTTGCCATCTTGATATACGATAGTTTCAAAAATGGAGATATACCTTTCCATAGCACAAAGCCTGGGCTGAATTTAGAGACCATGCGTTGCCCATGCAGCATGATCCCTCCCTTGGCCTGTCTAGTTTAGTTAGTTATCAGTTGGGGTATCTTCGTTGCACTCCGGACATGTCCATAGGTGCTCAGATCCTCCCCCCAGCATATGCATCAGCGTCCGGTGGCTAATAGTGCCAGTTCTGTGTTGGTTGACGAGGCGCTTTGTTTTCCCGATGTACCTCTCGCGTCTGGCTGTGCCGATTCTTACTCCCAGGTCTTTCATCCTGGAAAGCGATGTGGAATCACTGGCGTCAAAATCCTCTGTTCTCGCCATATCTTTAAGGGCGTTAATAACATCGGCACGATCCATGGGCTGGTCATCTACAGGGGGTGCAGAGCCAGCCAATTTATCAGCTCGTTCATTTCCCTCGACTCCCGCATGTCCCGGGACGAAGATGAAGGTGACTTTGCGGACAACAGACTTCCGCAGCGACTCAGTCCACTGTCTACGTACAGATCCAGCTTCGACCTTCTGAATCATGCTCATTGAATCACTTAGTACACACACGTTGGTATAATGTTGTGATTCCAGCCATATGAAAGCCTGTGTAACTGCCATCACCTCCATCGTCATGCTGCTCGTGGTCATGGAGTGGGCACCACTGGATTCTTGAACGGTTCGGCCCGCTGAGCGGGCTGTAAATGCCCACGCACTTCTCTGCTGCTTTACAACAGATCCATCTGTATAGATGAGCACTTCGGGGCTATCTGAGTGATCATAGATGAGCGCGTTAACCTCTGCATTGACAGCGGCAGGGTTCTGCTCTCTGCGCCGTCTGTCGAGTGTGATAATGCAGGAGAAGGTACACTTAAAAGCTGGAGGCATCGGCACCCATTCCTTGCCGGGGTTGATACTGGTAGGACTGCAGACCTGTCCGACGACATCTTCCGCCCGACCCATCCATGATTTGCCCCTCTTTAGCCTGTCACCCTTTTCTCTGAATACAGCGTCATGCAGAGGGTGCTGCTCATCTGCACTTATTTTTAAGTATGCACGAGCTCTCCAGATCTTGATCCTGTGTTCCATTGTCGGGAAGTCAAGGAGGTATCTCATTGCTACACAGCTGGTGTCTCTCGTGCAGCCCAAAATGATGCGCATGGCTTCGTTTTGTACCTTTTCAAGTCTTCCAATCTGTGTAGGGCTGACAGTGAGGATGGCCAGGGCATACTCGATGCGTGAAAGCACAAGTCCTTGGAACAGAAGTAATAGCAGTCTTTGCTCGATATTGGCACTCGCCATGACTCTCATTGCTGCCAAACCTTTTCGAGCCTTCGTTATGACATAATCGACATGATCTCTGAAGGACAGGCTACGATCAAGCCTCACGCCAAGATATGTCATTGACTGGGTTCTACTCAGAATGCTCCCATCCATTCTTACTGCCGGCAGGTCTGTTTTCACAATATGGTTGTTTAGTGAGAACCATGTAACCGTTGCCTTTGCAGGATTGACAAGGGCATCGGCATCAGCACACCATGAGGAAATTCGATCTAGTTCGCCCTGCATATAGTTGGCAACCGCCTGTCTATCTCGACCCTGTCGATACACGAGGATGTCGTCAACGAATGATAGAGTCCTACCCCTCCCATCCAACTGTTGTTCAGTGATCGGCACCGTATACACGTTGAATAGTACTGGTGACAGTGGTGAACCCTGCGGCAATCCTGGACATATCGTTATCGGCTCAGAAGACCAACTCCCGCATCTTAGCACCACCTTCTAGTTTACCTGTCTAGTTTACTCCAGAGGAAAGGTAACACCAATACACCTGGAACAAGACAAACTGCAGAAGCTGCAGGACCAGCAAAGCAATACTCTGTCCGCCTATGGGAGCTTCGACCCTAGACCAGTTGCTGATCAAGGCTTAGGGCTGGTCTGCCCTGCCAAGACAGTTAGTCATTAGGCTGCATTTCCTCGCACTAGGGTAAGGCTTGCACCCTCCCAGTTACACTGCTCCGCCTGAAACCATTGGCACAATGTGGGTGTTATGTTTGGTGATCGCCATCCAACATTCATCGCTAACAGAAAGCAGGTAGTCCCGTCTACTGTAATACGGTAGCTCAGTCATATCTAAGACCTGACACACAATCCTTGTATAGTCTGCTCATTATTGAAAGAGATTGGTTATAAGTTAAATAAAAGTAGATTGGTTAAGACAAATCAAATTCAGGAAAACAAAATAATTTTGACATATACAAATACATACAACTGCCTGGAAAGATAACTATGGTAGGGGTACACCGGGGAAGTGGAGAATAGGAAGGACCAGAGAGTAGATGTATTCCAGATGTGATAGATAATTTATACATGACAGCACATCTGGCTTACATATAGATAATTTATACATAACAGCACATCTGGCTTATGATAGATAATTTATACATGACAGCACGTCTGGCTTAAATATAGATAATTTATACATGACAGCACATCTGGCTTATATGTAGATAATTTATACATGACAGCACATCTGGCTTATAGATAATTTATACATGACAGCACATCTGGCTAATGATAGCAGTTTTGAAAGAGCCATGGGGACACATTTTTGCACAGAACAAGCTCTTGATGATGATGATGATGGCCAAACTAGTTGTTGGGAGAAATCCACAGAGCTGCTTCTCTGGAACCTCAAAGTTGCAGAGTCTCTAAAGTTGAGATTTTCATTGTATGTGCTGGCATACTCTTGTGTCTTCCTGCTTGGATTAATATCTAAATATCCCACCTGTGGGATAGAGTGGAGTGCAACTAATCTTCAACAATGAACAAAGCACCAGATCCAGTGAATAACCCAGCTAAAGAAATTCACACTCCAGAAGACAGAAGGAATAGTCTGGCTATACAGGTGATATAGCATAACCTGGATTAAGCAAGGAACACTAGAAGATTGGAGAAAGTTGAGTTGAGTTGAGTTGAGCTAAGAACTGACATCACTGTATTCAGGACATTCCCATACTTGCTCCATCCCCTCATTCAACAACCAGCGAAGAGTCATACTACTAATCGTTCCCACCGCTATCTTATTGAAAGTTCTCCTGGTCTTCCCTCTGTTTTGCCTATAAAAACTATTCACAGAAATATCTGTTGTTGGAAAATCATTGAGGCCATTGGAATAGCACGATGAATACATTCACAGGTGTTGATTAGCTCTCATAGAAACAGAGAAGTGGACACTGAAGGACACACTACTTCCGTGAGTGCCAGTCCATACATCTTTAGCTAACATTTCTTCTCTTTCATGTCCACATTGTCCACAGTGAGATGACTTTAACTGTAAGCCTTTCTTTTTCTTTCGACTTTAGTTAGGGCTCTTTTTACCTCTTTCTGTCAGTATGTCTCATTTAAGGTTATTGCACCAGTAATAAATAACAACCTGATAGCAGTGCCTTATCTGTTAAACCAATATCAATTTGTCTGGTGATTATAAGTGTAAATAAAGTTGCAGGTCAGAAATAGTTATCAGTTATGAACATGGAAATATATTAGCTGACAGGAATACAATTGTGAAAGAGGGAAGCAATATTTTAAAGAAATCCAAAATGGCCTAGACTTGTTATTTTCTGTCAAATGTCAAACACCTGGCCATAATATATGCTGAGGATGGTGTGTAATAAATTAGTTTGTGAACTGCCTGTTCATTATGACCTGACAGCAGAATAGCCTGACCTTTGGGTCATGCCCTGGCAGTAAATGTGGCTAGATTATTGCACAAGGGTACTGAAACTACCTATCCTCTGTGAGCTGGATTAGTTCCAGGTTGAAACACAGTGTCACAGTCATGAAGCTGCATTAATGTAGTTTTGGGTACATGTAGACCAGCAGTGACACAGTCTTCTTCATAGTGCTGATGCTAGCAGTATTCTTTACTTCATATACTAAGAGGTTGTTGCCTGCAGTATTCTTTACTTCATATACTAAGTGGTTGTTGCCTGCAGTATTCTTTACTTCATATACTAAGTGGTTGTTGCCTGCAGTTTTCTTTACTTCATATACTAAGTGGTTGTTGCCTGCAGTATTCTTTACTTCATATACTAAGTGGTTGTTGCCTGCAGTATTCTTTACTTCATATACTAAGTGGTTGTTGCCTGCAGTATTCTTTACTTCATATACTAAGTGGTTGTTGCCCTCAGTATTGTTTACTTCATATACTAAGTGGTTGTTGCCTGCAATATTCTTTACTTCATATACTAAGTGTTGCCTGCAGTATTCTTTACTTTATATTCTAAGTGTTGTTGCCTGCAGTATTCTTTACTTCATATACTAAGTGCTTGTTGCCTGCTGTATTTCATTTGCCTGCTTGTCTGATTTTGTGTTTGCCTGTGTGTATATGCATATATATGTTTGTGCTTACATACTTGCATGCATGTCTGTCTATGTCTGTATAGGAGAATTCCAACCTTTCCACAAGCCACACTGAATGTTAACTATATTGTGTGGAAATTCGTGTCCACTTCATCATACAAATATAAGTAACTAGCTGACCCGGCCCGGCTTCGCCCAGGCCCTGGAGGGGATCTATCTATCTATCAGTCTGTCTGTCTGCTTGTTTGTCTGTCTGTCTGTCTGGCTGACCCGGCCCGGCTTCACCCAGTCCCTGGTGGGGAGCATCTAATTTAATTCATATAAGTAGTCATATAAGCTCTCCCGTTCCCGACTATCTGTCTGTCTGTCTGTCTGTCTGTCTGTCTGTCTGTCTGTCTGACCCGGCTTCACCCAGTCCCTGGTGGGGAGCATCTCATTTTTTTCATATACGTAGTTATATAAGCTCTCCCGTTCCCGACTATCTGTTTGTCTGTCTATCTGTCTGTCTGTCTGTCCCAGCCCGGCTTCACCCAGTCCCTGGTGGGGAGCATCTCATTTAATTTATATACGTAGTCATATAAGCTCTCCCGTTCCCGACTGTCTGTTTATCTGTCTGTCTGTCTGACCCGGCCCGGCTTCACCCAGTCCCTGGTGGGGAGCATGTCATTTAATTCATTCATATAAGTAGTCAAATAAGCTTCCGTTCCCGACTATCTGTCTGTCTGTCTATCTATCTGACCCGGCGTGGTTTCGCCCAGCTCCTGGCGCACAGTAACTTAAAAGAATGTCATTCCACACACCATTCATTATTTTTAATGAAAACTGTTTTTAATCACCGACATGAAAGTTGATAAGTTCTTTAAGCAGAAAAAGATGGGTTACAATGTTATGCATTATTTTTATGCAAACTTTGAAAATGCCTTAAAGATTATATCATTATTTATTATAACTCATATGCCTAAAAATAACTATAGACAAAGAGTTTAAAAATAGTGCAAGTAAGTCCAACAATATGATTATAAAGTATATAGAAATGTTATTAAAAGTTATGCCCCTTGAAATAACTTTTCTAGAGTGAAGTCCCCCTGCTATATAGACATTATATAATGAAAATGGAAAAGTAAATGTTATTAAATAAGTAGAAGATTTGACACTAAGAAACTATTATAGTCGGTTGCACAGGAATGAAAGGAAGACGTGTAGAAAATTTCATCTCAATCGGATGTACCGTTATCGAACGCATCCAATACATAAATACCCACAAACACACAAACAAAGCCACATACACTCTGTTTTATAGATATAGATATGTTCACACTGATTATCATCACTCTGGGAGAATATAAGCAAACTCCCATTAAAGCTATGGGTTCTTAATTAATAGACAAATGGCCGGCCATTGTTATTCATTTATCTCTTTCAGCTAAAGTGGTTGTGTGTGATGTGCCTGTAACTTTGAAATGTGTGTGTTGTCGTAGGTCACATCTAATGTCTGTTTATTGTCTATGGCCAACTCTGGACATAGACAGCTGATGTGCTACCAGATATTGCAAGTGTAATGCATCAATACTGATTCCCTGGGAGAACTGAGTAAACATGTGACTGTTGTTACCCTTGAAGCTCCTGAAGGGGCCTGAATGAATATCAGAAATAGTAGGTTATCACTGACATTGTTTAATTATGCTTGGAGCTCAGATAGGAAACAGGTTTATTCCCCCCCCCCTCCCCACCCCTTTTCACTCCTCACTCTTCAGTAATCTATGCACACAAGCACAATTATATGGCCCCATGTATCTCATGGTTTCCAAGGTTCAAGAACCTGTTATTATGACCATACATTGACAGTGGTCTTATTTGCAACACTTTTTTAAAAACATTTATTCTTTCCAAAAGACTAAAGGGGTTAAAGACAAAAGGATCGACTTCATTGCCTCGGGTTCTGTTCCGCATGGCCCAGTCTTCCTTCTGTATAGCAGCTAGCCAAAAGAACAAACTCTCCAGCAACCCCCAAGGTTCTCAAATAAAATTGCATTAAAGAAGGATGCAGTTCGAAAAGAAACCTGCGACCTTCATAGTTTGGTGCAGGTAGCTTGACCACTTGACCACAGAGATCTCCACTGGTCCTTCCAAATGACTGTCATTCATTTTCAGCTCTGAGGTGTAGACATTTTATAGTTTGCTCACATTCTTAAGGCTCCAGGAGATCTTGATCCTTGACTTTTGGTCTTCCAAAATGCCATTCTCTCATATTCTGCAGACGTGTCCAGACCATCTCAATTGGGACTACTCAGTTTGGGTATGCAAGGGTTGAAGTTCCAATGTGTATTGTCAGGTTGTGGACCTTATCTGTCCTTGTCACAGATACAGGTAGGTTTGGTCTGCTAAAAATAATAAATAGTAAAAGTAGGCTCTCTCTCTCAAGTAGCAGGTCCATTAGGATAACATTGCTGTCATGAAGGTGTGCAGAAACATCTCTCTGTCTCCAGCCATTTCTCCTGCCTCATGCAGCCTCATGCCCAAGTTGACTACAATGTCCTGTGTCCATGGTCGTGCTGGTGGCCCCTGCCTCATGCCCAAGGTGTCTACAATGTCCTGTGTCCATGGTCGTGTTGGTGGCCCCTGTCTCATGCCCAAGGTGTCTACAATGTCCTGTGTCCATGGTCGTGTTGGTGGCCCCTGCCTCATGCCCAAGGTGTCTACAATGTCCTGTGTCCATGGTCGTGTTGGTGGCCCCTGCCTCATGCCCAAGGTGTCTACAATGTCCTGTGTCCATGGTCGTGTTGGTGGCCCCTGCCTCATGCCCAAGGTGTCTACAATGTCCTGTGTCCATGGTCGTGTTGGTGGCCCCTGCCTCATGCCCAAGGTGTCTACAATGTCTTGTGTCCATGGTCGTGCTGGTGGACCCTGCCTCATGCCCATAGTGTCTACAATGTCCTGTGTCCATGGTCGTGTTGGTGGCCCCTGCCTCATGCCCAAGGTGTCTACAATGTCCTGTGTCCATGGTCGTGTTGGTGGCCCCTGCCTCATGCCCAAGGTGTCTACAATGTCCTGTGTCCATGGTCGTACTGGTGGCCCCTGCCTCATGCAGCCTCATGCCCAAGGTGTCTACAATGTCCTGTGTCCATGGTCGTGTTGGTGGCCCCTCCCTCATGCCCAAGGTGTCTACAATGTCCTGTGTCCATAGTCATGCTGGTGGACCCTGCCTCATGCCCAAGGTGTCTACATTGTCCTGTGTCCATGGTCGTGTTGGTGGCCCCTGCCTCAGGCCCAAGGTGTCTACAGTGTCCTGTGTCCATAGTCATGCTGGTGGACCCTGCCTCATGCCCAAGGTGTCTACAATGTCCTGTGTCCATGGTCGTACTGGTGGCCCCTGCCTCATGCAGCCTCATGCCCAAGGTGTCTACAATGTCCTGTGTCCATAGTCATGCTGGTGGACCCTGCCTCATGCCCAAGGTGTCTACAATGTCCTGTGTCCATGGTTGTGTTGGTGGCCCCTGCCTCATGCAGCCTCATGCCCAAGGTGTCTACAATGTCCTGTGTCCATAGTTGTGTTGGTGGCCCCTGCCTCATGCAGCCTCATGCCCAAGGTGTCTACAATGTCCTGTGTCCATGGTTGTGTTGGTGGCCCCTGCCTCATGCAGCCTCATGCCCAAGGTGTCTACAATGTCCTGTGTCCATGGTCGTGTTGGTGGCCCCTGCCTCATGCCCAAGGTGTCTACAATGTCCTGTGTCCATGGTTGTGCTGGTGACCCCTGCCTCATGCCCACGGTGTCTACAATGTCCTGTGTCCATGGTTGTGCTGGTGACCCCTGCCTCATGCCCACGGTGTCTACAATGTCCTGTGTCCATGGTTGTGCTGGTGACCCCTGCCTCATGCCCACGGTGTCTACAATGTCCTGTGTCCATGGTCGTGTTGGTGGCCCCTGCCTCATGCAGCCTCATGCCCAAGGTGTCTACAATGTCCTGTGTCCATGGTCGTGTTGGTGGACCCTGCCTCATGCCCAAGGTGTCTACAATGTCCTGTGTCCATGGTCGTGTTGGTGGCCCCTGCCTCATGCAGCCTCATGCCCAAGGTGTCTACAATGTCCTGTGTCCATGGTCGTGTTGGTGGCCCCTGCCTCATGCAGCCTTATGCCCAAGGTGTCTACAATGTCCTGTGTCCATGGTCGTGTTGGTGGCCCCTGCCTCATGCAGCCTTATGCCCAAGGTGTCTACAATGTCCTGTGTCCATGGTCGTGTTGGTGGCCCCTGCCTCATGCCCAAGGTGTCTACAATGTCCTGTGTCCTTGGTCGTGTTGGTGGCCCCTGCTTCATGCCCAAGGTGTCTACAATGTCCTGTGTCCATGGTCGTGCTGGTGGTCCCTGCCTCATGCAGCCTCATGCCCAAGGTGTCTACAATGTCCTGTGTCCATGGTCGTGTTGGTGGCCCCTGCCTCATGCCCAAGGTGTCTACAATGTCTTGTGTCCATGGTCGTGTTGGTGGCCCCTGCCTCATGCCCAAGGTGTCTACAATGTCCTGTGTTCATGGTCATCTTGGTGGCCCCTGCCTCATGCCCAAGGTGTCTACAATGTCCTGTGTCCATGGTCGTGTTGGTGGCCCCAGCCTCATGCCCAAGGTGTCTACAATGTCCTGTGTCCATGGTTGTGCTGGTGGCCCCTGCCTCATGCCCAAGGTGTCTACAATGTCCTGTGTCCATGGTCGTGTTGGTGGCCCCTGCCTCATGCAGCCTCATGCCCAAGGTGTCTATAATGTCCTGTGGCCATGGTCGTGCTGGTGGCCCCTGCCTCATGCCCAAGGTGTCTACAATGTCCTGTGTCCATAGTCATGCTGGCGGCACCTGCCTCATGCAGCCTCATGCCCAGGGTGTCTACAATGTCCTGTGTCCATGGTCGTGTTGGTGGCCCCTGCCTCATGCCCAAGGTGTCTACAATGTCCTTTGTCCATGGTCGCGTTGGTGGCCCCTGCCTCATGCCCAAGGTGTCTACAATGTCCTGTGTCCATAGTCATGCTGGTGACCCCTGCCTCATGCCCAAGGTGTCTACAATGTCCTGTGTCCATGGTCGTGTTGGTGGCCCCTGCCTCATGGCCAAGGTGTCTACAATGTCCTGTGTCCATGGTCATGTTGGTGGCCCCTGCCTCATGCAGTCTCATGCTCAGGGTGTCTACAATGTCCTGTGTCCATGGTTGTGTTGGTGGCCCCAGCCTCATGCCCAAGGTGTCTACAATGTCCTGTGTCCATGGTTGTGCAGGTGACCCCTGCCTCATGCCCAAGGTGTCTACAATGTCCTGTGTCCATGGTCGTGTTGGTGGCCCCTGCCTCATGCAGCCTCATGCCCAAGGTGTCTACAATGTCCTGTGTCCATGGTCGTGTTGGTGGCCCCTGCTTCATGCCCAAGGTGTCTACAATGTCCTGTGTCCATAGTTGTGCTGGTGGCCCCTGCCTCATGCAGCCTTATGCCCAAGGTGTCTACAATGTCCTGTGTCCTTGGTCGTGTTGGTGGCCCCTGCCTCATGCCCAAGGTGTCTACAATGTCCTGTATCCATGGTGGTGCTGGTGGCCCCTGCCTCATGCAGCCTCATGCCCAAGGTGTCTACAATGTCCTGTGTCCATGGTCGTACTGGTGGTCCCTGCCTCATGCCCAAGTTGTCTACAATGTCCTGTGTCCATGGTCGTGCTGGTGGCCCCTGCCTCATGCAGCCTCATGCCCAAGGTGTCTACAATGTCCTGTGTCCATAGTCGTGCTGGTGGTCCCTGCCTCATGCAGCCTCATGCCCAAGGTGTCTACAATGTCCTGTGTCCTTGGTCGTGTTGGTGGCCCCTGCCTCATGCCCAAGGTGTCTACAATGTCCTGTGTCCATGGTCGTGCTGGTGGTCCCTGCCTCATGCAGCCTCATGCCCAAGGTGTCTACAATGTCCTGTGTCCATGGTCGTGTTGGTGGCCCCTGCTTCATGCCCAAGGTGTCTACAATGTCCTGTGTCCATGGTCGTGTTGGTGGCCCCTGCCTCATGCCCAAGGTGTCTACAATGTCCTGTGTCCATGGTCGTCTTGGTGGCCCCTGCCTCATGCCCAAGGTGTCTACAATGTCCTGTGTCCATGGTCGTGTTGGTGGCCCCAGCCTCATGCCCAAGGTGTCTACAATGTCCTGTGTCCATTCTTGTGCTGGTGGCCCCTGCCTCATGCCCAAGGTGTCTACAATGTCTTGTGTCCATGGTCGTGTTGGTGGCCCCTGCCTCATGCCCAAGGTGTCTACAATGTCCTGTGTCCATGGTCGTGTTGGTGGCCCCTGCTTCATGCCCAAGGTGTCTACAATGTCCTGTGTCCATGGTCGTGTTGGTGGCCCCTGCCTCATGCCCAAGGTGTCTACAATGTCCTGTGTCCATGGTCGTCTTGGTGGCCCCTGCCTCATGCCCAAGGTGTCTACAATGTCCTGTGTCCATGGTCGTGTTGGTGGCCCCTGCCTCATGCCCAAGGTGTCTACAATGTCCTGTGTCCATAGTCATGCTGGCGGCACCTGCCACATGCAGCCTCATGCCCAGGGTGTCTACAATGTCCTGTGTCCATGGTCGTGTTGGTGGCCCCTGCCTCATGCCCAAGGTGTCTACAATGTCCTTTGTCCATGGTCGCGTTGGTGGCCCCTGCCTCATGCCCAAGGTGTCTACAATGTCCTGTGTCCATAGTCATGCTGGTGACCCCTGCCTCATGCCCAAGGTGTCTACAATGTCCTGTGTCCATGGTCGTGTTGGTGGCCCCTGCCTCATGGCCAAGGTGTCTACAATGTCCTGTGTCCATGGTCATGTTGGTGGCCCCTGCCTCATGCAGTCTCATGCTCAGGGTGTC
This sequence comes from Cepaea hortensis, assembly GCA_963921405.1. NCBI lineage: Eukaryota > Metazoa > Mollusca > Gastropoda > Stylommatophora > Helicidae > Cepaea > Cepaea hortensis. The sequence goes on from OY992882.1 coordinate 72,270,727, forward strand.
TACAATGTCCTGTGTCCATGGTTGTGTTGGTGGCCCCAGCCTCATGCCCAAGGTGTCTACAATGTCCTGTGTCCATGGTTGTGCTGGTGACCCCTGCCTCATGCCCAAGGTGTCTACAATGTCCTGTGTCCATGGTCGTGTTGGTGGCCCCTGCCTCATGCAGCCTCATGCCCAAGGTGTCTACAATGTCCTGTGTCCATGGTCGTGTTGGTGGCCCCTGCTTCATGCCCAAGGTGTCTACAATGTCCTGTGTCCATGGTTGTGCTGGTGACCCCTGCCTCATGCCCAAGGTGTCTACAATGTCCTGTGTCCATGGTCGTGTTGGTGGCCCCTGCCTCATGCAGCCTCATGCCCAAGGTGTCTACAATGTCCTGTGTCCATGGTCGTGTTGGTGGCCCCTGCTTCATGCCCAAGGTGTCTACAATGTCCTGTGTCCATAGTTGTGCTGGTGGCCCCTGCCTCATGCAGCCTCATGCCCAAGGTGTCTACAATGTCCTGTGTCCATGGTCGTACTGGTGGTCCCTGCCTCATGCCCAAGTTGTCTACAATGTCCTGTGTCCATGGTCGTGCTGGTGGCCCCTGCCTCATGCAGCCTCATGCCCAAGGTGTCTACAATGTCCTGTGTCCATAGTCGTGCTGGTGGTCCCTGCCTCATGCAGCCTCATGCCCAAGGTGTCTACAATGTCCTGTGTCCTTGGTCGTGTTGGTGGCCCCTGCCTCATGCCCAAGGTGTCTACAATGTCCTGTGTCCATGGTCGTGCTGGTGGTCCCTGCCTCATGCAGCCTCATGCCCAAGGTGTCTACAATGTCCTGTGTCCATGGTCGTGTTGGTGGCCCCTGCTTCATGCCCAAGGTGTCTACAATGTCCTGTGTCCATGGTCGTGTTGGTGGCCCCTGCCTCATGCCCAAGGTGTCTACAATGTCCTGTGTCCATGGTCGTCTTGGTGGCCCCTGCCTCATGCCCAAGGTGTCTACAATGTCCTGTGTCCATGGTCGTGTTGATGGCCTCAGCCTCATGCCCAAGGTGTCTACAATGTCCTGTGTCCATTCTTGTGCTGGTGGCCCCTGCCTCATGCCCAAGGTGTCTACAATGTCCTGTGTCCATGGTCGTGTTGGTGGCCCCTGCCTCATGCAGCCTCATGCCCAAGGTGTCTACAATGTCCTGTGGCCATGGTCGTGCTGGTGGCCCCTGCCTCATGCCCAAGGTGTCTACAATGTCCTGTGTCCATGGTCGTGTTGGTGGCCCCTGCCTCATGCCCAAGGTGTCTACAATGTCCTGTGTCCATAGTCATGCTGGCGGCCCCTGCCTCATGCAGCCTCATGCCCAGGGTGTCTACAATGTCCTGTGTCCATGGTCGTGTTGGTGGCCCCTGCCTCATGCCCAAGGTGTCTACAATGTCCTTTGTCCATGGTCGCGTTGGTGGCCCCTGCCTCATGCCCAAGGTGTCTACAATGTCCTGTGTCCATAGTCATGCTGGTGACCCCTGCCTCATGTCCAAGGTGTCTACAATGTCCTGTGTCCATGGTCGTGTTGGTGGCCCCTGCCTCATGCCCAAGGTGTCTACAATGTCCTGTGTCCATGGTCGTGTTGGTGGCCCCTGCCTCATGCCCAAGGTGTCTACAATGTCCTGTGTCCATAGTCATGCTGGCGGCCCCTGCCTCATGCAGTCTCATGCTCAAGGTGTCTACAATGTCCTGTGTCCATGGTTGTGTTGGTGGCCCCAGCCTCATGCCCAAGGTGTCTACAATGTCCTGTGTCCATGGTTGTGCTGGTGACCCCTGCCTCATGCCCAAGGTGTCTACAATGTCCTGTGTCCATGGTCGTGTTGGTGGCCCCTGCCTCATGCAGCCTCATGCCCAAGGTGTCTACAATGTCCTGTGTCCATGGTCGTGTTGGTGGCCCCTGTTTCATGCCCAAGGTGTCTACAATGTCCTGTGTCCATAGTTGTGCTGGTGGCCCCTGCCTCATGCAGCCTTATGCCCAAGGTGTCTACAATGTCCTGTGTCCTTGGTCGTGTTGGTGGCCCCTGCCTCATGCCCAAGGTGTCTACAATGTCCTGTATCCATGGTTGTGCTGGTGGCCCCTTTCTCATGCAGCCTCATGCCCAAGGTGTCTACAATATCCTGTGTCCTTGGTCGTGTTGGTGGTCCCTGCCTCATGCCCAAGGTGTCTACAATGTCCTGTGTCCTTGGTCGTGTTGGTGGCCCCTGCCTCATGCCCAAGGTGTCTACAATGTCCTGTGTCCTTGGTCGTGTTGGTGGCCCCTGCCTCATGCCCAAGGTGTCTACAATGTCCTGTATCCATGGTTGTGCTGGTGGCCCCTGCCTCATGCAGCCTCATGCCCAAGGTGTCTACAATGTCCTGGACAGTTGTGCTTGTGGACCCCTAGCTCTTCCTGCAGCAACCATGCCTTCCACCACTGCTCTCTCCAGGCATGCAGGCTAGTGTTCATCAATGGTAACTTTACATTACAAACTCACAAGGGGTATATGATTTACATTTCTAATATGGAATGCATTATTATGTAAATAATATACTGTTTAGGTAGTCTCATATCTTTAACACATTATTGCCGTCAAATCAGCAACTGTAATGCATAGATAAACAAGATGCAGTTTCATATTCTAATGAATTGTTTGCTGTCTGATTACAGGATGTCCTGGAATTGAGTGAGATCAGCAAACAAACCAAGTTTAGTCCTGTGTTCTTTGTGAGAGTCCCTCCACCAGGTTCACGTACTGTAGATACAGACCCACCCGATGGAGAGCCCAAAGGTTTTCAGACATATCTATCAAGCAGCCACAGCTTTCACGCAGACCCTGTGGATGATCAGACATTGGCACCACATTCTGCAGGCACCAGGATTTCCTCATACCCTTTAGCTGACCCTGAGGGCGCCACTGGAGGACATGCTAGTCATGTTTATGACAATCTGAAGAGGCTTGGGTATTTAGATTGTGATCCTGAAATGAAAAAGTTTGATGGTTTCTGCAGTGTGGACAGTTGTTTTGTAGAACAGTTCACAGACTTTGGAAGTAGTTTTGCCACTTTCACTGGGAAGATGTTGCAAAGTTATTTAGCAAATGCATCCATGTTGTTGAATAACTCCCATACTTGTTGCATGAATATGTTCATCATGTCAGCATTTGACATGGCCAGGGACATGCTGATCACACCCAAGAAGCTGGAGTTTGTCAGGGAACAGGAACAGGAACTCTACAGATCATTGCTGAAAATTTCTGTGTCAAAGCTGGATGAAGTCAAGGAAATCATAACAGACACTATATCAATCATACGCTCTTGCCTCATAGCTGAAGCTGCAGAGTTTGACTTCATTGGTGAGTATGGGAGAGCTGTGTTGTCAATCTGTCCTGTATTATGTCAGTCTGAAGAGTACCAGGAGTACTGACCTCATTGCTTGTCATATCTGTGTCTGCACATGTATGTTTTTTTTTATCTATTTGCAAATGCGCGCACATGTGTCAGTAAGTGTTTCTATTGCTCTGTGTTTCTGCACATGCATGTGTATACATGTGTCAGTTGTGTGTTTATATGGCTGTACACGTGTCAGTGTCTGTCTGTCTGTCTCTCTCTCTCTCTCTCTCTCTCTCTCTCACTACACACACACATGCACGCGCGCGTGCGACACGACCCAGCCCAGCGTTGTCTAGCCCTTGGCGGGGAGTATCTCATTTAATTCATATAAGTAGTCATTATACATTCAAATACATTTCTCTAAGCGCACAGAGTACGCGTTCAGCCCCTGCTCCCATTCCCATTCCCGTTGCTTGTCTGATTTTGAAGCTAGTAATGCCTTTTTCTTTCGTGTAAAAATTAAAAATTGATAGCTGACGACCCGGTCCGGCGTCGCTCAGCCCCTCGCTGGGAGCGTCTCATTGAATTCATATAAGTAGTCATTATACATTCAAATACTTTTCTCTATGCGCACAGAGTATGCATTCGGCCCCTATTCCCATTCCCGTTCCTCGTCTGTTTTTGAAGCTCATAATGCCTTTTTCTTTCGTGTAAAAATTAAAAATTGATTTTAAACTAACTAACTATTTCAGTTGGATCCGTGGGAGTGAGAAAAACATCTGTACAACAGATGAACGTGCTTGAGCATTGCATACTCGAATGGTCTCCAGTCTTGCTTGCTGTTGCTCGCCTGTTTCAGATGAACGTGCTTGAGCAGTGTGTACTCGATTGGTTTCCAGATGAACGTGCTTGAGCAGTGCGTACTCGATTGGTTTCCAGTCTTGCTTCCCGTTGCTCGTCTGTTTCTGAAGCTCGTAATGCCTTTTTCTTTCGTGCTTGAGGAAAAATTGTTGATTTTAAACTAACTAACTATATCAGTTGAATCCACAGCAGTGAGAACAACATCTGTACAAAATTTCATCTCAATCGGATGGACCGTTCGGGAACGCATAAAGGAGAGAGAGAGAGAGAGAGAGAGAGAGAGAGAGAGAGAGAGAGAGAGAGAGAGAGAGAGACACACACACACACACACACACACACACACACGCACACACACACACACACATATATTTTGTCATATATATGTGTGTGTGTGTGTGTGTGTGTGTGTGTGTGTGTGTGTGTGTGTGTGTGTGTGTGTGTGTGTGTGTGTGTGTGTGTGTGTGTGTGTGTGTGTGTGTGTGTGTGTGTGTGTGTGTGTGTGTGTGTGTGTGTGTGTGTGTGTGTGTGTGTGTGTGTGTGTGTGTGTGTGTGTGTGTGTGTGTGTGTGTGTGTGTGTGTGTGTGTGTGTGTGTGTGTGTGTGTGTGTGTGTGTGTGTGTGTGTGTGTGTGTGTGTGTGTGTGTGTGTGTGTGTGTGTGTGTGTGTGTGTGTGTGTGTGTGTGTGTGTGTGTGTGTGTGTGTGTGTGTGTGTGTGTGTGTGTGTGTGTGTGTGTGTGTGTGTGTGTGTGTGTGTGTGTGTGTGTGTGTGTGTGTGTGTGTGTGTGTGTGTGTGTGTGTGTGTGTGTGTGTGTGTGTGTGTGTGTGTGTGTGTGTGTGTGTGTGTGTGTGTGTGTGTGTGTGTGTGTGTGTGTGTGTGTGTGTGTGTGTGTGTGTGTGTGTGTGTGTGTGAGACTGTGTGACTGTGTGACTGTGACATATCACACTAGCATATAGGAGAACTGGCCACATGGTCAGGGTGACCAGGCATCCTGGGTTTAGTTGCTTTGTCTCAAGTGTCCCAAAAAACATTCTCAGGACGCAAAACTGTCTTCGTTGTTAAACATTGATCAATGGTCATAATAAGAGTACTTTAATTAGTTTCATTAGTGCTGAAATTATTCTTTCTGGAAAGCCAATGACTTCTTGACAAGATGGAATTCAAATGTTCACTCCCAATAGTTTTGGTTCTGACAGGTGGGTGTTTGTCATGGAGGAGTGTGCACAAATATTGGTTTCTCTGGACAACTGTTAATCTTGGATGAGCTCTATGGGTGTCCCAGTGTTTTATTGCCAACACCTGTTTGTCCTGCACGTGGAGTGGCATGATCTGATGACTTTGTACTGACCAGTCTTTGTACTAACCTGATGGGAATTCATTTGCAGTACTAAGATGAAAGAAAGATTCATCTTGTGCTTTTATAATGTAATTATACATGGCAATTGATAACTGAAGTTGATTTGAATATCTTTCTGACTTAAACATTGGTCACATAAACTTTAATGGATATTTATTTGTATGCTTGGTAAATATGTATTTATGATGTATCCAACCATAGAACAAAAACATGTATTTATGATGTATCCAGCCAAAGAACAAAAACACACATTTATGATGTATCCAACCATAGAACAAAAACACACATTTATGTTGTATCCAACCATAGAATAAAAACACGCATTTATGATGTATCCAACCATAGAACAAAAACATGCATTTATGATGTATCCAACCATAGAACAAAAACATGCATTTATGATGTATCCAACCATAGAACAAAAACATGCATTTATGATGTATCCAACCATAGAACAAAAACACACATTTATGATGTATGCAACCATAGAATAAAAGCACGCATTTATGATGTATCCAACCATAGAATAAAAACATGCATTTATGATGTATCCAACCAAAGAACAAAAACATGCATTTATGATGTATCCAACCATAGAACAAAAACACACATTTATGATGTATGCGACCATAGAATAAAACATGAGCCTGCTGCAGGTCAGTGAGGTGCAAGGACACCTCATTGTGTAGGCCTGGATGCATGGAGGAATAGGCCTGTCCCTCACTTAGCCAGATGACACACGCAGGCACCAAACCCTCATTGTGTAGGCCTGGATTCATGGAGGAATAGGCGGCCAGCCTGTCCCTCACTTAGCCAGATGACACATGCAGGCGCCGAACCCTCATTGTGTAGGCCTGGATTCATGGAGGAATAGGCGGCCAGCCTGTCCCTCACTTAGCCAGATGACACACGCAGGCACCGAGCCCTCATTGTGTAGGCCTGGATGAATGGAGGAATAGGCCTGTCCCTCACTTAGCCAGATGACACACGCAGGCACCGAATCCTCATTGTGTAGGCCTGGATTCATGGAGGAAAAGGCGGCCAGCCTGTCCCTCACTTAGCCAGATGACACATGCAGGCGCCGAACCCTCATTGTGTAGGCCTGGATGCACGGAGGAATAGGCCTGTCCCTCACTTAGCCAGATGACACACGCAGGCACCAAACCCTCATTGTGCAGGCCTGGATTCATGGAGGAATAGGCGGCCAGCCTGTCCCTCACTTAGCCAGATGACACATGCAGGCGCCGAACCCTCATTGTGTAGGCCTGGATTCATGGAGGAATAGGCGGCCAGCCTGTCCCTCACTTAGCCAGATGACACACGCAGGCACCGAACCCTCATTGTGTAGGCCTGGATGAATGGAGGAATAGGCCTGTCCCTCACTTAGCCAGATGACACACGCAGGCACCGAATCCTCATTGTGTAGGCCTGGATTCATGGAGGAAAAGGCGGCCAGCCTGTCCCTCACTTAGCCAGATGACACATGCAGGCGCCGAACCCTCATTGTGTAGGCCTGGATGCACGGAGGAATAGGCCTGTCTCTCACTTAGCCAGATGACACACGCAGGCGCCGAACCCACATTGTGTAGGCCTGGATGTATGGAGGAATAGGCGGCCAGCCTGTCCCTCACTTAGCCAGATGACAAACGCAGGTGCCAAACCCTCATTGTGTAGGCCTGGATGTATGGAGGAATACAGGCAGTGCCTGTCCCTCACTTAGCCAGATGAAACACGCAGGCGCCGAACCCTCATTGACCGATTCATGACATTATTAGGGCAGCTTCTTACCGACCATGCTAATGTGTCTACAATGATGTATCCAGTTGAGAAATAATCTGTGGTTCTTGAAGAAACTGCCTGGGTTCATTAAGGACATCCTCAGTCAATTTTCAGTGATGCTGACATGAGGCAGTTGCAAGTTTCTACATGGATACCATTGACTCAGAGATAATAGTGCCTCCATTGACTCAGAGATATTAGTGCCTCCATTGACTCAGAAATAATAGTGCCTTGTTACTTCTGTGATCATAGTTAAGTGACTGGTGATGTTCATTCATTGAAGGATGCGACATATGTGTTTCTTGTCTTGTTACTTCTGTGATCATAGTTAAGTGACTGGTGATGTTCATTCACTGAAGGATGTGACCTACTTGTTTCTTGTCTTGTAACTTCTGTGATCATAGTTAAGTGACTGGTGATGTTCATTCATTGAAGGATGCGACATATGTGTTTCTTGTCTTGTTACTTCTGTGATCATAGTTAAGTGACTGGTGATGTTCATTCACTGAAGGATGTGACCTACTTGTTTCTTGTCTTGGTACTTCTGTGATCATAGTTAAGTGACTGGTGATGTTCATTCATTGAAGGATGCGACATATGTGTTTCTTGTCTTGGTACTTCTGTGATCATAGTTAAGTGACTGGTGATGTTCATTCACTGAAGGATGTGACCTACTTGTTTCTTGTCTTGGTACTTCTGTGATCATAGTTAAGTGACTGGTGATGTTCATTCATTGAAGGATGCGACATATGTGTTTCTTGTCTTGGTACTTCTGTGATCATAGTTAAGTGACTGGTGATGTTCATTCACTGAAGGATGTGACATACTTGTTTCTTGTCTTGGTACTTCTGTGATCATAGTTAAGTGACTGGTGATGTTCATTCATTGAAGGATGTCACATACTTGTTTCTTGTCTTGGTACTTCTGTGATCATTGCTAAGTGACAGGAGATGTTCATTCATTGAAGGATGTGACATACTTTTCTAGTGTCTTGGTACTTCTGTGATCATAGTTAAGTGACTGGTGATGTTCATTCACTGAAGGATGTGACATACTTGTTTCTTGTCTTGGTACTTCTGTGATCATAGTTAAGTGACTGGTGATGTTCATTCATTGAAGGATGTCACATACTTGTTTCTTGTCTTGGTACTTCTGTGATCATAGTTAAGTGACTGGTGATGTCCATTCATTGAAGGATGTCACATACTTGTTTCTTGTCTTGGTACTTCTGTGATCATAGTTAAGTGACTGGTGATGTTCATTCATTGAAGGATGCGACATACTTGTTTCTTGTCTTGGTACTTCTGTGATCATAGTTAAGTGACTGGTGATGTTCATTCATTGAAGGATGCGACATACTTGTTTCTTGTCTTGTTACTTCTGTGATCTAATTAGATGATGAGGCATGAATGGATTAACGAGATTCCTACTGTCCCTATCTACTATCTAGTGAAACCACAGCCAAGGGAACGGGCTTGGTAGAATCAGCGGGGAAAGAAGACCCTGTTGAGCTTGACTCTAGTCCGACTTTGTGAAGACACATGAAGGGTGTAGCATAGGTGGGAGCGCAAGCGCAATTGAAATACCACTAATTTTATTGTTTCTTTACTTATTCAGTCAAGCTGATGGAGATTTGCCCGCAACAGACGAGCAATATCTCCGGCGGGCCTATTCTCGTTGGTCGCAAGATCCGAACAGTGGGGAGATTTTCTCGCAACAGACGAGCAATATCTCCGGCGATATCTCCGGCGGGCCTATTCCCAGTGGTCGCGGGATCCACATGAGTCAGGCGGGGAGTCTGACAGTAGTACATGCTTTACACAGGTCCGGACACTTGTGATTGACAGATGTACGCTCTCAGTGGTCCGGGCGTGTATATGACCCTTACCTGTGGGATTTGGCTGAATGCCTCTAAGTCAAATTCCAAGGGTTTAGGGTCTGGCCATTGCTCGTCTCCTGCTCGTGGAGGTGAGGTCTCTGAGGCTTGATGCTGAGCCGCCAGCGTCTGCAGCCTACCCTGTCCCAGACATTTTGGTTACCCATTCCTCTGGATCAGACAGGTTAAGGCTGAGAGAGGAAACATGTTGTTTGGGCACCTCATGTTCTCTGAAGCTCTGCCCAGGCATTGTGACGGAATTTTGGCCAAATTCCAACTCACATACTTTGGTCTGTCAAGACTGCAAGGTGCCACTCACTTCTGTGATCATAGTTAAGTGACTGGTGATGTTCATTCATTGAAGGATGTGACATACTTGTTTCTTGTCTTGGTACTTCTGTGATCATAGTTAAGTGACTGGTGATGTTCATTCATTGAAGGAAGTGACATACTTGTTTCTTGTCTTGTTACTTCTGTGATCATAGTTAAGTGACTGGTGATGTTCATTCATTGAAGGATGTGACATACTTGTTTCTTGTCTTGGTACTTCTGTGATCATAGTTAAGTGACTGGTGATGTTCATTCATTGAAGGATGTGACATACTTGTTTCTTGTCTTGTTACTTCTGTGATCATAGTTAAGTGACTGGTGATGTTCATTCATTGAAGGATGTGACATACTTGTTTCTTGTCTTGTTACTTCTGTGATCATAGTTAAGTGACTGGTGATGTTCATTCATTGAAGGATGTGACATACTTGTTTCTTGTCTTGGTACTTCTGTGATCATAGCTAAGTGACTGGTGATGTTCATTCATTGAAGGACGTGACATACTTGTTTCTTGTCTTGGTTCTTCTGTGATCATAGTTAAGTGACTGGTGATGTTCATTCATTGAAGGATGTGACCTACTTGTTTCTTGTCTTTGTGCTTCTGTGATCATAGTTTCATTCATTGAAGGATGTGACCTACTTGTTTCTTGTCTTGGTACTTCTGTGATCATAGTTAAGTGACTGGTGATGTTCATTCATTGAAGGATGTGACATACTTGTTTCTTGTCTTGGTACTTCTGTGATCATAGTTAAGTGACTGGTGATGTTCATTCCTTGAAGGATGTGACATACGTGTTTCTTATCTTGTTACTTCTGTGATCATAGTTAAGTGACAGGTGATGTTCATTCATTGAAGGATGTGACATACTTTTCTAGTGTCTTGGTACTTCTGTGATCATAGTTAAGTGACTGGTGATGTTCATTCATTGAAGAATGCGACATACATATTTCTTGTCTTGTTCTGTGCTTGCAGGTATTGAAATCAGAGATGGAGCCGCCAGCACACTGAAAGAACTCAAACTGTGTGAAGAACAGATCAGAGAGCTGGTCTTAGGCAGACTGAACCATGTTATTGCAGGGAAACTAGTCAGCTCCGTAGATATCCTGCGAGACTCTTATACTGGTTAGTTGCTGGCCTGAAGGCATTTAGAAAAAAACAAATATGACCCATTTACATGTGAATTAGCATTTTCTAAACTTTAACAGCATGCATGACAGAGAGACAGTTTAAGTCTTTGTAAAGTCAACCTGAAGGTTTTATTACATGTTACATGAAAGATGCCAAACCCTATGGCAAAATGAGACTTGAATATTTTGATTGTAGTCCTGAAGTGTAAAGGTTTGAAGATGTCTTCAGTGTGGATACCTGTTGTATACACAAGTTCACTTGAATGTACTTGTGCTAGTTTTAAGGCAATGCTAACCTTAAAAAATTTAATTCCATAATACTTAATTTCTATGTTTTTTTTATGGGATAGGGTTTGATATTAAAGACTGCTGATCGATAAAATATTGTCAAATTGACTTTGCACTTAACGGTTGCTATGGAAACCAAGATAAACAGTGGCCATCTTGAATTTCTTAATGTACCTCTAAAACATTTATTTTTTAATGTACAGGCTAAATTCTTTGTTTTATGTGTAAGTAAATAGACCATTTACAAGTTTAGTAGAACATTTTAATGATATCTCTTAGCAGTTTTTTTTTCTTCAAAATGTGAAAATGGTAATGACATTTTTCATGACATTTTTTTTTTTTTAGTGTAGCACAAAAACTAAAATGTAAATTTGAAGAATAATCTACTCACAATGTAAGCGATATAATAAAGAATATCTCTGCAAAGTTTGAGTGAAATCTAATGAATAGTTTTTAAAACAATTGTACTTATGTATAAAAAACTGGCGAAATGAGAAAACAGGGAAAAACTAATTATTTTTTTGTTTTTTATTACTAATGCACTCTTTTACAGAGAAAAAAAGTGTAAAACTGTACCTTGAGTGTTAAAATTGTCCTGCTGAATATGCAGGACCTCCCTCCAGAGCATGCAGCTCACCTTGTCTCTTTAATTTGGCCGCTCGTACAGTGTCGCGTCTTTTAGTTTGTTTGTCCTTCTTGTACTTCAGACTATTTCTTACTTGCTTCTGCATCCTAGATGTTCCTAGTCTCTGCATATGCAGGCCTGTAGAAGGTCCATAAAACTGGGCAGTGTCTTGGGCAGCAGCAGCTTCAAAGTTGAACTCTCTTGCTGCAGTTACAACTGCAAACTGAACGCGCTTGCGAGAGGCAAAGTTGTCTTTAGTGCATCGAGCCCATATCAAGCTGTGTAAACACTCATTTAAATTCTGAGTTTGTCCTGACACACATCTACTAAGTAGTTTAGTTTAGTTTGCGCAGTGCTGTTCCAAGGCGTTTACTGACATGGTTGATACACTCCTCTTTGTCTATCTGAATGTCATCCCCATATGGGTTGATCTTGGTAAGTTCCGCAAATGTTTTGGTGTCACCATCAGAAAGTATTGACGTGTAGCGAAGTTTATGACGGGCCACAGACCGTCGCCACAGCACCCTTGCAGCCTTCACCTCCATCATTCCAGCAGATCCTGTGAAATTGTTGTCACAGTTTAGAAGATGTTCTGCCTTCCATGCTGCAAATTCATCTGGTTTGTCCCTGGAAAGTGTCTTACCAGTGGTTTCACACACCTGGCAATATGTGGACATAACATGGGCATCTATGCAAGGTCCTGTAAGAACATCCACTGCACAGCCAACTCCAATGTGGGATGTGTGGCCTCTAGTCAGCCAAGTGCCATCAAAGCTGACACTAATATCTAGCACATCATTGTCATGTAGAGTTATGCCTGACTGTTGTGCATGAGCCTGTCGAACATACTTTACGGTTTGAGAAAAAACAGTGTCCTCCAGATCTTCTATCTTTGAATATAGTTTATTCGCTTTGCTGTGAAATGTTTTGTGATGAAGACCTTGCAGGTTCGTGTTTTCACAAAAATTGTTGCATGTCGTTGCACCCATCCCACAGACTAATGCTGAATATACTGACTGGCTGTTGACAGCAAAAGATCTATCCCCATCATTACTTCTTGCAGATAGGTATCTTCCACACATCACTTCTTCACAACAAGAGCAGTAAACCTCTGCATACACAGCTAATCCCTTGGTTTTCTTGCTGTCAGTTTTCAAAATAAGACTATCATTTTTACAAACTGGACAACATAACAATTTGATTATTGCCTCAATTTCTGAACAATCAACTATTGCTCTGTGTTCCCGTTTTTGATATCCATTGTCGTCACCAGAATCATACTTGCTGCTAGTGGATATTGTGTATTTATACGTATCTCTTTTAAATTGGCTTCGGGTAATAAAAGAATCACTTCCACAACTTTGAGAAGAACACAATAGCACTGATTCATTCAGATTCACTGTCAAAACACTTGGATTTGGAAGTGGCATGTGCGCACTTTAGCTGGGTCGCATTCAGTAGTTTCAGAATTGTCTGTATCGTTTACGACGTTCTGATAGGCTTTTCGCTTCTTACGAGCATTTGCGAGGTGTAGTCTGAGAGATTACTTACGTTGAGTAGATGACTTTATGTTAGATTTCTTAGAACGAGGCATATTTCAATGCGTGTCAGTCTGTCGTCAACAATGAACTTTCAGCACGTCGCCAGGTGTAAACAGCACAAAGCCGCCATTTTGGAAACCCATGTGATCAATTTCAGCCATCGGCGAACGCGGATTGCTTACGATGTTCCATATATGGAAGTTTCCGGAAGACGATAGACACGAATAAACCCGATGTACACAGAAGAGCTTCTGATTAGACGAACTCGTAGTTTTACGAACAGTTACGTAAGTTCACGACCTTTCCAGGGATACCTTACACGCGCGTGTCGTGTTTTCCTGAGATATCGTTGCTAGGATTTGAAAACCGTCAATTTCGCAACAATTTTCAATAATTATACCATTTGACACAGAGGGTGGGTTCAGTAAATTATGAATATTGCATAAAATAACAGTTTTGAAACAAAAACAAGTACAGAATCTGATAGAAGACATGATAATGTGTCTAAAAATGAACTATTCCAAAAATAGCCAAGTTGACCAAAAATCGATGTTTTTACTGCCGCACATCGCCTTAATGTTAAAAGTATTGAGTAGACCAATTAATGTTTTACACCTGAACATATTATGTCTCATTATTTTTGAATCCCCCTCAATGTTGGGACTTTAAAAAACAAGACATGTCCTGGGAAGTCCAGGCAGCAGACATGATACTGACTGACCATGCCCACCTCAGTCAGCCAGTGCTGGTTAGCCTGTACAAATATGGGTCTAGCACCATATGTCTAACCCACCTGAAGACATGCAACAGGGTCTGTTGACTTGTGGCTGGAGTCCATGGGCCATTTGGGAGCAGATTGCTTGGCCTTGACTTCAGTGGTATGAGATGTCAGCCAGTCAGAAAGCAATGGCAACCTACTGAAAGTAAAATTGTCTACTAAATCACAAACAGTAAATGCTGGGGTTGATTGCCACGTCATGTAAACAACATGCAACTATCTTTATGGCTGGAGTGTCCCAGTGGTTACCTTGGTTACCCATCATGTTCTATGGAAGTTAAGACCTCTTCTCAACTTCAGGCTGATTCACCTATTCTATCTTTACGAATCAAGTTTTGCATGTCCTGCTTCAGCCTGACTATTTCAACTCTTTCACTGTAAAGTCAGTTTTGTTTAGGTATTCAACAAGATGGTGATCTGTCTGATACTTTTTTGTTTTATTCCCACAAGTTTTACTGTGAGAGTCTATCATGGAAAGTGAACAAATTACGAAGAGCCTGGAAACAGTGGAGATGTGGTTTTTGAGGCGATTTTTGCAATTACAACTCCTACCTTGGACTGCCAGAATCAGTGAATGTCTGGACAGAGCTAATGATATACAGAACATTGTATAGAAATATAAAAAGTCGAGAAACAGTGTTCTTTGCTCATGTCATGAGAAGCCAGGCATTGGAAATCATTGTGACATCTGGACAGATGAGATGTGGAAGAGGCCAGGGCAGACAGAGGGAAATGATGCTGGATGGACTGGGATGGTAGCATGGAGGAATACCACTAGTGGAATTGATTCAGAACATCAGGGACCGAGATGTTTGGAGATGCATCTCCATAGATCTCACACCCTGGTGTTATTAAACCTGTGGAGGAAATGTGATCAACCTTAACCCCAGCCATTCTGATGTACTTGCTGATTTATGACCTGATTCCATCCTATTATGCCTGTGCAGACATGAAGTTCCAGTACTGGTCTTACATGCCCTGCTGGTTTCTGAGCTTGGATGTGGAAAGGAGAGCTCCTTAGTACAGTCCACTTGGAGAAAGTATTTTGGTTCCAAGTAGGGAAAAAGTCTGCCCATCAGCCTTGCAAGCCCTCCAAGGGCTGGGTGACCTGAGCTCCAATCCATTAGACTTCAGGGGTTTAAGCTGTTTTCCAGAGGATTCACAACTAACCAAACAAATACCTACCTTGTCTAATTAATTTGTTTCAAAGGAACACTGACCAGATGTCTGGAGAGCCTGGAAACCATGAACAAGGACAGTCCTGATGGAGAGACGACAACAGACACCCTAAGGCAGGTCAGTATTCATAGGCATTGATGCAGATGTTCATATCATTCACAGCACACAATCCCAGCTGTAGGTCGTAGGTATACTGGGCTGTAAACATCCTAAGTCAACGTCATCCATTGTACTATATGCTGTGTGGTTTGTGTCAGAGCAGGAACATTGTGGCCCATCCAATGTTTGATGGTCTCAGTCCAGGATTTTCTTCACTTTTCTCTTCAGTTTGTCCTCAACTGTCTCCTGGATGGGGCTTGTCATTATTGATATGTCTAAACCAGGCTAGCTTTCGGTACTTCACTGCTGACAGAAGTGGTTCTAGTTGGCCTGCACTTGTGTTTATTTTCTCTCTGATAAGATAAGAGGGAAATCATGGATAACTCAGGCGGAGGATACGATCAGACAGGTGTGCATCTTGGAGAACATTAGGCGTGGAGAGGAATGAGTCAGTGCCAGCTGAGCAGTCAGACTTGTGCAGAGTTATAATCACATTAAGCCTGGAGTGCAGGGAGTGGCCAGCAGGGGCCACGGAAGTGGAACTCCAGCAACTAATTCAGGACAATGCTCACTCGGGTGATGTGATTATCTACACAGATGGTTCGGTGTCAAGAGGTGAGAGAAGTGGCTGGGGGTCCATTGCCAAAGCTAATGGTCAACGTTTGGTGCAGGAGAGCCTGGCATATGATACCACAACATCCAGCTTAAGAATGGAGGTGGAGGCAGTCACTGCGGCTCTCCGCTGGATGGAGAATATGACACACACACACATCGTGATTGTAACTGACTCAGAAAGCATGCTGACGAGGGTGAGGACGGGCAGGCTTCATGCGGAGTGGCTTGCTTCGCTTCGGAGGTCACGGGTGACAAGCATCGGCTGGATCTTTTCTCTGGGGCATGCCGGTGTGCTGGGAAATGAACAGACAGACAGATTGGCTGGCTCTGCAGAACTTGGTGGAGTATTGATACATGACAAGGCAGATGCGGTTGCGGCCTTGTGGGAGCATGTGTACACCTCGGAAGAGCAAATGAATTACCATAGTCTGGCAAGAATGAGACAGCGAGGAGTGACGAGGGGATCTGGCCGATGCTCAACGCTCAGAGGAAAGGCGAGACGGACATATAATCAGATTGCTACTGGTACTATTAGTGTTGGAACTCTTCGCTGGCTGCTGAGGATAGGAAGGATAGGACTGAGTTTATGGGAATGCCCTGAATGCTGTGATGTCGATTCCTAAATCAATCAATCAGTCAATCAATCAATCTGATATAAGCCTTTGTTTTGTGTTCTTTATAGTAGATATTGTACTTCAAAGCCTAATATGACACAGACAGTGTATATAATTTTATCTTCATGGGAATATTGATGTCATTTTTCCAAATCACACTTTGTCCTGATATGGCAGACAGGCCGTCTCTATTTTGTCCTGAGCTTTTTACCTGATGTATCATTGCTGCACATAGTAGGCCTTAAGTGTATACATATGTGAACATTGAAAAACATTGATTCATAGACAGTACCATGTCTCGGAGACTTAAATACTTTGGTCATTTTAAACACTACTGTGGTTTGGGAAGAACATTGAAGGCAGGGAAGAGGCAGGAGTGGACCAGCATGAAGATGGACATAGGACATTGCAGACACCTTGGACATGAGGCTGCCTGAGGTGGGAGTGGACCAGCAAGAAGATGGACACAGGAAATTGCAGACACCTTGGACATGAGGATGCATGAGGCTGGAGAACTGGCCAGCATGAAGATGGACACAGGACATTGCAGACACCTTGGACATGAGGATGCATGAGGCGGGAGTGGACCAGCATGAAGATGGACACAGGACATTGCAGACACCTTGGACATGAGGATGCATGAGGCGGGAGTGGACTAGCATGAAGATGGACACAGGACATTGCAGACACCTTGGACATGAGGTTGCATGAGGCAGGAGAACTGGCCAGGAACTGAGACATGAGGCTGCATGAGGCGGGAGAACTGATCAGGAACTGAGACATGAGGCTACATTAGGCGGGAGAACTGGCCAGGAACTGAGACATGAGGCGGGAGAACTGGCCAGGAACTGAGACATGAGGTGGGAGAACTGGCCAGGAACTGAGACATGAGGTGGGAGAACTGGCCAGGAACTGAGACATGAGGCAGGAAAACTGGCCAGCATGAAGATGGACACAGGACATTGCAGACACCTCGGACATGAGGATGCATGAGGCGGGAGAACTGGCCAGCATGAAGATGGACACAGGACATTGCAGACACCTCGGACATGAGGATGCATGAGGCGGGAGTGGACTAGCATGAAGATGGACACAGGACATTGCAGACACCTTGGACATGAGGTTGCATGAGGCAGGAGAACTGGCCAGGAACTGAGACATGAGGCTGCATGAGGCGGGAGAACTGACCAGGAACTGAGACATGAGGCTGCATGAGGCGGGAGAACTGGCCAGGAACTGAGACATGAGGCGGGAGAACTGGCCAGGAACTGAGACATGAGGTGGGAGAACTGGCCAGGAACTGAGACATGAGGCAGGAGAACTGGCCAGGAACTGAGACATGAGGCAGGAAAACTGGCCAGCATGAAGATGGACACAGGACATTGCAGAGACCTCGGACATGAGGATGCATGAGGCGGGAGAACTGGCCAGCATGAAGATGGACACAGGACATTGCAGACACCTCGGACATGAGGATGCATGAGGCGGGAGTGGACCAGCATGAAGATGGACACAGGACATTGCAGACACCTCGGACATGAGGATGCATGAGGTGGGAGTGGACCAGCATGAAGATGGACACAGGACATTGCAGACACCTTAGACATGAGGTTGCATGAGGCAGGAGAACTGGCCAGGAACTGAGACATGAGGCTGCATGAAGCGGGAGAACTGACCAGGAACTGAGACATGAGGCTGCATGAGGCGGGAGAACTGGCCAGGAACTGAGACATGAGGCGGGAGAACTGGCCAGGAACTGAGACATGAGGTGGGAGAACTGGCCAGGAACTGAGACATGAGGCAGGAGAACTGGCCAGGAACTGAGACATGAGGTTGCATGAGGCAGGAGAACTGGCCAGGAATTGAGACATGAGGCTGCATGAGGCAGGAGAACTGGCCAGGAACTGAGACATGAGGCTGCATGAGGCAGGAGAACAGGCCAGGAACTGAGACATGAGGTGGGAGAACTGGCCAGGAACTGAGACATGAGGTGGGAGAACTGGCCAGGAACTGAGACATGAGGTGGGAGAACTGACCAGGAACTGAGACAAGAGGATGCATGAGGCTGGAGAACTGGCCAGGAACTGAGACATGAGGTGGGAGAACTGACCAGGAACTGAGACATGAGGTGGGAGAATTGGCCAGGAACTGAGACATGAGGATGCATGAGGCAGGAGAACTGGCCAGGAACTGAGATATGAGGCAGGTGAACTGGCCAGGAACTGAGACATGAGGCTGCATGAGGCAGGAGAACTGGCCAGGAACTGAGAGATGAGGTGGGAGAACTGGCCAGGAACTGAGGCATGAGGTGGGAGAACTGGCCAGGAACTGAGACATGAGGTGGGAGAACTGGCCAGGAACTGAGACATGATGTGGGAGAACTGGCCAGGAACTGAGACATGAGGTGGGAGAACTGGCCAGGAACTGAGGCATGAGGTGGGAGAACTGGCCAGGAACTGAGACATGAGGCGGGAGAACTGGCCAGGAACTGAGACATGAGGTGGGAGAACTGGCCAGGAACTGAGACATGAGGTGGGAGAACTGGCCAGGAACTGAGGCATAAGGTGGGAGAACTGGCCAGGAACTGAGGCATGAGGCGGGAGAACTGGCCAGGAACTGAGACATGGGGTGGGAGAACTGGCCAGGAACTGAGACATGAGGTGGGAGAACTGGCCAGGAACTGAGGCATGAGGCAGGAGAACTGGCCAGGAACTGAGACATGAGAATGCATGAGGCGGGAGAACTGGCCAGGAACTGAGACATGAGGCTGAATGAGGCGGGAGAACTGGCCAGGAACTGAGACATGAGGTTGGAGAACTGGGCCAGGAACTGAGACATGAGGTGGGAGAACTGGCCAGGAACTGAGACATGAGGCGGGAAAACTGGCCAGGCACTGAGACATGAGGTGGGAGAACTAGCCAGGAACTGAGACATGAGAATGCATGAGGTGGGAGAACTGGCCAGGAACTGAGACATGAGGCTGCATGAGGCGGGAGAACTGGCCAGGAACTGAGACATGAGGCGGGAGAACTGGCCAGGAACTGAGACATGAGGCTGCATGAGGCGGGAGAACTGGCCAGGAACTGAGACATGAGGCGGGAGAACTGGCCAGGAACTGAGACATGAGGCGGGAGAACTGGCCAGGAACTGAAACATGAGGCGGGAGAACTGGCCAGGAACTGAGACATGAGGCGTGAAAACTGGCCAGGAACTGAGACATGAGGCAGGAGAACTAGCCAGGAACTGAGACAGGCTGCATGAGGCGGGAGAACTGGCCAGGAACTGAGACAGTTTTTGGCAGGTCATGGTGAGAAGAATGTACAAGTGTTCACTTCTGACCTAAATGTTCACCTATTTAACTTGAACATGTGTGTTTGTAGCTATTCACCAGTGTTCACTTCTGACCCAAATGTTCACCTATTTAACTTGAACAAGTGTTTGTAGCTATTCACCAGTGTTCACTTCTGACCTAAATGTTCACCTATTTAACTTGAACAGGTGTTTGTAGCTATTCATCAGTGTTCACTTCTGACCTAAATGTTCACCTATTTAACTTGAACATGTGTGTTTGTTTGTAGATATTCACCAGTGTTCACTTCTGACCTAAATGTTCACCTGTTTAATTTGAACATGTGTGTTTGTAGCTATTGACCAGTGTTCACTTCTGACCTAAATGTTCACTTGTTAAACTTGAACATGTGTGTTTGTTTGTAGCTATTCACCAGTGCCTTGCTGTTTTCTATTCCATTCTTGAGTCCAGTGGTGAAGTCCTGATACCTTTTCAGGTATGAAATGGACACGTGTTCACATGCCCCTGGAGGTGAGGATGTTTACACAATTGACTCGGGCTGCCAGGTCGATCCAGTCTAGAATGGCTTCCAGGAAGTGTTCTGTGAGGTCAAGGCGGCCGGCATGATATTGACAGCATCATCTGTCCAGTGCTAATTGATGCCAAACACTGTCAAAGAATGAGCCTAAACTGAAAGCATCACTAGAGAACCAGAAATTCAGTCTCAGTACAGGGGGTTGCAGTTGCTCATTGGAACATAATGGAAGTGGGAAAGTAAATCCAATTGAATAAGAGGGAAGAACAATTTCAAACAAGCTGGTTCAGCTTGTGAATAGTTGTTAAAGAAAATGGAGATTGGATGTACAGAAAATATGCATCTAATTGGGTATGCCAAACAAAACATAAAAACATCACAGCCACGACTGTTTCCTGAGAGGAGTGAAACATCACATCCAAGATTGTTCCATGAGAGAAGTAAAACATTACATCCATGACTGTTCCATAAGGCATGTGAAACATCACATCCAAGATTGTTCCATGAGAGGAGTGAATCATCACATCCAAGACTGTTCCATGAGGCATGTGAAACATCACATCCAAGATTGTTCCATGAGGCATATGAAACATCACATCCAAGATTGTTCCATGAGAGGAGTGAAACATCACATCCAAGACTGTTCCATGAGGCATGTGAAACATCACATCCAAGATTGTTCCATGAGGCATGTGAAACATCACATCCAAGATTGTTCCATGAGAGGAGTGAAACTTCACATCCAAGACTGTTCCATGAGGCATGTGAAACATCACATCCAAGACTGTTCCATGAGGCATGTGAAACATCACATCCAAGATTGTTCCATGAGAGGAGTGAAACTTCACATCCAAGACTGTTCCATGAGAGAAGTAAAACATTACATCCATGACTGTTCCTTAAGGCATGTGAAACATCACATCCAAGATTGTTCCATGAGAGGAGTGAAACATCACATCCCAGACTGTTCCATGAGGCATGTGAAACATCACACCCAAGACTGTTCCATGAGGCATGTGAAATATCACATCCAAGATTGTTCCATGAAAGGAGTGAAACATCACAGCCAAGACAGTTCAATGAGAGGAGTGAAACTTCACATCCAAGACTGTTAAATGAGGCATGTAAAACATCACACCTAAGACAGTCCATGACAAGTGTGAAACATCACACCTAAGACAGTCCATGACAAGTGTGAAATATCACAATTAAGACAGTTCCATGACAGGTGTGAAACATCACATCTAAAACAGTTCCATGAGAGATCTTGTGCCTACAAAATCTTCCCTGTTCAGTTGTGGAAGAAACTACATTAATGAGGGAAGTGTGAAACCATCTGCCAACTTTAATAGAATGAGATGCAGTTATTTGAGAGTGGAGAAAAGAGAAGAAGAATTCTGGGTTTCACTGATGTTATGTGTGTATGTTTTGATCTGTTTTATTAGCAAGTTGTAATATTGTAATCCATACTTCATTTGAACATAAGAAGAACATGAAGTCATCAGGTTAGTCAGTGTGACTGGCTGTGAAGTCATCTGATCATGTCACTTCACTGTCCTCAATTTTCAGCAATACTTCTTTTAGCTCTGTCTAAGTCTTAACTCCAGTGTGCTTGCATGTCATTGAGATGTAGGCGCTGTAAGCATATCATTAGTAAATAATATTACGAAGGCATCTTACATTTCATTTTCATATTTTGTTATGTAGTTTGTGCACACCTGTTGATTCTTTTGTTGTTGTTATCAGATTTTGAATGCAGCATATACAGTGGACATAACTGTACGATCCAGCTCCTCATTTATTAAAAGTATTCTGGAGAAGATGAAGCAGGTAAGCAGTTTAGTCACCTCCTTGCGTGTATCTTTATGTCACCACCAATAGCATGAGTTACAACTGATAGGTAGCATTTAGGTAGCATTTTTGGAGAAGTTAAATCTGCCGCTTTTATTTTTATTGCGACTGGAACTGTACAATCACTAGCTTATTTTATATATTATAATATATTATATTACATTATAATGTGAAGTAAAGCCAATGGCCTGCATGTTTGTATAGGCATTGTCATCCACCTCAGCATGTTTTCTGATCTGTAATACATGGAAACTGCCAAGCACATGCTTCAATAGTTATGTTTCAGTAAATTCTTCACCTCATAAGCATATCATACCTTTATTTGTCTGCTGAAATGCTTGGTTAGCAGTTCCTTTTTGTTAGTGTATATCTATGTATTTGACTATCTTCACCTATGTCTTCATTATGTTAGTGTGTATCTATGTATTTGACTATCTTACTATCTTCACCTATGTCTTCATTATGTTAGTGTATATCTATGTATTATATATATATATATATATATATATATATATATATATATATATATATATATATATATATATATATATATATATACCATTGGCACCTTGCCGTCTTGACAGACGATAGTTTGTGCTTTAAAAAGGCATAATAACTTTTAACTTATATATATATATAAAACACAATGTATGCATGTATGTATGTGGGTAGGGATGTATTTGATGCATTCGATAACGGTCCATCCGATTGAGATGACATTTTCTACATGTCTTCTTTTCATTCCCGTGCAACCAACTGTCATAGTTTTATTATTGTATAATCAGCTATTTACTTACTAAAATTTAATAATTAAATTACATGACTTAACATAAGAAATAATATATAAAGGGTCATAACTCTTAGTAGCATTGCTATATCTTAGGTTAAGTCCCCTGGCTATAGATAGATAGATAGCTAGATAGATAGATAGATAGATAGATCTGACCCAATAGATAGAGAGGGTGGGATAGATGGAGGGAGAGACGGACGGACTGGCAGGCAGGCAGACAGGCAGGCAGGCAGATAGATAGATAGACAGACAGTCAGACAGACAGACAGACAGACAGACAGACAGACAGATAGATAGATAGATAGATAGATAGATAGATAGATAGATAGATAGATAGAAAGATAGAAAGACAGACAGACAGACAGACAGACAGACAGACAGCTGGGCCGGGTCGTCAGACAGACAATCGGGAATGGGAACTTATATGACTACTTATATGACTTAAATGAGATGCTCCCCATCAGGTGATGGGGAATATAAAGTTTGATGTTGCTGTCACCTAATGACACCTGTAAAAAACACCAACTACATTTACCTGCCATCCCTTAGAACTGTGTGACTTACTTATTGACTCGCCCTTGTATATCTATTTGATCCATTCTCAATGGCTTATTTTGAGCCCTGGATAATCAATTGTTGGGTTCTGTTGCATAGTTCTGTACTTATTTTCACACATGATAAGTCTTACAAGCATCTGTGACAAGCATTCACAGGTTTGATGCGGTTCAAGACATGTCATGCGGCACAGAAACAGCCTGCTTGTTCACGATGTCAAAGCATGTCACACTTACAATTCAGTCATCCTGTCAGATTAAACCTACACCTCATCTGATGTTATAGCAATAAGTCAGGCTTGTGGTTGTGTCAGTGAGTGTTTTACCATCCAGATGGTTGAGATATCCCTGGGTCTCTACAAGTTAATGGAATCACTGTTATCTCATGCATGCCTGTCAGTGGTCACGTCTTGATGGCAGGCAGACTGCCTCTGCTAGAGCATCTGTACAGACATCCCCTAGAGCAGTGGTTCTCAAATGGTGGGGAATTTTAGTGTTTCCAGAGGGGAATTAAGATTATTTCAAAATCGTGTTAATACAAGAACCAATTACTTGATATTGTTTTTTCCCTCCATACTTTACGGTTCTGTAGTTCCTGCCCTTCTGAAATTTGTTTTATAACGTAAGTAGACCCGCAAATAACGTTTTATTTAGACGTCTAGACTTGTTCTAGTATGTGTTATTAAATATAGCTTCCATTTTTACATATACTGTGTAGGAGTGGGAGGAATTACGAAGGGAGGAAGGGGGGGGGGGGAGGACGTTCTGAACATATGGTGAAGGGGTGCATGGGCCAAAAAAAAGGTTGAGAACCACTGCCATAGAGAGTACAAGCTGTATATCAAATCCGTGCTTCAGAATAATGATGATGACCTGCTGGCCTGAAATGATCTAGTTTTGTCTGTCAACAGCTTGTTCATTCACTACCATGTTAAATGATCAAGTTTTGTCTGTCAACAGCTTGTTCATTCACTACCATGTTAAATGATCAAATTTTGTCTGTCAACAGCTTGTTCATTCATTACCATGTTAAATGATCAAGTTTTGTTTGTCAACAGCTTGTGCATTCACTACTATATTAAATGATCTAGTTTTGCTGTCAACAGCTTGTTCATTCACTACCATGTTAAATGATCAAGTTTTGTCTGTCAACAGCTTGTTCATTCACTACCATGTTAAATGATCAAGTTTTGTCTGTTAACAGCTTGTTTATTTACTACCATGTTAAATGATCAAGTTTTGTCTGTCAACAGCTTGTTTATTTACTACCATGTTAAATGATCAAGTTTTGTCTGTCAACAGCTTGTTCATTCACTACCATGTTAAATGATCAAGTTTTGTCTGTCAACAGCTTGTTCATTCACTACCATGTTAAATGATCAAGTTTTGTCTGTCAACAGCTTGTTCATTCACTACTATGTTAAATGATCTAGTTTTGCTGTCAACAGCTTGTTCATTCACTACCATGGAGGAGTTCCCCGACCATTGACAGTGACTGGAAACGGAAGGTTGCCACAGACATGTTGAATAGTCTGAGTGAATCCAGGTATGTTGTATATCATTAATGATTGACATGTCCATGCACGCTTTCAAAGGCTGCTGTAGACAAAGCTAATAAATATCACATTTGCTTAGACTGATAGAATGAAGGAATATATCATGAAGGATGTGCCTGAGGTATGTTATTGTTTTTATCCCAATGATGCTGTATTTCTTACTCTTGGCAGTCTGTCTAAGTCACAATGTCTTGGCATATTTGTTATATACAGCAAGATATTAAACCTTTATCTGTTATATTGCCCAAATAATACAATTACTGATAATTGACTGCAAAGATATGAGAATAATAAAGAACATTTATTGGCAGCAAACAGCAGCCATAAGAATCAACAACCTGGTAGGAACATTTCAGTATATAAAGAAGGGCGATGGTTGTGTAATGTCTCCTGATTTGTTCTCCTTGTTCAATGAGCATATAATCTACAGATAATATGTCAGGGATCCTGGTTGGTGGACATAAAATAAATAGCTTACACTGTGCTGATGATGCCGTCTTCATAGCAACAAGTCAGAAAGAACTATAGGCAATGATAAATACAGTGGTTGTAGAAAATGAAAAGATGGGCCTTAGCTTGAATAATAGAAAGACAGAAGTCAAAGTGATATCAAAGAAACATATTGTGCCTAAATGTGCAATTAAAGTAAATGGGTTATTTTGGGGCAAGTGCAGAAATTCAGATATTTAGGCGCATGGATAGCATCAGATGGAAGATGCATCACTGAGATAAAGAACAGAATAGGACAAGAAAAAACTGCATTCTATGAAATGAAGAACATTTTGTGCAATTCATGTCTTTGTCCCTGAATGTTGGAAAAAGAGTTCCTGCATGTTACATAGAACCAATTTTAACATACAGCTGTGAATCCTGGACAATTAGTAAACAGGTGGAAAAATCCCTGGAAATTATGAGAAGACAAGAACTGGAACATGTTGTGACAACCGGAAAGATTTGCAGATAGAGAAATAGTGGAAGACAGTGTGAGAACATTCGTGACGGTCTTGTGTCATGGCACTGAAAGGAATCAACATACAAATTGATCCATGCAGTCGGAGATCACAATTTTTGGAGGGGCATGATCGTTCACACCAACCGGCAAGGCACTGGATGATGATGATGATGATGATGATGATGATGATGATGATGATGATGATGATGATGATGATGATATTGCCCATGTCATATCTGTTATCTGTTAACACCATTGGTCTTTGCTGATTTCTTCAAAGTGAATACAAGAAAGTTATTTGTTGCTCCTAAATATCTGATGTAATTGATCTTTTCTTTATGATAGTGCTTTTAGGCAGTCTGACTGTTGAGGATTTTTGCTGTGTTCCACTCAACTGTTTTCATATGCATAGAAAAAAATAAACTTGATGAATGAGTAGAGACAACACATATAAACAGCATAAAGAAGCACATAGAATTTTAAAGTCCTAAGTATTTACAAAACACTGATCAGACCAGTTGTGCTGTATGGCTCTGAAACCTGGAGTACAACGAAAGGAGACGAAGCCTTGCTACAAACCTTTGAGAACAAAGTTTTAAGACGCATCTTTGGACCCATTAGGGATACACAAAGTGGAGTGTGGAAAAGAGGAAGTAACAAAGACATTTATGATCTGTTTAAGTCCCCGCTAATCACTGGTATCATGAAGGCTAATAGACTACAATGGCTGGGGCATATAGAAAGAATGGAAGATAATAGGGAAACAAAACTCGCTTACACTCAGGAAATAAAGGACCGTAGACCCCGAGGTAGACCAAGAAGATGGTGGAGAGATAATATATATACAGACCTACAAGCACTTGGAATCAACGACTGGCAAGAGAAGGTCAACCAGAGAGACGAATGGAGACGGATTTTATCTGCAGCAAAGAACCTCAATGGCTCGGAACGCTGAAGAAGAAGTATTTGTAAAATATTACAAGAGCAAACCCTAATTTCCACAGAAATGAGATATATCAAGAAATTTAAAATTAACTGTAAGTTTGTTTTGTTCAAGGTGTGTTCATGATTTTTTAAATCTTTCCACAGTGTTTTTGACAATCTTCTACAGAACCATGTCTCAACTTTCTCTAACTTCTCACTAATCTGTGAATGATTAAAATGTACTGGTTAGTAAATATATTCATTTGATATGACTCACAATTACCTTCTATTACTGCCTCTTAGACTGGCCAAGAGTATCTCAATGCAGATAAAGGAGCGCTTGAATAAATCACACATTGATTTTGCCAATGCTCTGAAGCAGCTTGAGACAAGACACACAGGTAGACTTGATAAAATTGAAGAACATCGCCTCAAGCTGCGCAAAATACATGCACCACAACTTGCCAAGCTGGCTCTGGAGAGTACCTCACTGAAGGATGTCATTCTTTATGGTAAGTGTACGGCATTTTCATTGTTACATAATAGACAAGCATGCAAGGTAAACAGAAATGGGTCATTGCAGCAGTGATTGGGCTGTCACCCTTTGGTCCATGGTAAATAGATCAGGAATACTGCATCAGCTATCATGGGAATTATGTTAACAGTTATCAAAGAGAATATTGTAGCAGTTATCACAGGGATTATTGTTGCAGTTATTGAAGGGGATTTTGTAGCAGTTATTGCAAGGACTATTGCAGTAGCTACCACAGCAAATATGTAACAGTTTCCACAGGAACTATTGTAGCAGTTACCTAAGAAACTAACTAACAACTGCAACTAACCTAAGAAAATATTGTAGCAATTAATCACAGGTGTCCACTAATCCTGCTATGTAACTGTTAACTAAAATAGACAATTCTTCAATCCCGGTGAGTGCTACTTTGTGGTGTGTCAACCGCTTCACAGCATCCATGGTCCAGGTGCACTATTCTTACTTGGCAGGATGACTATTGGTTGGTACAAAACAGTAAAAATTGTTTAGATCTGGGTTTAGAGACTGTTTAGCTTTTGATTGGATGATAAACAAGTTAGACTTTGCTATTTCAGGCAGGCCATGGACCATCCTACTGCCTCAATTTGTCACAAACATTGTCCCACAGCCAGCATAAGGCTTTCTCTGCAGTCTCACCCAGTCATTTCAGCACCCGAGTACGCAGTTGCCTCTTTAGACCAAACTGCCTAATAACATTGTACTTGGATCTGGATTCCAGGCCCTTTGTGCCTACTTCTCTAGTGATTATCCTGACTGTATATTCATTCTGTCTCGGACTGATGACCAGGTCATTGTACGTTTCCATCTTGAAGATGTGCAGCTCCTTGATTCTTAATTCATACAGAACAGTCAGCTCGATCAATGTTAACTCTGGAGCTGGCAAGGAGTGCACTACAATGTCAGTTCATTTCTGAAATCTCTGAATTGCTTCAGGGTATTTGCCATGGCCCCATTAGTCTACATTCAGCTCCCAGTCTTCCATGCCCTCAAGGTGCAGGGTAGCTGACTTTGCCATCTGCTTTCTACCCACCTTTGGGAAAGTTTACTGGCTCAGCCCTGGTTTGGATTTCCATTTGTTGCATCCACTATGTCTGCCAGCTCCGTGAGCATTTTGTTGCTGTGCCATGTGAATCGGCCTTGCCCAAAGATGACTTTACATGTGGACAATACATTTTCAAGAGTATGCCTCTCTAGACAGAGGGGACATGCTGCATCGTTGGACTTTGCTGGCATCTGATGGTAGGACATCGTAAAGTGATGTGACAACAAAGCTTGGTCACATAGTGCCATGTTTTGTATGTTATTCCACCTCAGGCACCTTTGCACTGCTCCTTCCCATAACACCCACTGCCTTGACTGTTGCACTCTTGTCGTCCTCCCCTTTACGAATCTCCTGGACCACCATGTCTCTGTGTTCCCTGGGCAAAGCTTTGGACCACCACTGGATGTTGGCCAAAACCTTGTCTGTTGGACTGCTTGCATCCTATCACTTTCTTTTAGATTCCGCAATTTCTAGGAAGAATCAATGGTGCTACTAACTAATGCTGAAACTATAAACAAATCTGACTGATACATTTGTTTTCATAATATGTTTGTATGTGAACATTTTTAAAACATGCCAAGAAATATAGTTCGCAAAATAAGGACTTCAACGAACACACTCATTTAACAGTGAATGTGTTATTTACTTCTGAATTTTTAACATCTGTCAGAAACTGCTGAATAACTGTAAACATTCAGAGTTATGTTTTATCGGAAACAATTTCTTCATTTTGTTGAAAATAAATAACTTAGAGTACATGAAATATTTGCATAAAGAAATAATGTTTCATGTAGTGACAATGCTCTAGTGGCCATCACTTTGCGAGACAGTGACAGAGTGAACACCTAATCAGTTGTTAGAGCTTTGCGAGACAGTGACAGAGTGAACACCTAATCAGTTGTTAGAGCTTTGCGAGACAGTGACAGAGTGAACACCTAATCAGTTGTTAGAGCTTTGTGAGACAGTGACAGAGTGAACACCTAATCAGTTGTTAGAGCTGTCATGTGTGGCTAAGAGTTTCCCCAAAAGCTGAGGCTCAGTATTGACAGATATTGAAGTGTACTAATACAGTATTGAAGCGTACACATACAATATTAAAGCATTAAAATACAGCGTCGAAGCATAACACTCATTTAAAACAAAGCTTTTAGTTTTCAGATGTTGAAGCTGTTTAGTTATTCTGCATGTGAGACTTCTCAATGAACACAATAACTTATAACACAACATATTCAGATGAAATAGTATCCGAATGAATTGTTTATTTTTAACATTTCAGAAATGCCTCAGATTGACAAGGAGATAGGCCGGGGACAGTACGGCGTTGTATACTCCTGTGATAGATGGGGACATTTTTCACCTTGTGCCATCAAGTCAGTAGTGCCACCTGATGATAAACACTGGAATGACTTGGCTCTGGAGTTCTTCTACACAAAGTTAGTTAGCAGACGTGATCTCTAGGTCCAGGGTCTAGCTAGTCACACACAGACATCTGGCAGACTGATGAAATATTATGTTTGTTGTATGCTTAGTGCTGAATGTGTTTCATTCATCAATTTTAAGAATCATTGACTATTGTCCGCTTTGAACTATTTTATTTCATTCTTGTTAATAAGTAAGTTTCTGTTTTCGGTATAGTAATGTTTTAATTTTTAAGACTCATAAAACACATAAACTCATAAAATAAATTTGTAGTGGCTAATGAATACATGTACAGGCATACTTTGCTACTTAACTCCTCACTCATCTATGATTTGCATAATCAACTTTTTTCATTTGTAGCTATACTCCCCAGAATTAGATGCCTGCTCAGCTAACTTAATTTGCCAGGTTTTGATGACCAGTAGCTCACATTTTCTCAATCAATAGCATTGCATTACTTTAGTCAGCTTATGAACATTATTTAAGGTGCATTTCGTTAATTGTGTTCGGGCATCATCTTATATGTTCAGTGATTAGCGAGGGTTGTCATCATCACATTTCTGACAGATCCATGGGTGCTCTGAGCTCCTCCTTAACATCAGTTCTGTGTTGATTTATCAAATGTCTTGTAACAAAAATGTTTATGTTGGGTGGCTATCCACTTCACTCCCATCTCCCTTGCTGGCATCAGAAAATCCCATTTAAGTGAGAAAGGGTCGGTCTAAAGACCTTATATGTATAGTGTGTTATTTAGTATTTGTATACATTTGTGATTGGTAGTTAGTGTTAGGTATGTTTCTTGGTAGCCAGAATGCACTTGCAAGCTAAATAAAGGTGAAGCTTTGCCATTTGATGCTGGTCGGTAGTTGATGGTGCCATGGTTGTTCATGTCTGACAGCTGGGTTTATATGTGTGAGTTTGTAGCAACACAGTTCCAATGGAACTTCTTCTTTTTCTTCTTGGTTCTTCCATTGAGGGAAGTGTGTCACACCTAGTTTCAGTATGTGTTTGTGTCAGGTGTGCTTCCATTGAGGGAAGTGTGTCACACCTAGTTTCAGTATGTGTTTGTGTCAGGTGTGCTTCCATTGAGGAAAGTGTGTCACACCTAGTTTCAGTATGTGTTTGTGTCAGGTGTGCTTCCATTGAGGGAAGTGTGTCACACCTAGTTTCAGTATGTGTTTGTGTCAGGTGTGCTTCCATTGAGGGAAGTGTGTCACACCTAGTTTCAGTATGTGTTTGTGTCAGGTGTGCTTCCATTGAGGGAAGTGTGTCACACCTAGTTTCAGTATGTGTTTGTGTCAGGTTTTCTTCCTCTAGAGAGAGATTCCATCCAAGGTCACATGCTCCATCTGCCCGTGGGTAGGTTTTCTTCCTCTAGAGAGAGATTCCATCCAAGGTCACATGCTCCATCTGCCCGTGGGTAGGTTTTCTTCCTCTAGAGAGAGATTCCATCCAAGGTCACATGCTCCATCTGCCCGTGGGTAGGTTTTCTTCCTCTAGAGAGAGATTCCATCCAAGGTCACATGCTCCATCTGCCCGTGGGTAGGTTTTCTTCCTCTAGAGAGAGATTCCATCCAAGGTCACATGCTCCATCTGCCCGTGGGTAGGTTTTCTTCCTCTAGAGAGAGATTCCATCCAAGGTCACATGCTCCATCTGCCCGTGGGTAGGTTTTCTTCCTCTAGAGAGAGATTCCATCCAAGGTCACATGCTCCATCTGCCCGTGGGTAGGTTTTCTTCCTCTAGAGAGAGATTCCATCCAAGGTCACATGCTCCATCTGCCCGTGGGTAGGTTTTCTTCCTCTAGAGACAGATTCCATCCAAGGTCACATGCTCCATCTGCCCGTGGGTAGGTTTTCTTCCTCTAGAGACAGATTCCATCCAAGGTCACATGCTCCATCTGCCCGTGGGTAGGTTTTCTTCCTCTAGAGAGAGATTCCATCCAAGGTCACATGCTCCATCTGCCCGTGGGTAGGTTTTCTTCCTCTAGAGAGAGATTCCATCCAAGGTTACATGCTCCATCTGCCCGTGGGTAGGTTTTCTTCCTCTAGAGACAGATTCCATCCAAGGTCACATGCTCCATCTGCCCGTGGGTAGGTTTTCTTCCTCTAGAGAGAGATTCCATCCAAGGTCACATGCTCCATCTGCCCGTGGGTAGGTTTTCTTCCTCTAGAGAGAGATTCCATCCAAGGTCACATGCTCCATCTGCCCGTGGGTAGGTTTTCTTCCTCTAGAGACAGATTCCATCCAAGGTCACATGCTCCATCTGCCCGTGGGTAGGTTTTCTTCCTCTAGAGAGAGATTCCATCCAAGGTCACATGCTCCATCTGCCCGTGGGTAGGTTTTCTTCCTCTAGAGACAGATTCCATCCAAGGTCACATGCTCCATCTGCCCGTGGGTAGGTTTTCTTCCTCTAGAGAGAGATTCCATCCAAGGTCACATGCTCCATCTGCCCGTGGGTAGGTTTTCTTCCTCTAGAGAGAGATTCCATCCAAGGTCACATGCTCCATCTGCCCGTGGGTAGGTTTTCTTCCTCTAGAGAGAGATTCCATCCAAGGTCACATGCTCCATCTGCCCGTGGGTAGGTTTTCTTCCTCTAGAGACAGATTCCATCCAAGGTCACATGCTCCATCTGCCCGTGGCTAGGTTTTTTTCCTCTAGAGAGAGATTCCATCCAAGGTCACATGCTCCATCTGCCCGTGGGTAGATTTTCTTCCTCTAGAGACAGATTCCATCCAAGGTCACATGCTCCATCTGCCCGTGGGTAGGTTTTCTTCCTCTAGAGACAGATTCCATCCAAGGTCACATGCTCCATCTGCCCGTGGGTAGGTTTTCTTCCTCTAGAGACAGATTCCATCCAAGGTCACATGCTCCATCTGCCCGTGGGTAGGTTTTCTTCCTCTAGAGACAGATTCCATCCAAGGTCACATGCTCCATCTGCCCGTGGGTAGGTTTTCTTTTCTGGCAATGTTGCCAGGGCAGTAGCCTTACAGCTTGCTCTCTGTGATGTCCAACTGCCATGGGATGTTTAACATGCACAACTGCCATGGGATGTTTAACATGCACAACTGCCATGGGATGTTTAACATGCACAACTGCCATGGGATGTTTAACATGCACAACTGCCATGGGATGTTTAACATGCACAACTGCCATGGGATGTTTAACATGCACAACTGCCATGGGATGTTTAACATGCACAACTGCCATGGGATGTTTAACATGCACAACTGCCATGGGATGTTTAACATGCCCAACTGCCATGGGATGTTTAACATGCACAACTGCCATGGGATGTTTAACATGCACAACTGCCATGGGATGTTTAACATGCCCAACTGCCATGGGATGTTTAACATGCACAACTGCCATGGGATGTTTAACATGCACAACTGCCATGGGATGTTTAACATGCACAACTGCCATGGGCTGTTTAACATGCCCAACTGCCATGGGATGTTTAACATGCACAACTGCCATGGGATGTTTAACATGCACAACTGCCATGGGATGTTTAACATGCACAACTGCCATGGGATGTTTAACATGCACAACTGCCATGGGATGTTTAACATGCACAACTGCCATGGGATGTTTAACATGCACAACTGCCATGGGATGTTTAACATGCACAACTGCCATGGGATGTTTAACATGCACAACTGCCATGGGATGTTTAACATGCACAACTGCCATGGGATGTTTAACATGCACAACTGCCATGGGATGTTTAACATGCACAACTGCCATGGGATGTTTAACATGCACAACTGCCATGGGATGTTTAACATGCACAACTGCCATGGGATGTTTAACATGCACAACTGCCATGGGATGTTTAACATGCACAACTGCCATGGGATGTTTAACATGCACAACTGCCATGGGATGTTTAACATGCACAACTGCCATGGGATGTTTAACATGCACAACTGCCATGGGATGTTTAACATGCACAACTGCCATGGGATGTTTAACATGCCCAACTGCCATGGGATGTTTAACATACCCAACTGCCATGGGATGTTTAACATGCCCAACTGCCATGGGATGTTTAACATGCCCAACTGCCATGGGATGTTTAACATGCACAACTGCCATGGGATGTTTAACATGCACAACTGCCATGGGATGTTTAACATGCACAACTGCCATGGGATGTTTAACATGCACAACTGCCATGGGATGTTTAACATGCACAACTGCCATGGGATGTTTAACATGCCCAACTGCCATGGGATGTTTAACATGCCCAACTGCCATGGGATGTTTAACATGCCCAACTGCCATGGGATGTTTAACATGCCCAACTGCCATGGGATGTTTAACATGCACAACTGCCATGGGATGTTTAACATGCCCAACTGCCATGGGATGTTTAACATGCCCAACTGCCATGGGATGTTTAACATGCCCAACTGCCATGGGATGTTTAACATGCCCAACTGCCATGGGATGTTTAACATGCACAACTGCCATGGGATGTTTAACATGCACAACTGCCATGGGATGTTTAACATGCACAACTGCCATGGGATGTTTAACATGCCCAACTGCCATGGGATGTTTAACATGCACAACTGCCATGGGATGTTTAACATGCACAACTGCCATGGGATGTTTAACATGCACAACTGCCATGGGATGTTTAACATGCCCAACTGCCATGGGATGTTTAACATGCCCAACTGCCATGGGATGTTTAACATGCCCAACTGCCATGGGATGTTTAACATGCACAACTGCCATGGGATGTTTAACATGCACAACTGCCATGGGATGTTTAACATGCACAACTGCCATGGGATGTTTAACATGCCCAACTGCCATGGGATGTTTAACATGCACAACTGCCATGGGATGTTTAACATGCACAACTGCCATGGGATGTTTAACATGCCCAACTGCCATGGGATGTTTAACATGCACAACTGCCATGGGATGTTTAACATGCACAACTGCCATGGGATGTTTAACATGCACAACTGCCATGGGATGTTTAACATGCACAACTGCCATGGGATGTTTAACATGCACAACTGCCATGGGATGTTTAACTGTCACAACTGCCATGGGATGTTTAACATGCACAACTGCCATGGGATGTTTAACATGCACAACTGCCATGGGATGTTTAACATGCACAACTGCCATGGGATGTTTAACATGCCCAACTGCCATGGGATGTTTAACATGCACAACTGCCATGGGATGTTTAACATGCCCAACTGCCATGGGATGTTTAACATGCACAACTGCCATGGGATGTTTAACATGCCCAACTGCCATGGGATGTTTAACATGCACAACTGCCATGGGATGTTTAACATGCACAACTGCCATGGGATGTTTAACATGCACAACTGCCATGGGATGTTTAACATGCACAACTGCCATGGGATGTTTAACATGCACAACTGCCATGGGATGTTTAACATGCACAACTGCCATGGGATGTTTAACATGCACAACTGCCATGGGATGTTTAACATGCACAACTGCCATGGGATGTTTAACATGCACAACTGCCATGGGATGTTTAACATGCACAACTGCCATGGGATGTTTAACATGCACAACTGCCATGGGATGTTTACCATGCCCAACTGCCATGGGATGTTTAACATGCACAACTGCCATGGGATGTTTAACATGCACAACTGCCATGGGATGTTTAACATGCACAACTGCCATGGGATGTTTAACATGCACAACTGCCATGGGATGTTTAACATGCCCAACTGCCATGGGATGTTTAACATGCACAACTGCCATGGGATGTTTAACATGCACAACTGCCATGGGATGTTTAACATGCACAACTGCCATGGGATGTTTAACATGCCCAACTGCCATGGGATGTTTAACATGCCCAACTGCCATGGGATGTTTAACATGCCCAACTGCCATGGGATGTTTAACATGCCCAACTGCCATGGGATGTTTAACATGCCCAACTGCCATGGGATGTTTAACATGCCCAACTGCCATGGGATGTTTAACATGCACAACTGCCATGGGATGTTTAACATGCACAACTGCCATGGGATGTTTAACATGCACAACTGCCATGGGATGTTTAACATGCACAACTGCCATGGGATGTTTAACATGCACAACTGCCATGGGATGTTTAACATGCACAACTGCCATGGGATGTTTAACATGCACAACTGCCATGGGATGTTTAACATGCACAACTGCCATGGGATGTTTAACATGCACAACTGCCATGGGATGTTTAACATGCACAACTGCCATGGGATGTTTAACATGCACAACTGCCATGGGATGTTTAACATGCCCAACTGCCATGGGATGTTTAACATGCACAACTGCCATGGGATGTTTAACATGCCCAACTGCCATGGGATGTTTAACATGCACAACTGCCATGGGATGTTTAACATGCCCAACTGCCATGGGATGTTTAACATGCCCAACTGCCATGGGATGTTTAACATGCCCAACTGCCATGGGATGTTTAACATGCCCAACTGCCATGGGATGTTTAACATGCACAACTGCCATGGGATGTTTAACATGCCCAACTGCCATGGGATGTTTAGCATGCCCAACTGCCATGGGATGTTTAACATGCCCAACTGCCATGGGATGTTTAACATGCACAACTGCCATGGGATGTTTAACATGCACAACTGCCATGGGATGTTTAACATGCACAACTGCCATGGGATGTTTAACATGCACAACTGCCATGGGATGTTTAACATGCACAACTGCCATGGGATGTTTAACATGCACAACTGCCATGGGATGTTTAACATGCACAACTGCCATGGGATGTTTAACATGCACAACTGCCATGGGATGTTTAACATGCACAACTGCCATGGGATGTTTAACATGCCCAACTGCCATGGGATGTTTAACATGCACAACTGCCATGGGATGTTTAACATGCCCAACTGCCATGGGATGTTTAACATGCCCAACTGCCATGGGATGTTTAACATGCCTAACTGCCATGGGATGTTTAACATGCCCAACTGCCATGGGATGTTTAACATGCTCAACTGCCATGGGATGTTTAACATGCCCAACTGCCATGGGATGTTTAACATGCCCAACTGCCATGGGATGTTTAACATGCCCAACTGCCATGGGATGTTTAACATGCCCAACTGCCATGGGATGTTTAACATGCCCAACTGCCATGGGATGTTTAACATGCCCAACTGCCATGGGATGTTTAACATGCACAACTGCCATGGGATGTTTAACATGCACAACTGCCATGGGATGTTTAACATGCACAACTGCCATGGGATGTTTAACATGCCCAACTGCCATGGGATGTTTAACATGCCCAACTGCCATGGGATGTTTAACATGCCCAACTGCCATGGGATGTTTAACATGCCCAACTGCCATGGGATGTTTAACATGCCCAACTGCCATGGGATGTTTAACATGCCCAACTGCCATGGGATGTTTAACATGCCCAACTGCCATGGGATGTTTAACATGCACAACTGCCATGGGATGTTTAACATGCACAACTGCCATGGGATGTTTAACATGCACAACTGCCATGGGATGTTTAACATGCACAACTGCCATGGGATGTTTAACATGCACAACTGCCATGGGATGTTTAACATGCACAACTGCCATGGGATGTTTAACATGCACAACTGCCATGGGATGTTTAACATGCACAACTGCCATGGGATGTTTAACATGCACAACTGCCATGGGATGTTTAACATGCACAACTGCCATGGGATGTTTAACATGCACAACTGCCATGGGATGTTTAACATGCACAACTGCCATGGGATGTTTAACATGCACAACTGCCATGGGATGTTTAACATGCACAACTGCCATGGGATGTTTAACATGCCCAACTGCCATGGGATGTTTAACATGCCCAACTGCCATGGGATGTTTAACATGCACAACTGCCATGGGATGTTTAACATGCCCAACTGCCATGGGATGTTTAACATGCCCAACTGCCATGGGATGTTTAACATGCCCAACTGCCATGGGATGTTTAACATGCCCAACTGCCATGGGATGTTTAACATGCCCAACTGCCATGGGATGTTTAACATGCTCAACTGCCATGGGATGTTTAACATGCCCAACTGCCATGGGATGTTTAACATGCCCAACTGCCATGGGATGTTTAACATGCCCAACTGCCATGGGATGTTTAACATGCCCAACTGCCATGGGATGTTTAACATGCACAACTGCCATGGGATGTTTAACATGCACAACTGCCATGGGATGTTTAACATGCACAACTGCCATGGGATGTTTAACATGCCCAACTGCCATGGGATGTTTAACATGCCCAACTGCCATGGGATGTTTAACATGCCCAACTGCCATGGGATGTTTAACATGCCCAACTGCCATGGGATGTTTAACATGCCCAACTGCCATGGGATGTTTAACATGCCCAACTGCCATGGGATGTTTAACATGCCCAACTGCCATGGGATGTTTAACATGCACAACTGCCATGGGATGTTTAACATGCACAACTGCCATGGGATGTTTAACATGCACAACTGCCATGGGATGTTTAACATGCACAACTGCCATGGGATGTTTAACATGCACAACTGCCATGGGATGTTTAACATGCACAACTGCCATGGGATGTTTAACATGCACAACTGCCATGGGATGTTTAACATGCACAACTGCCATGGGATGTTTAACATGCACAACTGCCATGGGATGTTTAACATGCACAACTGCCATGGGATGTTTAACATGCACAACTGCCATGGGATGTTTAACATGCACAACTGCCATGGGATGTTTAACATGCACAACTGCCATGGGATGTTTAACATGCACAATTGCCATGGGATGTTTAACATGCACAACTGCCATGGGATGTTTAACATGCACAACTGCCATGGGATGTTTAACATGCACAACTGCCATGGGATGTTTAACATGCACAACTGCCATGGGATGTTTAACATGCACAATTGGCACATGGGATCTTTTGTTTTTTTACCCATATCTGAGAAGACTAGGTGTCAGATCTCACTACCCAGGAGATCATGGGATGCGTGTGATGTCCATAGATACCCACAGATATTGGAAAATTCCCAATCTTATCCTGGGATCAAACCAGGCACTTTCTGAAGCAGACACTTTAAGTTCCCAGCTAGGCTCTCCTGTTCCATAACAACTAAAGTAAACAATATATGACATTTACATGTTCTTCTTGCAGTGTTCACTGCTGTCGACCATCATGGCACATTAAGTAAAGTGGTATATTGTTCAATAGGAAACAATCCTCTGTGTTAAAACTATCATTTCAATAGTACAGTTGTTGTCAGTAACCTGACTGAATTGTGCCTAGTTATCACATGATTGTGTTCACCTCTGTTCTTGTGCAGGCACATTCCAGACCATGACCGTGTTGTCATGTTGCGAGGTTCTGTCATAGACTACATGTACGGTGGCGGTACGTCCCCAGCTGTGTTGTTGGTTATGGACAGGCTACAGAGGGATTTGCATACAGCCATAAGACAGGGCTTGGACTGGATTAGCAGGTCAGTATGTGGATTTGATAAATGCTTACAACTGATAACGTGATTTATTCCCCTACCAATGACGACAGTGGTAGCAGCATATCTTGCATTTATTCATTAGTTTTATTCTTCATTAGACAGCTTCATTTGATTTCACTGGAGGTCTTCTTGACCAAGTGGTTGAGCCGTCTGCCTCATGCTGTGATGGTCTTGGGTTTGTGTACAGACTTCATGGTTCTGTTTGCCAGGGCAATTTATTCACAGACCCTGTGGTCTCATGTGAACATGTAAGCAAACATAAAGAACTATACAAGAAATGTCACGAACAATCCACAAAACAATTCACCAGGCACAGACTTCACTAATGTCTATACACAAACTTATGTAGCAATTTATTCAGAGACCTTAGGGGTTGTCGCCAGAGCTACAGAGTTCATGCTCTGTATGATGCTCTTGGCCAGCAGTTAGTTGCTCTCTGGAGAGACCGAGCTCTATGCGAACACATCTGATGCAATGAAGTTAATTCTCTTGCCTTTTAACCTCTTTTAATAAAAAAAAATATTGATTTGACTCCTTCAACCAGTGATGTTCATTTACCCGTAAATTATGTATACTGTTCTGATATTTGACTCCTTCAACCAGTATTTGTTCATCTACCTGTAAATTACGTATCTGTTCTGATATTTGACTTCTTCAACCAGTATTTGTTCATTTACCTGTAAATTATGTATCTGTTCTGATATTTTGATTTTTTTAGTTTTCCTACAAATATTTGCTTTTTGGTATGATTTCAAACTTCGTTTCTGACTTTTCTTTGTCCAGCATGCCTTTAGTGCAGTCATTTTATTACATTATGTGATATGATTAATTACAACCAGTGAACTTGTTTTCATGCTTATTATAAAATATTATATATGGGAGGAGTGGCTGACCGAGTGGCTAGAACACTGGACTCTCCTTCGGGAGACCCGGGTTCGATCCCACAGTAAGGTGTGGGATTTTTT
The DNA here is from genome assembly GCA_963921405.1 of Cepaea hortensis. Lineage (NCBI taxonomy): Eukaryota > Metazoa > Mollusca > Gastropoda > Stylommatophora > Helicidae > Cepaea > Cepaea hortensis. Next base: position 72,311,108 of record OY992882.1, read on the forward strand.
TCTGTCGGGGGCAAAAAGAAAATCCTAACCTGCACAGTTCGCGGCGACTGCACTAGCCAGGTGGCCTTAATTCCTCAGGCTCAAAGACCCTTCTGCCATACACCGCAAGGTACTATATTGGCAGGAAATGACAGTATTTTAAATAAAATATTCCAAATATCCTAGGTTGAGGGAATACAGACTGAATACAGACTCTACATACTGTAGCTCACAAAAACAATAGTAACATTCCTAGTCTGTTTCTTTACTACCACTTATAGTCTGTTTCTTTACTACCACTTATAAGGAAGAAAATATGTAAAGATAAATAGGGAATACACACACACACACATGCATGTGCACGCATGTATGTACGTACGTACGCATGTATGTACGTACGTACGCATACATACATAATTAACTATAAAAGAAATATAATCCACAAAATAATTCACCCGGCACAAACTACATTAATGTTTATGCAAAAACTTATGTAATAGAAGAGCAGAGATACACATTTGTGAAGAAACACTTTAAAAAAAGAATTAATGTCAGTGAACTTTGTAAAAAGTTAAGTGCTAATGAAAGATAATGCAACTACCACCTACGCTAAAGATGTAGTATCTTTGCCTTTTCACTCTTGCTTGTATACTGCTGTGACTAATGACCTTTCAGGTATGTTGACATAGATAAGAATGGTAACAAACACATCTCCTCAATTTTGTGTAAACAGGACAAGCATTTAGTGTGTATTGTTCCTACTCTTATATATAAGTGCATCAAGCTTCTTTAGTTCTAGTTTCTTATCTCAACTACTGAATACATTGCCAGTTTAATTTTCTGTTTGTTTTTTTGTTTTGGCTTTTCTATGTTTAATTCATATTACTGTTGGCTTAGTTTTTTGTTTAGAAAATATAATTGTTATTTGTTGTTTTTTCCATTTATTGTTGTATACATGAATTGGAGGAATATAATCCATCCATCCATCATGTGCCATGCCGGTAAGCGTGGGCGGTCATGTTCTGCCATCTCACTCGATCAACAGAGTCGTGGATCAGTTCCGTGTTTCTGTCTCGACCATGCCACAAGGCCAAGCCATCCAGATACTTGTTTCTAGGTCTTCCCCTTGGTCTGTTCCCCTCGATCTTACCAGTTGTCACCAAGTTCTCCAAATCATTTCTTCTCATAACATGCCCAAAAAATTGTGACTGTCTACGTCTAATGTCTCTGATCAGTTTACGATCTTCATTTGTTTCTTGAAGGACTTGTTCATTGGTCTTTCTGGCTGTCCATGGTATTCTTTGCATTTTCCTCAGAAACCACATTTCTACAGCCATCAGATGTTTTTCAGCCTGGCTGCTCATTGTCCAAGCTTCACATCCATATAAAAGTACAGGTTCTATGTAGCATCTCAACACTCTTTTTCTCGTTTCAATTGACATCTTTTTATTGGTCAGTATGTTTTTCATCTTGCTAAAGGCTACTTTTGCCATGGCGATTCTTGTTCTAATCTCTTCAAGGCATCTCCCATCAGATGTTATTACTGTTCCGAGATAATTGTACCTGCTCACTTGTTGAAGAATATTCCCATTTACTTGTATATTACATTGTGGTATTTCGTCCTTCCTAGTGACGACCATAATCTGTGTCTTTTTACAATTTAATTCTAACCCTAGTTGTTCACTGTGTGTAACAATCGCATCTACTAAATGTTGCAGGTCCTGTTCATTGTCTGCAATCAAGACTGTATCATCTGCATATCTAATGTTATTGATGCATCGTCCCCCAATGTTGATTCCTTCCATATCTTCAATATTTCTGAAAATACTTTCACCGTACAGGGAAAACAGATCTGGAGACATTACACATCCCTGTCTCACACCCCTTTTAATAGGCTGATATTGGCTTACTTCATTATCAACTCTTATGGCAGCTTGTTGTTTCCAATATATGTTTTTTACAAGTCTAAGATCTTTTCCATCAATTTGTAGATCTTCAAGCATCCTTATCATGTTGACATGTCTCACTTTATCAAAAGCCTTTGTGTAGTCAATAAAGCAAAGGTGTAGATCTTTGTTTACTTCTATAGAACGTTCGATTATGTTTCTCAGTATATACACAGCATTTACTGTACCCTTGCCTTCCACAAACCCACATTGTTCTTCTCCTATTTCAGGTTGTATTTTCCTCATAACTCTTTGCATGATAATTCTTAGCAAAATCTTCGTGATGTGACTCATTATACTAATAGTTCGATGTTGATCACATTCCAAGGCTCCTGATTTCTTTGGGATTGCAATAAATACAGAATTACATAACTCATGAGGTATATTTCCAGTATCATATATTGTATTAAGCAGACTGGTAACTTTATCTATTCCATATTCTTCTAAAGCATTAATCATTTCTGTTGTGACGCTGTCTGGACCGGGGGTTTTGCCAGATTTCATATGATTAAGAGCATTCTGAACCTCCATCTTCAAAATTGCTGGCCCTTCATTGTTATTTTGAACAATATATTGTTCGTCTCTGCTATCGTCATAAAGGTTTTTCACGTAATCTGACCATACATGTAAAATCTGATCTTTTCCTATTATGACTCTTCCATCTTTTGTCTTTAGGCAGCCTGCTGATGTACGTGTTCTTTGATTAGTAATCTCCTGAATTCTTTTGTGCATTAGTTTCGCATTTTTACTGTTGTGTTGTTTTTCAATTTCTCTGCAATTTTTCTCAAGCCATGTTTCTTTAGCCTCCTTACACAAGGTTCTGACTTTTCTGTGAATTTCTTCATATTTGGCAGGATTATTTTTGTTCTGTCTTCTTGTTTCCATTAGTTGTAAAATTTCTTCAGTCATCCATGTCTTACGGCCAACTTTCTTTACTTTTGGAATAGTTTTTTCTGCTGCACAACTGATTGAATTCTTCAGCATTTCCCATTGATCATCTACATCTTGAAATAGGATCTCTAGATCAGACAATAAATCAAATTTGTTCTTTACTTCTATGTTAAAATTATCTTGTATTTCTTTGTCAGTTTTCAATTTGCACAAGTCATATTTAGGGTTTCCTGCTGTATACTTGACTTTCTTTAACTTTACCCTCAATGTGCCAGTAATTAATCTGTGATCACTGTAACAGTCTGCATTTGGAACTGTTTTTACAACTGTTAATGCATTTCGAAACCTTTTGCTTATCAGGATGTAATCTATCTGGTTTTTAATCCTGCTGTCTGGACTCCTCCATGTCCATAATCTTCTAGGATGTTGTTTAAACCAGGTGTTTCCTACAACCAATTCTTGTTCTTTTGCCCATTCTACAAGTCTGTAACCTCTTTCATTTCTCTCTCCCAAACCATGGTTGCCTACACTGTATCCATCGCTTTGCTTTCCTATTTTTGCGTTGAAATCACCCATTATGATATTTATTTCTGATTTTTTACAGTTCTTTAAAGCAGACTCCATGTCATTATAAAATTATGGAATATAATGGCAGGAGAATAAAACAAAGAAATATTACAAACACTTGGACTTGTGTCAGACATTGAAAGTACTTTGGGTGAATACAGATGTTAAATGATGTGTTGGGGAAAAAATAGTGTGTACAAGTGGACAGGAAGTGTGCACAATGAAGACATTACATGAGGATAAAATAACATCATAAATATTTCTACTTGGTGACAACTGGCAAATTCAATGGAAAAAGAGCAAACGATGACACAGATTCAAATACCTGATGGCTGGTCCACAGTGCATAATGAGGACAAGAACTCATCTCTGGTGATGGAGTGAGAGGGTGAACCATGCCGCCCGTGCTTACTGACATGGCACTTGATGATGATAACATAATATGAGATGGACGAGTAGAAGTCTGCATAAGTGGATGTTGTGGATGCACGGCAGAGATGTTGAAGTCATATTGCAGCAGGCTTTCATTGTGGGTATGGCACATGATGACGATGACGAAGCAAGATGAAGAGATGCACAAAAGAAACATCTATAAATGCACCTTGAGAATTGTCAGAGATGTTGAAGTCACAGTGCAGCACACCTCTAATGTGGATATTGCACTTAACGATGAGGAATAATTCTTTTACAATCTTCCTTTCATGTTTTCAATCTGGGTGTTTGCATTTCCCTTCCATCTCTTGTGTTTTTGGGTGTGGAATACATTTGTGAGTGCAATGGCATTGTGGCACTTCTCTGTCCAGGTTACAAGTGTCAATTGATGTCGTGGAAGGCCTGCGTTATTTACACAGCCAAGGTCTGGTTCACAGAGATGTCAAGTTAAAAAATGTCCTGGTGAGTGTTGGTACAACTTTCTGCAGTGTTTCTTATGTTGTGATTGTTGTGTGAATTGCTACTGTAGCTATTTTACATACAACAGTGAACAGTCTTTGTTCAAGTCATTAGATGATGTATTCACTATATAAATGTATGACTTACTGTCTAGTTTGCTATAACACATAGTTTGCTATAACACATAGTTTGCTATAACACATAGTTTGCTATAAGACATAGTTTGCTATAACACATAGTTTGCTATAAGACATAGTTTGCTATAACACAGTTTGCTATAACACATAGTTTGCTATAACACATAGTTTGCTATAACACATAGTTTGCTATAAGACATAATTTGCTATAACACAGTTTGCTATAACACATAGTTTGCTATAAGACATAGTTTGCTATAAGACATAGTTTGCTATAACACATAGTTTGCTATAACACAGTTTGCTATAACACATAGTTTGCTATAACACATAGTTTGCTATAACACATAGTTTGCTATAACACATAGTTTGCTGTAACACAGTTTGCTATAACACAGTTTGCTATAACACATAGTTTGCTATAACACATAGTTTGCTATAAGACATAGTTTGCTATAAGACATAGTTTGCTATAACACAGTTTGCTATAACACATAGTTTGCTATAACACATAGTTTGCTATAACACATAGTTTGCTATAACACATAGTTTGCTGTAACACATAGTTTGCTATAACACATAGTTTGCTATAACACATAGTTTGCTGTAACACATAGTTTGCTGTAACACTTAGTTTGCTATAACACATAGTTTGCTGTAACACATAGTTTGCTGTAACACATAGTTTGCTATAACACATAGTTTGCTATAACACATAGTTAGGTGATAAGCTAATTTATTGCCCATAACTTGTTAGCCTCTCCCTCCTTGTTTGTGGGCCACTTGTTTTATTCTAAATTTGTAATTGGAGATTTGCTATTTATTTTGATTCCTTGTGTGATATGTTGGGGTATGTGTTTGCTGTCACAATTTACATACACTAAAGAGAACTAAATGAAAACATAACAAACAAATCATAGTACTGTCAATTTGCTTGTAAAGCTTCAGTGTGAAATCTTCATAATTGTCAATCTATCTCAGTGCTTTGTGTGTGCATGTGCCTGTATATGACTTTATAGTAACTATTAATATATATCCTTAACAAGTCATAATGGAATTTAGCAACTTACATAAGCCAGGTTTGCAACTGGGCTTTAATTACAACAGTAACTGTAAGTGTTGAACAGTTGGTGGTATGAAACAGTCAGTTGTAGTTAGTTATTTGCTTTAGCTCGTGTATACCTTGCTCTTTGTCTGCTCCATGTCTGCACTGTACTCAAAAACTCATACCAAGAAAGATACATCACCAGTGAGATATCTTATATTCATATTTCACAAAATAGCAAATAAGGTTTCTTTTGTCTTTGAAGGCAACTGCTTAAGTTACATCTGGTTCTTGTCTACCATTAAGCATTGTGGGTAGTTTCATGTTGCTCTCTAATAACAGATGCATTGGTCTGGCCAGTTAGATCTCTTACCACTGTAGAATGTCTGTGATGCTTTCAGTCCATCCGCATGTAGGTCTTCCTTGTGTGTTCCAGTCAGGTATATTATTGTTGGAAGATGACTCAACCAGTCTGCTGTCTGCCTCTCTGTACAATCTTGACAAGATATTGTTCCTGTGATTCTTCTAATATCGCTGTTTCTCATTCTGTCTGTTTTATCTCAAGCATGTCATGATACCTGCCTCAGTCCACCTCTAGTATGGTATAGTCAGAGGCTCTGTTTAACACTGGCAGCAGAGATTTGTTTTATCATTATTCGTTTGGTTTGCATATTTTGTGTGTGGGGTATTTGAGTAGTAATGATAACTGATCTGCTTTTGCGTTGGCTTTCTATCATCTTGTTTGCATTTCTTGTGTGAACATACTTCTAAGTATTTGCTTTCTGAAGTCTGTTTGATATTGTTATTTTGGGTTGAAAGGTTAAGGAGCTATGCAATCTAGTAATCTTCATGGGTTAGATTTCTTACATTTAGATAATGAATTGATTTCCTATATTTATTAAAATATGGTTTTCTCGTGTCTTCAAGCTGGATAAAGACAACAGGGGCAAGGTTACGGACCTGGGATTCTGCAAGCCTGAGGTGATGATGAGTGGCAGTATTGTGGGCACACCAATACACATGGCCCCGGAACTGTTCACTGGACACTATGACAACAGTGTGGATGTGTATGCATTCGGCATTCTGTTTTGGTATGTCTGTGCTGGTCACGTCCATCTCCCAAATGCATTTGAGCAGTGTGCAAACAAAGACCACCTGTGGCAGTCTGTGAAGAAAGGTAACTGTTATTGTTAGTTGATTGGCAAAGCTCATTGATTGTTGACAAACATTCTCACCCTGACCTGATGAACAGTGATGCCTGTAATCAACTTTCATGTCAACATTATCATAATGTTTAGATTGCCAAGAGGACACTATAGATTGACAGATAATTGTTATTACAAGTTCAAGATAGGTCCACTATTATATATTATTTAACAATAGATGCACATTAAAAGAAGGCAAACATCTCTGTTTCCATGGCAGAATGTAATTTCTAATTTTATGAGAGATAAGAGCTTCTTTCATTTATTTAACTGTGACCAAACAAGCCACAATCATCCTAGATAACAGCCCTGTACAAATATTACTGGGAATGAAGAGAGAGTTGATGAAAGAAATAAAGAGGAGACAAGTGAAATATTTTGACCACGTTAAAAGACATGATACTCTTATAAAAACCATACTGGAAGACAAGGTTGAGGGCAAGCAAGCAAGAGGTAGACAGCGATACAAGTGGGAGGATAACATCAAGAGATGGACGAACATCAGTCTGACAGAATGTACAGTCAAGGCAAGAGACAGACAGTGTTGGAGATCCATTGCAGCCAACCTTCATTGCGGAGACGGCACCTGATTGATTGATTGACAAATATTATGGTTCTGTACGTAAATAGTAGTTCTGTACATGAATAATATACATGTTGTGTACGTATATAACAGTTCTGTTATTCTGAAGTACTTGACTAATTATAGTGTAATCCAGCATGTAACTACATTTTAGAGCAATTGACATATGTATTACTATGTCTTCTTCTGCATGAGTCTCCAGCCTTCCAAACCTATAAGGCTTTTTGCTGCAGCATAATTCATTTCCATTGTCTTCTGCTTTTGATGAACTAGCTCCAGCCAACAGTTGCAACTGTTTGCATTTCTCCTCCTTCATCAACCTGAACATGTTTTCTTGTGGTTTTTGTCATCATCTTCATCAGCTTTGCCCAATTTTGACATTGAACGTCATATGGAAGAATTGTTGACGCTCTAGTGCCTGATGGGTGGCACTGGATAGTGTCATTCCATGTGATTGTACAATGTCTTTGATGTCGTCAATTCATTTTCTTCTTGGGTTTATTCTTCCTCTCATATCAGATCTTTTTTGATGTAACGCCAGTATTGGTAGTTGATGGTGTTGCATGTGTTGCACAAGGTGTTCTCCCACTGTCTGTCAGATAACATCATTTTTACTTGATCTCAGATAATTAAGCTGGCAGCTCTCCTAAGCATCTCATCTCACAGGTGTTGATTTTGCGCAAGTGTGATTTGGATAATGTCCAAGCTTGACATTGGTACCATAGGGTTGGTGTGAATATGCTATTTATTGTCTTTTGTATTGCAGAGATATGTATATTTGGATGTTTCAGTACAGGTGATAAGATATATAACCGCACTTACTTTTTGACTTCTGATTTCGATTTCTTTGCCTATTCTGGTGGCAGGGTAGGGGTATTCCCTATCAAAGGAGAGGTAAGGTGCCTCCTTCCCTCCACTAGCCTACGGAACATCCTTGGGCAAGGTGGAGTACCTGTTTAGCCCCCCAATCAGGGTTATGTGAAGCCATGAGTGCAGGTGGTGTATGAAGTTGACGAGCAGCCAACAGATAGTTGTAGGTTATGATCTCCAGCTTCACGACGGTAGGCAGAGGATCTCTTTTTTTGGGAGACAATGGCTACGGTCATCGACGAGTATGGTCACTGCTAGGAAGGAAAGCAATGGAAAACTACCTTCTTTACAGATGCCAAGAATATCATGTACTGCAGTCTTATCGATAATCAGAGAAATGGCGTAAATGGATGCTCTATAGGAGCAGCCTTGCCTGGTATGGGTAGTCATGTGAACCAAGTGACTCCAGACTGTCAGTAGGCGACTGAGTGCAATAGAGTATCAACATTGAAAGTAGGAACTTGGAATGTAAGAACTATGAGTGGGGATGGAACATTTGATAACATTATGAATGAAATGAGAAGATTAAACATTAACCTGTTAGGTATATATGGACAGGAATGGCCATTATAACATCTGAGGAATATAGAATAATCTATTCTGGTGGAGAGAAACAACAGCCAGGAATAGCAATTATAATGGATACAGAGATATCAAAATCGATCAAAGAATATTGGACTGTATCAGACAGAGTGTTACTGGTGAAGTTGAGTGGAAGATCTTCTCATGTCAGCGTCATTCAAGTTTATGCACCAACAGCAGACAGTATGAATTTTATAATGCAAGAATTCTGAAGTAAATATCATATTGGGTGACTTGAATGCCAAAGTTAGAAATCAACAGGACAGATGCATAGTAGGCAAGTATGGACTAGGGGAACAGAATGAAAGAGGTGGCAAACTTGTACAGTGGGCAAAAGAGCATGATTTGATTATTGGAAACACCTGGTATCAACAGCACCCATGGAGATTATGGACATGGAGGAGTCCTGATCATAAGATCAGAAATCAGATTGAGTACATTCTCATCAACAGAAGTTTTTTAATTGATTGATTGATTGATTTAGGAACCGACACCACAGCATTCGGGGCATTCCCATAAGCGCTCCGTCCCCATCCTCAGAAGCCAGCAAAGAGTTCCAACCCCAATAGTACCAGTAGCAATCTGATTATATGTGCGTCTCGCCTTTCCTCTAAGCATCGAGCATCGGCCAGATCCCCTCGTCACTCCACGCTGTCGCATTTTTGACAGACCATGGTGATCCATTTGCTCCTCCGAGGTGTACACGTGCTCCCACAAGGCCGCAACCACGTCTGCCTTATCATGCATCAATACTCCACCAAGTTTTGCAGAGCCAGCCAATCTGTCTGCCTGTTCATTCCCCAACACACCAGCATGCCCCGGAGAAAATATCCAGACGATGCTTGCCACCCGTGACTTCCGAAGCGAAGCAAGCCACTCAGCACGAAGCTTGCCAGTCCTCACCCTACTCAGCATGCTTTCTGAGTCAGTTACAATCATGATGTGTGTGTAGAAGATTTTGAAATGCCTTAAAAGTCGCAAAAACTATACCAAGCACAGACTGCTACAGCGACCATAGATTAATCTTAAGCAATTTACATAAAATATTAAAGAAAGTCAAATATTCACCAAGAAACACAAAATTTGATCTACAGGCACTGAAGAGTGAGGAGATAAAAGATAAATTGAATGTAGAGATAAAAAACAGATTCGATACATTGTCCGATATGGAAATATTATTTCAAGACGTCAGTGACCAATGGGAAATATTAAAGAAATCAGTCAACCAAGCTGCAGAAACAACCATCCCAAAAATAAAGATAATAGGACGCACAAAATGGATTATGGAAGACATTTTAAAACTCATGGAAATAAGAAGAAATAAAAAGAAAATAACAAGGAAAAATATGAAGAGATTCACAGGAAAATTAGGAAACTATTGATTGATTGATTAATTGATTTAGGAACCGACATCACAGCATTCGGGGCATTCCCATAAGCGCTCCGCCCCCATCCTCAGCAGCCAGCGAAGAGTTCCAACACTAATAGTACCAGTGGCAATCTGATTATATGTCCGTCTCGCCTTTCCTCTGAGCGTCGATCATCAGCCAGATCCCCTCGTCACGCCTCGCTGTCGCATTCTTGCCAGACCATGGTGATCCATTTGCTCCTCTGAGGTGTACACATTTAGGAAACTATGCAAAGAGGCAAAAGAACATGGCTTGAGGAAAATTGCAAGGAAATTGAAAAACCAACACAACACCCAGAATATCAAATTAATGCACAAAAGAATTAATGATATCACTAACAAAAGAACATACACATCAACAGGTTGCCTAAAAACCAAAGATGGCAAAATCATAATAGAAAAAGATCAGATTTTACATGCGTGGTCAGATTATGTGAAAGACCTTTATGATACAAGAGAAGAACAATATGATCATCGGAATAATAATGAAGGGCCATCAATTTTGAAGATGGATGTTCAGAATGCTCTTAACCATATGAAAACTGGCAAGACCCCGGGTACAGATAACATCACAGTAGAAATGATCAATGCCTTAGAAGAATATGGAATAGACCAAGTCACTAGACTGATGAACGCAATGTATGATACTGGAGATATACCTCCTGAATTATGTAATTCTATATTTATTGCAATCCCGAAGAAATCAGGTGCCTTGGAATGTGATCAACATCAAACAATTAGTATAATGAGCCACATCACAAAGATTTTGCTGAGAATTATCATGCAAAGAGTTAGGAAGAAAATACAACCCGAAATAGGAGAACAATGTGGGTTTGTAGAAGGCAAGGGTACAGTAAATGCTGTGTATATACTGAGAACAGTAATTGAACGTTCTATAGAAGTAAACAAAGATCTATATCTTCGCTTTATTGATTACACAAAGGCTTTCGATAAAGTGAGACATGTCGACATGATAAGGATGCTTGAAGATCTACAAATTGATGGAAAAGACCTTAGACTTGTAAGAAACATATATTGGAAACAACAAGCTGCCATCAGAATTGATAACGATGTAGGTCAATATCAGCCTATTAAAAGAGGTGTGAGACAGGGATGTGTAATGTCTCCAGGTCTGTTTTCCCTGTACAGTGAAAATATTTTCAGAAATATAGAAAATATGGAAGGAATCAACATTGGGGGACGATACATCAATAACACTAGATATGCAGATGATACAGTCTTGATTGCAGACAATGAACAGGACCTGCGACATTTAGTAGATGCGGCTGTTGCACACAGTGGCTGGGAAGAAGGAAATACCACAATGTGATATACGAGTAAATTGGCATATTCTAAAGCAAGTGAATCGATACAGTTATCTCGGAACAGTCATAATATCTGATAGGAGATGCCTTGAAGAGATTAGAAAAAGAATTGCCATTGCGAAGGTAGCCTTTTGCAAGATGAAAAACATACTGACCAATAAAATGATATCAATTGAAACGAGAAAAAGAGTGTTGAAGTGCTACATAGAACCTGTACTTTTGTATGGATGTGAAGCGTGGACAATGAGCAGTCAAGCTGAAAAACACCTTATGGCTGTGGAAATGTGGTTTCTGAGGAAAATGCAAAGAATACCACGGACAAATAGAAAAACAAATGAACAAGTCCTTCAAGAAACAAATGAAGATCATAAACTGATTAGAGTCATTAGACGTAGACAGTCAAAATTTTTTTGGCATGTTATGAGACGAAATGACTTGGAGAACTTGGTGACAACTGGCAAGATCGAAGGGAAGAGATCAAGGGGAAGACCGAAAAGTAAATACCTGGATGGCTTGGCCACGTGGCATAGTCGAGACAGGAACTTTAGGATCCTGGTAATATACAGGCAGTATCCTCCTTAGTCGCTTATTACAACGCGCATGGTAGGTTGCAGTGTTAACATTCTTTGCTTTCATTTAGGGTTCCTGTAACACATTGGGGTTCCAGGTTGCTACACAAGTTTAATGATGTCATACCTGAACTTTTGTACCATATTTTGGATTCCTCAGTGAGCTTAATTTGCAGTTATTGTAGATCATCTACAGAGCAGAGACACCTTGTGTTAGCGAGAAAGCATGCTCCTTGACTCATCTATATAGGGATGTTAATGTTGTGACATCGTAGACACAAATTATGTGACATTATTTCTTGTAATAATTAAAATGTTTGTTTTCTGTTAGTGTTAATCTGTGCTTGTTGACTAATAATTATGATTATGATGAAGAATTAACATTAATCACTTGCAACAAGCTTATCAGTGCTTGGCTCTGCCAGCAGATCTCAAAGGACATGGATTTGTATTGTCAATGTTGTGCACTGTTTAGCTACATATTTGTTATTTTATTAGTAGATACACTATTGAAGTCAGCGGATTGTTGTTTGTTTCCCTAGTGTAGAGGTCATAGATGAGGGTTGGAAGTCTTTCAAATTTTGAACCTATGTTAACAGTTTAAAGCTCTGTGTCTTAGTACACTAAAGAAGAACCATCTCTAAATACAATTAGAAGCACTACTTAAATATCATTGTTAGATTTTTTTATAGAATCATTTTATATATTGTGCTCTTAGTTTAGCCTTCACAGTTAAGATTATATATTTGTTTTCCAGGTCTAAGGCCAGAGCAGCCAGCCAATGTGTCCGAAGATTGCTGGCAGTTGATGCAGATTTGCTGGGAAGGGGACCCACACCAACGACCATTGTTCGGAGAAGTTGAGAGCATGTTGACAGTGATTTATGAGAAACATAAGCGAAAAGCAGAACGGAGGCGGGTGTCTGGTGATCAGAGCCATAAATTGTCTCATCGTTCCTCAAAGCCTTCACAGATCAAGAGATAATGATATCATTGTGAATCAGTCCTACCATATTAGTTTGGCAGAAGTTACTAAAACAGATAACATTCGTAAAGGATTACTTCCCATGTAATGAACCACAAGTCTTTCACTAAACGTGGACTAGAATTTAACTGAAGGTTCCTACCACAGATCAGTATAAACCTCCGTGATTTAATAGATTCTATAAATGTTGAATAATGTTCACAGTTGATATTGTTACCAACAGCAACTGTTTATCACTTGATCAGATTAGATATCATCATCATCATTGTCATACTGATAATCGTGAGCGGTCATGTTTCATCGTCTCACACTATCACCAGAGTTGTGGACCCTGCCATGTAGCCAAGCCATCTAGATACTTAGTTCTCTGCTCTTCATTCTTGCCAGCTGTTCTCTAGTTTATTTCTTATTTATTTTGACTGTCTATGTCTAATTTCTCTAATCAGTTTACGGTTTTCATTTGTTTCTTGTAGGACTTACTGATTAGTTTTTCTATCCATGGTATTCTTTGCATTTTCTCAGAAACCACATTTCCAGCAGCTTGTTTTTCTGCTCATTGTCCATGTTTTACATCAAACAAAAGGTACAGATTCTATGTAGCACCTCAACACTCTTTTTCTCATATCATTTGACATATTTTTTATTGGTCAGAATGTTTTCCATCTTTCAAAAGGCTACTTTTGCCAAAGCGATTCTTGTTCTAATCTCTTCAAGGCACCTCCCATCAGATGTTATGACTGTTCCAAGATAGTTGTACTGATTCACTTGTTTAAGAATATTTCAATTTACCTGTATATTATATTGTGGTATTTCTTTCTTCTTAAAGATGACCATATCTCAGATTAGATAAACAATCAATATTTAACCCAACTTCTGTACAGCACATTTGCTCTGTGGTGTCATGGTAAAGCTGAGAGTTTTGACTAGGTGCAATAAGATACCAGAGATATAGGAAAAACAATAGCCTTACAGCTATTTTACTATATATTTTATGAAAGAATATTACATGAGGAATCATATAGTATAATGTAGTAATTTTTAAGCATGATGTATGTTGACCTTGCTCGTTATTTAGTGAGTTCAATCATTGACTAACTCATTTGCTGCTGCCAACCTGTCTAGGGGTAGGTGTGGTGCTGTTTATCTGTATATGTTTTTCCCACACAGAAGACACTGTCTAGGGGTAGGTGTGGTGCTGTTTATCTGTATATGTTTTTCCCACACAGAAGACACTGTCTAGGGGTAGGTGTGGTGCTGTTTATCATCTGTATATGTTTTTCCCACACAGAAGACACTGTCTAGGGGTAGGTGTGGTGCTGTTTATCTGTATATGTTTTTCCCACACAGAAGACACTGTCTAGGGGTAGGTGTGGTGCTGTTTATCTGTATATGTTTTTCCCACACAGAAGACACTGTCTAGGGGTAGGTGTGGTGCTGTTTATCTGTATATGTTTTTCCCACACAGAAGACACTGTCTAGGGGTAGGTGTGGTGCTGTTTATCTGTATATGTTTTTCCCACACAGAAGACACTGTCTAGGGGTAGGTGTGGTGCTGTTTATCATCTATATATGTTTTTCCCACTCAGAAGACACTGTCTAGGGGTAGGTGTGGTGCTGTTTATCATCTGTATATGTTTTTCCCACACAGAAGACACTGTCTAGGGGTAGGTGTGGTGCTGTTTATCATCTGTATATGTTTTTCCCACACAGAAGACACTGTCTAGGGGTAGGTGTGGTGCTGTTTATCATCTGTATATGTTTTTCCCACTCAGAAGACACTGTCTAGGGGTAGGTGTGGTGCTGTTTATCATCTGTATATGTTTTTCCCACACAGAAGACACTGTCTAGGGGTAGGTGTGGTGCTGTTTATCATCTGTATATGTTTTTCCCACACAGAAGACACTGTCTAGGGGTAGGTGTGGTGCTGTTTATGATCTGTATATGTTTTTCCCACACAGAAGACACTGTCTAGGGGTAGGTGTGGTGCTGTTTATCTGTATATGTTTTTCCCACACAGAAGACACTGTCTAGGGGTAGGTGTGGTGCTGTTTATCATCTATGTTTTTCCCACACAGAAGACACTGTCTAGGGGTAGGTGTGGTGCTGTTTATCATCTGTATATGTTTTTCCCACACAGAAGACACTGTCTAGGGGTAGGTGTGGTGCTGTTTATGATCTGTATATGTTTTTCCCACACAGAAGACACTGTCTAGGGGTAGGTGTGGTGCTGTTTATCTGTATATGTTTTTCCCACACAGAAGACACTGTCTAGGGGTAGGTGTGGTGCTGTTTATCATCTATGTTTTTCCCACACAGAAGACACTGTCTAGGGGTAGGTGTGGTGCTGTTTATCATCTATGTTTTTCCCACACAGAAGACACTGTCTAGGGGTAGGTGTGGTGCTGTTTATCATCTGTATATGTTTTTCCCACACAGAAGACACTGTCTTTCAGAAAATGTATGGTTATACGATTCTCTTTTCATGAAAATAAATTTTGATGAAATATTTTTAATTCATTACCTATAAAAACTTACTACAGGCTTCAAAACGTGACAAAAGAGAATGATGTATTCCCACATGTTATGTATTTGTCTCTTTGTGATGGTATTCACTTTGACATTGGAGCAGAAAACATTCACAAATGGTATCTTTTGATCTGAGACACTGTCAGTAGTTTTAAGATAGAAAGTGACCTGTCACTGTTACACAGGGCATGTGCACTACAGGGCATGACAATCGGAGGCTCAGTGAGTAATAACAGTCAGTGAGTAGTCAAGTGGTCATCATTGGATGTAACTGGGACAGGATGGGTGGTCAGTATTTGCAAGTGCTTAGGGTGGTAATTAATTAATGATGGCTGATAACTGCTGCCACACTGTTTCAGTTTGACTTGTAAAATATCCCTGTAAACACAGTTAACCAAACACGTGGAAACATTGACCTCAAACCTGACTAGTATATGAGAACTGAAAGAGAGATAACAATCATACACTAAACACACCATTCTTATGTCAACTAAGCTTTAAGAAAGATAAGTGTAGATACAATGGAGCAGGTTGAAAACAAAACATTCCATTAGGATGCTGTGTGATAAGCCACATATATTTTCATTTGAGTTGTTAAATAATGGAAATGAGAAGCATGTGGGTATGTATTTCTTGTTCCTTGATGACTTTAACTACTAAATATAAGCCATATTATGTTTGTGCATTGAACTTTTGGTACTGTTTTGCTCAATTTATTGTTGGAATAAACTACTGGTTGCAAATAATGAATGTCCACAAAGAGCGGTTTTGCAACAGTTTAACTTGATAATCTGTTTTTCATACTTGTATATTACAAATCTTCCATTCTCAGCATTCAAGGATGCACAGAAAGTGTGTGTAAGTGATGACAGTGATGATTGTGTTATTTCACTAGTGCCTTGTTTGTTTTGTTCAATACATGCTAATATATTCTTGTCAGCCAGAAAGATATTTTCTGATATAATTCGCCTTTAAGTAATGCTTGTTTTAGCTTGTTTTTATATAGTGCAATCAATAAATAAGAGATTATAGTTTATTGATTTAATTATACATGTCGATGTTGAAAATATGAATCAGATTTGTTAAAACCTATGCAGCAGATTCAGAATGGGGGAACAAATTTAGGTTTTGTTAATTTCTCTTCTACAGAGACGCAGTATGCACGAGCTTTAGATGTAAAATAGCATACCATTTTAAAGAGCAGTTGTAACCATGTGTACAATGTAAATAGAAATTCCCTCAGACAAACGGGCATAAGTAAAGGTCAGTGTTTGAGCTGGTCAACACTGAGATAGAATCTTTCTTCAAACATAGCTTTTAGCGAAAACATATTTCGCCATCATATTTTGTATTATTTGATGGTGTGACTAAAGTAATCAGTTTCTCTAATTTATACCTATCAAGAACAATGTTTCTGCAATGTTTATTATCTAAAATGTATATTTGGTATCTGAAATGTGTATTTAGATTGAAATTTTGTTAGTATCATCAAAAAGTGATTCTTTTCCACCATATGGTTAAACTGCATTGTCACAAGCTAGAATTTAGTAATTGTTATATTAATAGTAAAAAATAATTTCATGTAAATAAGAATGTTGGATGAATGTATATGTTGTCATTGACAAAATAGCAGTCGGGAAAATCAATGAGAAGACAGACAAATAAAAACATATAAAATATGGCATGCACAGGTATATTAATGCAGAAATGAATTAACGACAGCAACACAAGACAGACAACTTTGGAATGGAATGATCAGGCAGCATCATGACCAGCCCAATGGCTCATACTTGATGTTAATGACCCCAGTGCATACTAAACTAGACAGTGGGACAGCTGATATGGACACAACTTTAACATGTGTGGTTAAAGAACTGTAACACTTTATTTTTGTTAATTTAGTGTTGTATTTACGTATTCCAAAGGCCTAAATTGTTATGTTTACATTTTTACGAGGTCAAAACTTCATTTCTCTGAAAAATAAAAACTATGGTTTGGTATCTAGACATGAGCAGTGCAGTTGTGCAGTCATGATCTTGTGCCTAATGATTGGACTTTCAAGGGTGTTTACTGTACACAATTGTTGTCACTGCATTATTGGCTACAGATATATCAAAGCACACTCACGATTTATTTCATGTATTTTATGTTGAAGTACATACATATTGTAATCTTATTTTACATTTTTGGTGCTGCTCGGTTAATAGGGTTTTTTGTTTGTGAGAATTGACTACACAGAAAATGTGATCTATTTCTTGTTATAAATACCTGTATGTACATAGTCATGAACATGTGTTCTATTAAAATGTCACTTAAAAGTCAACAGGGTTGACTTCATTGCACCAGGTTTTTATCCCATATGGCTCGGTCTCTTTCCGCAGCATGGAAAGCGTTGCACAAAGCATGAACTCCGTAGCTCCAGCAACGACCCACAGGAGTCTCCGAAAAAATTCACTGGTGAACCGAAGGACGTGGCCCGGAATCGAACCCACAACCTTCGGAGCCCGAGAAAAATGGCTTGACCACTTCGCCATGGAGACTCCTGCTGTGTTCTATTTTTGCTAGCAACATTTGCTAACAAAATGATATTTTTGATTACATTGTATATTTGTCTAAGGCAGCATGTTTAGAACTGGAGAGAAGCATGTCACTCTCAGTGCTGAATGTTGTCATCATCATCATGTCTCATCCTAGGTGGTGTAGGCATTCATGCCCCTCCACAGCCATCTGTGTTATCTATAATCTGATCGCCTGCCATGCCACTCTGACAGTTCATCCAATGTTTACACTCAGTGTCACTATTACCCTTAGTCTTCCCTGCTGTCACAACCTTCTCCCCTCCTAGTCTCACAGCGTGACCAGAAATGACATTTGTCTTGCCTTGGTGTGGGTAATCAAATGTCTTTGTGAACTGGTTTCTTGCAGTATTTCAGGACTGGTCTTCCCTGCTGTCAGTGGGATTCTTTGTATTCTACTGAGGAACCACATCTCTGTCACCCCCAGTTCTTTCTACAAACTTTTGGTTGACCATCAGGTGTAGATAATTATTTGTGCACCCTGTATCAATGTGACAAACACAAGACAGCCAGAACACCATTCATTCAACCACCTTGGTGAATGAGACATTGGAGAAGCCATGGGTGGATACAGAGAAGCATCATGGGAGTGACAGTTAATGCGAAATGATAGATCCAAAGATAATAGGGAAGTAGAGAAGGCAACATGAGAGTGATTGATAATGTGAAATGATAGGTCCAAAGATAATAGGGAAGCAGAGAAGGCAACATGAGAGTGACTGATAATGTGAAATGATAGATCCAAAGATAATAGGGAAGCAGAGAAGGCAACATGAGAGTGATTGATAATGTGAAATGATAGGTCCAAAGATAATAGGGAAGCAGAGAAGGCAACATGAGAGTGACTGATAATGTGAAATGATAGATCCAAAGATAATAGGGAAGCAGAGAAGGCAACATGAGAGTGATTGATAATGTGAAATAATAGGTCCAAAGATAATAGGGAAGTAGAGAAGGCAACATGAGAGTGATTGATAATGTGAAATAATAGGTCCAAAGATAATAGGGAAGTAGAGAAGGCAACATGAGAGTGACTGATAATGTGAAATAATAGGTCCAAAGATAATAGGGAAGTAGAGTAGGCAACATGAGAGTGATTGATAATGTGAAATAATAGGTCCAAAGATAATAGGGAAGTAGAGAAGGCAACATGAGAGTGACTGATAATGTGAAATAATAGGTCCAAAGATAATAGGGAAGTAGAGAAGGCAACATGAGAGTGACTGATAATGTGAAATAATAGGTCCAAAGATAATAGGGAAGTAGAGAAGGCAACATGAGAGTGACTGATAATGTGAAATAATAGGTCCAAAGATAATAGGGAAGTAGAGAAGGCAACATGAGAGTGATTGATAATGTGAAATAATAGGTCCAAAGATAATAGGGAAGTAGAGAAGAAGGCTGAAGATAAACAAACAACTAACAGATGAAAAAAACCTGGCATGGAACCTAGGGGAAAAGCATGGGACAACTTTGTAATGGAGATGGGCACAAATAAGGTTCCTCATAAGTTTTGGAGCATTCACCAGACATTGAATAGGAGGAGAATTTTCTAGCCAATCCCTAATATCACAGGGCCATCAGGTAGCAACCTGCAAACAGACGTGGAGACGGGGCAGGTTTTCTTCTGTCAGACTGACAAAGTTTATAGAGATGCCTGACAGTGAGGGATCATGTTCTGATATCTGTCATCCCTGATGAGGTTTTTGTCAGTGTGATCTCTGCAGAAGACATTATGCAGCGCTTATGGAGTCGAGTACCATCATATCAAACAGCTGGATGGGTTAGGTGTTGAGGAAGTCATGAAGAACCTCAGCACAAGCATACAGAATACCAATGTGCCAAATGATTGATTGAATCAGGAATCCAGTTCAGCACTAGCAGTAAGGATCATGGTAGAGGACAAATCAAAGGCATGTGTAACCAGTTGCTGCTGGAACTGTAAATCTTCATACTCTTTTGACATCTGCTGGGGGAGGTGGAACACACATGGCCATGTCCTGAGGGCCATGGTGCTGGTGTAGATGGCAGTTTCTATTCTGTATACAGTGTCCATAATTCACAGACATACAGTCATCATGTGAGCATTATATAGCATTTTGTGACTCATGTTCCGACTTCCTTGGACAGGAATAAGTTACACAGAATGTTCTTCATCTGAAGGACTGCTGTCTTGGCTTGGATTATTCTGCATTTCTGAGTTACATTTGTTGTTGTCATTGACTCTAGATAATTGCATTTGTCCGCTTGCTTTAGTGCTATCTCATTTGCTTTCACAATAACTCCAACAGATATGAATAAAGTATAACATGTACAGAAGCAATGTCCATCAAAAGATAACTTTACAGAACATCTTGAGTGCAGACCTCATCAGTGGAAGCCCCAGCTGACTACAGGTGGAGTTGATCAACTTGTGGGATGGATGGGAAACCTGAACAGATGAACTACATATATCTGACATCAAACTCACATGTTTGCATTGCTTAAACTGAACATGTGTTTCCAACATCATTTAGCCCTCTAGAAAACAATATCGTGCTCCTTGTAGCCAAATCAAATGTTCAAAACAGTTTTTAAAATAATACAATGTGGAATATTAGGGTTAGGGTTATTAGACATTGTGACATCAAGAGTGAACTGGATATATAAAGAACAGAACAAAAACGGTTGGTAAATCCTCTGTAAAACTGGGTTTAAACTCAGACTTGTGTTTAGTTGTGTGAGTACTGGACAGGGCTTGCATTGATCACAGTATTCAGTTGTGTGAGCACTGGACAGGGCTTGTATTGATCACAGTGTTCAGGTGTGTGAGTACTGGACAGGGCTTGCATTGATCACAGTATTCAGTTGTGTGAGCACTGGACAAGGCTTGTATTGATCACAGTATTCAAGTGTGTGAGCACTGGAGAGGGTTTGCATTGATCACAGTAGTGTGATTGAAGAACTGGCCATGGTTTAGTTCACTCCCAGTAGTTGTTCACTCTATAGTGTGACTTGAAGAACTGGCCATGGTTTAGTTCACTCCCAGTAGTTGTTCACTCTATAGTGTGACTTGAAGAACTGGCCATGGTTTAGTTCACTCCCAGTAGTTGTTCACTCTATAGTGTGACTTGAAGAACTGGCCATGCCTTAGTTCACTCCCAGTAGTTGTTCACTCTAGTGTGACTGAAGAACTGGCCATAGTTTAGTTCACTCCCAGTAGTTGTTCACTCTATAGTGTGATTTGAGGAACTGGCCATGCCTTAGTTCACTCCCAGTAGTTGTTCACTCTATAGTGTGACTTGAAGAACTGGCCATGGTTTAGTTCACTCCCAGTAGTTGTTCACTCTATAGTGTGACTTGAAGAACTGGCCATGGTTTAGTTCACTCCCAGTAGTTGTTCACTCTATAGTGTGACTTGAATAACTGGCCATGGTTTAGTTCACTCCCAGTAGTTGTTCACTCTATAGTGTGACTTGAAGAACTGGCCATGACTTAGTTCACTCCCAGTAGTTGTTCACTCTATAGTGTGACTTGAAGAACTGGCCATGCCTTAGTTCACTCCCAGTAGTTGTTCACTCTATAGTGTGACTTGAAGAACTGGCCATGCCTTAGTTCACTCCCAGTAGTTGTTCACTCTATAGTGTGATTTGAAGAACTGGCCATGATATAGTTCATTCCCAGTAGTTGTTCACTCTATAGTGTGACTTGAAGAACTGGCCATGGTTTAGTTCACTCCCAGTAGTTGTTCACTCTAGTGTGACTTGAAGAACTGGCCATGGTTTAGTTCATTCCCAGTAGTTGTTCACTCTATAGTGTGACTTGAAGAACTGGCCATGCCTTAGTTCACTCCCAGTAGTTGTTCACTCTATAGTGTGACTTGAAGAACTGGCCATGCGTTAGTTCACTCCCAGTAGTTGTTCACTCTATAGTGTGACTTGAAGAACTGGCCATGATTTAGTTCATTCCCAGTAGTTGTTCACTCTATAGTGTGACTTGAAGAACTGGCCATGATTTAGTTCACTCCCAGTAGTTGTTCACTCTATAGTGTGACTTGAAGAACTGGCCATGGTTTAGTTCATTCCCAGTAGTTGTTCACTCTATAGTGTGACTTGAAGAACTGGCCATGGTTTAGTTCACTCCCAGTAGTTGTTCACTCTATAGTGTGACTTGAAGAACTGGCCATGATTTAGTTCATTCCCAGTAGTTGTTCACTCTATAGTGTGACTTGAAGAACTGGCCACGATTTAGTTCATTCCCAGTAGTTGTTCACTCTATAGTGTGACTTGAAAAACTGGCCATGATTTAGTTCATTCCCAGTAGTTGTTCACTCTATAGTGTGACTTGAAAAACTGGCCATGATTTAGTTCATTCCCAGTAGTTGTTCACTCTATAGTGTGACTTGAAGAACTGGCCATGATTTAGTTCATTCCCAGTAGTTGTTCACTCTATAGTGTGACTTGAAGAACTGGCCATGGTTTAGTTCACTCCCAGTAGTTGTTCACTCTATAGTGTGACTTGAAGAACTGGCCATGATTTAGTTCATTCCCAGTAGTTGTTCACTCTATAGTGTGACTTGAAGAACTGGCCATATGCCTTAGTTCACTCCCAGTAGTTGTTCACTCTAGTGTAACTTGAAGAACTGACCATGATTTAGTTCACTCCCAGTAGTTGTTCACTCTATAGTGTGACTTGAAGAACTGGCCATGATTTAGTTCACTCCCAGTAGTTGTTCACTATAGTGTGACTTGAAGAACTGGCCATGATTTAGTTCACTCCCAGTAGTTGTTCACTCTATAGTGTGACTTGCACTGGCCATGATTTAGTTCACTCCCAGTAGTTGTTCACTCTATAGTGTGACTTGAAGAAATGGCCATGATTTAGTTCACTCCCAGTAGTTGTTCACTCTATAGTGTGACTTGAAGAACTGGCCATGATTTAGTTCATTCCCAGTAGTTGTTCACTCTATAGTGTGACTTGAAGAACTGGCCATGATTTAGTTCATTCCCAGTAGTTGTTCACTCTATAGTGTGACTTGAAGAACTGGCCATGATTTAGTTCATTCCCAGTAGTTGTTCACTCTATAGTGTGACTTGAAGAACTGGCCATGGTTTAGTTCACTCCCAGTAGTTGTTCACTCTATAGTGTGACTTGAATAACTGGCCATGGTTTAGTTCACTCCCAGTAGTTGTTCACTCTATAGTGTGACTTGAAGAACTGGCCATGACTTAGTTCACTCCCAGTAGTTGTTCACTCTATAGTGTGACTTGAAGAACTGGCCATGCCTTAGTTCACTCCCAGTAGTTGTTCACTCTATAGTGTGACTTGAAGAACTGGCCATGCCTTAGTTCACTCCCAGTAGTTGTTCACTCTATAGTGTGATTTGAAGAACTGGCCATGATATAGTTCATTCCCAGTAGTTGTTCACTCTATAGTGTGACTTGAAGAACTGGCCATGGTTTAGTTCACTCCCAGTAGTTGTTCACTCTAGTGTGACTTGAAGAACTGGCCATGGTTTAGTTCATTCCCAGTAGTTGTTCACTCTATAGTGTGACTTGAAGAACTGGCCATGCCTTAGTTCACTCCCAGTAGTTGTTCACTCTATAGTGTGACTTGAAGAACTGGCCATGCCTTAGTTCACTCCCAGTAGTTGTTCACTCTATAGTGTGACTTGAAGAACTGGCCATGATTTAGTTCATTCCCAGTAGTTGTTCACTCTATAGTGTGACTTGAAGAACTGGCCATGTTTTAGTTCACTCCCAGTAGTTGTTCACTCTATAGTGTGACTTGAAGAACTGGCCATGGTTTAGTTCATTCCCAGTAGTTGTTCACTCTATAGTGTGACTTGAAGAACTGGCCATGGTTTAGTTCACTCCCAGTAGTTGTTCACTCTATAGTGTGACTTGAAGAACAGGCCATGATTTAGTTCATTCCCAGTAGTTGTTCACTCTATAGTGTGACTTGAAGAACTGGCCATTATTTAGTTCATTCCCAGTAGTTGTTCACTCTATAGTGTGACTTGAAAAACTGGCCATGATTTAGTTCATTCCCAGTAGTTGTTCACTCTATAGTGTGACTTGAAAAACTGGCCATGATTTAGTTCATTCCCAGTAGTTGTTCACTCTATAGTGTGACTTGAAGAACTGGCCATGATTTAGTTCATTCCCAGTAGTTGTTCACTCTATAGTGTGACTTGAAGAACTGGCCATGGTTTAGTTCACTCCCAGTAGTTGTTCACTCTATAGTGTGACTTGAAGAACTGGCCATGATTTAGTTCATTCCCAGTAGTTGTTCACTCTATAGTGTGACTTGAAGAACTGGCCATATGCCTTAGTTCACTCCCAGTAGTTGTTCACTCTAGTGTAACTTGAAGAACTGACCATGATTTAGTTCACTCCCAGTAGTTGTTCACTCTATAGTGTGACTTGAAGAACTGGCCATGATTTAGTTCACTCCCAGTAGTTGTTCACTATAGTGTGACTTGAAGAACTGGCCATGATTTAGTTCACTCCCAGTAGTTGTTCACTCTATAGTGTGACTTGCACTGGCCATGATTTAGTTCACTCCCAGTAGTTGTTCACTCTATAGTGTGACTTGAAGAACTGGCCATGGCTTCGTTCACTCCCAGTAATTGTTCACTCTATAGTGTGACTTGAAGAACTGGCCATGGCTTAGTTCACTCCCAGTAATTGTTCACTCTAGTGTGACTTGAAGAACTGGCCATGGTTTAGTTCACTCCCAGTAGTTGTTCACTCTATAATTTGATTTGAAGAACTGGCCATGGTTTAGTTCACTTCCAGTAATTGTTCACTCTATAGTGTGACTTGAAGAACTGGCCATGCCTTAGTTCACTCCCAGTAGTTGTTCACTCTATAATGTGATTTGAAGAACTGGCCATGGTTTAGTTCATTCCCAGTAGTTGTTCACTCTATAGTGTGACTTGAAGAACTGGCCATGACTTAGTTCACTCCCAGTAGTTGTTCACTCTATAGTGTGACTTGAAGAACTGGCCATGATTTAGTTCATTCCCAGTAGTTGTTCACTCTATAGTGTGACTTGAAGAACTGGCCATGGTTTAGTTCACTCCCAGTAGTTGTTCACTCTATAGTGTGACTTGAAGAACTGGCCGTGACTTAGTTCACTCCCAGTAGTTGTTCACTCTATAGTGTGACTTGAAGAACTGGCCATGATTTAGTTCATTCCCAGTAGTTGTTCACTCTATAGTGTGACTTGAAGAACTGGCCATGGCTTCGTTCACTCCCAGTAATTGTTCACTCTATAGTGTGACTTGAAGAACTGGCCATGGCTTAGTTCACTCCCAGTAATTGTTCACTCTAGTGTGACTTGAAGAACTGGCCATGGTTTAGTTCACTGCCAGTAGTTGTTCACTCTATAATTTGATTTGAAGAACTGGCCATGGTTTAGTTCACTTCCAGTAATTGTTCACTCTATAGTGTGACTTGAAGAACTGGCCATGACTTAGTTCACTCCCAGTAGTTGTTCACTCTATAGTGTGACTTGAAGAACTGGCCATGATTTAGTTCATTCCCAGTAGTTGTTCACTCTATAGTGTGACTTGAAGAACTGGCCATGGTTTAGTTCACTCCCAGTAGTTGTTCACTCTATAGTGTGACTTGAAGAACTGGCCGTGACTTAGTTCACTCCCAGTAGTTGTTCACTCTATAGTGTGACTTGAAGAACTGGCCATGATTTAGTTCATTCCCAGTAGTTGTTCACTCTATAGTGTGACTTGAAGAACTGGCCATGGTTTAGTTCATTCCCAGTAGTTGTTCACTCTATAGTGTGACTTGAAGAACTGGCCATGGTTTAGTTCACTCCCAGTAGTTGTTCACTCTATAGTGTGACTTGAAGAACTGGCCATGATTTAGTTCATTCCCATTAGTTGTTCACTCTATAATGTGATTTGAAGAACTGGCCATGGTTTAGTTCACTCCCAGTAGTTGTTCACTCTATAGTGTGACTTAAAGAACTGGCCATGCCTTAGTTCACTCCCAGTAGTTGTTCACTTTATAGTGTGATTTGAAGAACTGGCCATGCCTTAGTTCACTCCCAGTAGTTGTTCACTCTATAGTGTGACTTGAAGAACTGGCCATGGTTTAGTTCACTCCCAGTAGTTGTTCACTCTAGTGTGACTTGAAGAACTTGCCATGACTTAGTTCACTCCCAGTAGTTGTTCACTCTATAGTGTGACTTGAAGAACTTGCCATGACTTAGTTCACTCCCAGTAGTTGTTCACTCTATAGTGTGACTTGAAGAACTGGCCATGCCTTAGTTCACTCCCAGTAGTTATTCACTCTAGTGTGATTGAAGAACTGGCCATGATTTAGTTCACTCCCAGTAGTTGTTCACCCTAGTGTGATTGAAGAACTGGCCATGATTTAGTTCATTCCCAGTAGTTGTTCACTCTATAGTGTGACTTGAAGAACTGGCCATGGTTTAGTTCACTCCCAGTAGTTGTTCACTCTATAGTGTGACTTGAAGAACTGGCCATGATTTAGTTCACTCCCAGTAGTTGTTCACTCTATAGTGTGACTTGAAGAACTGGCCATGGTTTAGTTCACTCCCAGTAGTTGTTTACTCTATAGTGTGACTTGAAGAACTGGCCATGGTTTAGTTCACTCCCAGTAGTTGTTCACTCTAGTGTGATTGAAGAACTGGCCATGATTTAGTTCACTCCCAGTAGTTGTTCACTCTATAGTGTGACTTGAAGAACTGGCCATGATTTAGTTCACTCCCAGTAGTTGTTCACTCTATAGTGTGACTTGAAGACCTGGCCATGATTTAGTTCACTCCCAGTAGTTGTTCACTCTATAGTGTGACTTGAAGAACTGGCCATGATTTAGTTCATTCCCAGTAGTTGTTCACTCTATAGTGTGACTTGAAGAACTGGCCATGATTTAGTTCATTCCCAGTAGTTGTTCACTCTATAGTGTGACTTGAAGAACTGGCCATGATTTAGTTCATTCCCAGCAGTTGTTCACTCTATAGTGTGACTTGAAGAACTGGCCATGGTTTAGTTCATTCCCAGTAGTTGTTCACTCTATAGTGTGACTTGAAGAACTGGCCATGGTTTAGTTCACTCCCAGTAATTGTTCACTCTAGTGTGACTTGAAGAACTGGCCATGGTTTAGTTCACTCCCAGTAGTTGTTCACTCTATAATGTGATTTGAAGAACTGGCCATGGTTTAGATCACTCCCAGTAGTTGTTCACTCTATAGTGTGACTTGAAGAACTGGCCATGCCTTAGTTCACTCCCAGTAGTTGTTCACTCTATAATGTGATTTGAAGAACTGGCCATGGTTTAGTTCACTCCCAGTAGTTGTTCACTCTATAGTGTGACTTGAAGAACTGGCCATGGCTTAGTTCACTCCCAGTAGTTGTTCACTCTATAGTATGACTTGAAGAACTGGCCATGACTTAGTTCACTCCCAGTAGTTGTTCACTCTAGTGTGACTTGAAGAACTGGCCATGGCTTAGTTCACTCCCAGTAGTTGTTCACTCTATAGTGTGACTTGAAGAACTGGCCATGGCTTAGTTCACTCCCAGTAGTTGTTCACTCTATAGTGTGACCTGAAGAACTGGCCATGGCTTAGTTCACTCCCAGTAGCTGTTCACTCTATAGTGTGACTTGAAGAACTGGCCATGCCTTAGTTCATTCCCAGTAGTTGTTCACTCTATAGTGTGACTTGAAGAACTGGCCATGGTTTAGTTCACTCCCAGTAGTTGTTCACTCTATAGTGTGACTTGAAGAACTGGCCATGGTTTAGTTCACTCCCAGTAATTGTTCACTCTAGTGTGACTTGAAGAACTGGCCATGGTTTAGTTCACTCCCAGTAATTGTTCACTCTAGTGTGACTTGAAGAACTGGCCATGGTTTAGTTCACTCCCAGTAGTTGTTCACTCTATAATGTGATTTGAAGAACTGGCCATGGTTTAGATCACTCCCAGTAGTTGTTCACTCTATAGTGTGACTTGAACAACTGGCCATGCCTTAGTTCACTCCCAGTAGTTGTTCACTCTATAATGTGATTTGAAGAACTGGCCATGGTTTAGTTCACTCCCAGTAGTTGTTCACTCTATAGTGTGACTTGAAGAACTGGCCATGGCTTAGTTCACTCCCAGTAGTTGTTCACTCTATAGTATGACTTGAAGAACTGGCCATGACTTAGTTCACTCCCAGTAGTTGTTCACTCTTGTGTGACTTGAAGAACTGGTCATGGCTTAGTTCACTCCCAGTAGTTGTTCACTCTATAGTGTGACTTGAAGAACTGGCCATGGCTTAGTTCACTCCCAGTAGCTGTTCACTCTATAGTGTGACTTGAAGAACTGGCCATGCCTTAGTTCATTCCCAGTAGTTGTTCACTCTATAGTGTGACTTGAAGAACTGGCCATGGTTTTGTTCACTCCCAGTAGTTGTTCACTCTATAGTGTGACTTGAAGAACTGGCCATGATTTAGTTCATTCCCAGTAGTTGTTCACTCTATAATGTGATTTGAAGAACTGGCCATGATTTAGTTCATTCCCAGTAGTTGTTCACTCTATAATGTGATTTGAAGAACTGGCCATGATTTAGTTCATTCCCAGTAGTTGTTCACTCTATAGTGTGACTTGAAGAACTGGCCATGCCTTAGTTCACTCCCAGTAGTTGTTCACTCTATAGTGTGATTTGAAGAACTGGTCATGCCTTAGTTCACTCCCAGTAGTTGTTCACTCTATAGTGTGACTTGAAGAACTGGCCATGCCTTAGTTCACTCCCAGTAGTTGTTCACTCTAGTGTGATTGAAGAACTGGCCATGATTTAGTTCACTCCCAGTAGTTGTTCACTCTATAGTGTGACTTGAAGAACTGGCCATGCCTTAGTTCACTCCCAGTAGTTGTTCACTCTAGTGTGATTGAAGAACTGGCCATGATTTAGTTCACTCCCAGTAGTTGTTCACTCTATAGTGTGACTTGAAGAGTTGGCCATGCCTTAGTTCACTCTCAGTAGTTGTTCACTCTAGTGTGATTGAAGAACTGGCCATGATTTAGTTCATTCCCAGTAGTTGTTCACTCTATAGTGTGACTTGAAGAACTGGCCATGCCTTAGTTCACTCCCAGTAGTTGTTCACTCTATAGTGTGACTTGAAGAACTGGCCATGCCTTAGTTCACTCCCAGTAGTTGTTCACTCTAGTGTTATTGAAGAACTGGCCATGATTTAGTTCATTCCCAGTAGTTGTTCACTCTATAGTGTGACTTGAAGAACTGGCCATGATTTAGTTCACTCCCAGTAGTTGTTCACTCTATAGTGTGACTTGAAGAACTGGCCATGATTTAGTTCATTCCCAGTAGTTGTTCACTCTATAGTGTGACTTGAAGAACTGGCCATGGTTTAGTTCACTCCCAGTAGTTGTTTACTCTATAGTGTGACTTGAAGAACTGGCCATGGTTTAGTTCACTCCCAGTAGTTGTTCACTCTAGTGTGATTGAAGAACTGGCCATGATTTAGTTCACTCCCAGTAGTTGTTCACTCTATAGTGTGACTTGAAGAACTGGCCATAATTTAGTTCACTCCCAGTAGTTGTTCACTCTATAGTGTGACTTGA
Source organism: Cepaea hortensis (assembly GCA_963921405.1). Taxonomy (NCBI): domain Eukaryota; kingdom Metazoa; phylum Mollusca; class Gastropoda; order Stylommatophora; family Helicidae; genus Cepaea; species Cepaea hortensis. The sequence goes on from OY992882.1 coordinate 72,340,775, forward strand.
AGACCTGGCCATGATTTAGTTCACTCCCAGTAGTTGTTCACTCTATAGTGTGACTTGAAGAACTGGCCATGATTTAGTTCATTCCCAGTAGTTGTTCACTCTATAGTGTGACTTGAAGAACTGGCCATGATTTAGTTCATTCCCAGTAGTTGTTCACTCTATAGTGTGACTTGAAGAACTGGCCATGATTTAGTTCATTCCCAGCAGTTGTTCACTCTATAGTGTGACTTGAAGAACTGGCCATGGTTTAGTTCATTCCCAGTAGTTGTTCACTCTATAGTGTGACTTGAAGAACTGGCCATGGCTTAGTTCACTCCCAGTAATTGTTCACTCTATAGTGTGACTTGAAGAACTGGCCATGGCTTAGTTCACTCCCAGTAATTGTTCACTCTAGTGTGACTTGAAGAACTGGCCATGGTTTAGTTCACTCCCAGTAATTGTTCACTCTAGTGTGACTTGAAGAACTGGCCATGGTTTAGTTCACTCCCAGTAGTTGTTCACTCTATAATGTGATTTGAAGAACTGGCCATGGTTTAGATCACTCCCAGTAGTTGTTCACTCTATAGTGTGACTTGAAGAACTGGCCATGCCTTAGTTCACTCCCAGTAGTTGTTCACTCTATAATGTGATTTGAAGAACTGGCCATGGTTTAGTTCACTCCCAGTAGTTGTTCACTCTATAGTGTGACTTGAAGAACTGGCCATGGCTTAGTTCACTCCCAGTAGTTGTTCACTCTATAGTATGACTTGAAGAACTGGCCATGACTTAGTTCACTCCCAGTAGTTGTTCACTCTAGTGTGACTTGAAGAACTGGCCATGGCTTAGTTCACTCCCAGTAGTTGTTCACTCTATAGTGTGACTTGAAGAACTGGCCATGGCTTAGTTCACTCCCAGTAGTTGTTCACTCTATAGTGTGACCTGAAGGACTGGCCATGGCTTAGTTCACTCCCAGTAGCTGTTCACTCTATAGTGTGACTTGAAGAACTGGCCATGCCTTAGTTCATTCCCAGTAGTTGTTCACTCTATAGTGTGACTTGAAGAACTGGCCATGGTTTAGTTCACTCCCAGTAGTTGTTCACTCTATAGTGTGACTTGAAGAACTGGCCATGGTTTAGTTCACTCCCAGTAATTGTTCACTCTAGTGTGACTTGAAGAACTGGCCATGGTTTAGTTCACTCCCAGTAATTGTTCACTCTAGTGTGACTTGAAGAACTGGCCATGGTTTAGTTCACTCCCAGTAGTTGTTCACTCTATAATGTGATTTGAAGAACTGGCCATGGTTTAGATCACTCCCAGTAGTTGTTCACTCTATAGTGTGACTTGAAGAACTGGCCATGCCTTAGTTCACTCCCAGTAGTTGTTCACTCTATAATGTGATTTGAAGAACTGGCCATGGTTTAGTTCACTCCCAGTAGTTGTTCACTCTATAGTGTGACTTGAAGAACTGGCCATGGCTTAGTTCACTCCCAGTAGTTGTTCACTCTATAGTGTGACTTGAAGAACTGGCCATGGCTTAGTTCACTCCCAGTAGCTGTTCACTCTATAGTGTGACTTGAAGAACTGGCCATGCCTTAGTTCATTCCCAGTAGTTGTTCACTCTATAGTGTGACTTGAAGAACTGGCCATGGTTTTGTTCACTCCCAGTAGTTGTTCACTCTATAGTGTGACTTGAAGAACTGGCCATGATTTAGTTCATTCCCAGTAGTTGTTCACTCTATAATGTGATTTGAAGAACTGGCCATGATTTAGTTCATTCCCAGTAGTTGTTCACTCTATAATGTGATTTGAAGAACTGGCCATGATTTAGTTCATTCCCAGTAGTTGTTCACTCTATAGTGTGACTTGAAGAACTGGCCATGCCTTAGTTCACTCCCAGTAGTTGTTCACTCTATAGTGTGATTTGAAGAACTGGTCATGCCTTAGTTCACTCCCAGTAGTTGTTCACTCTATAGTGTGACTTGAAGAACTGGCCATGCCTTAGTTCACTCCCAGTAGTTGTTCACTCTAGTGTGATTGAAGAACTGGCCATGATTTAGTTCACTCCCAGTAGTTGTTCACTCTATAGTGTGACTTGAAGAACTGGCCATGCCTTAGTTCACTCCCAGTAGTTGTTCACTCTAGTGTGATTGAAGAACTGGCCATGATTTAGTTCACTCCCAGTAGTTGTTCACTCTATAGTGTGACTTGAAGAGTTGGCCATGCCTTAGTTCACTCTCAGTAGTTGTTCACTCTAGTGTGATTGAAGAACTGGCCATGATTTAGTTCATTCCCAGTAGTTGTTCACTCTATAGTGTGACTTGAAGAACTGGCCATGCCTTAGTTCACTCCCAGTAGTTGTTCACTCTATAGTGTGACTTGAAGAACTGGCCATGCCTTAGTTCACTCCCAGTAGTTGTTCACTCTAGTGTTATTGAAGAACTGGCCATGATTTAGTTCATTCCCAGTAGTTGTTCACTCTATAGTGTGACTTGAAGAACTGGCCATGATTTAGTTCACTCCCAGTAGTTGTTCACTCTATAGTGTGACTTGAAGAACTGGCCATGATTTAGTTCATTCCCAGTAGTTGTTCACTCTATAGTGTGACTTGAAGAACTGGCCATGGTTTAGTTCACTCCCAGTAGTTGTTCACTCTATAGTGTGACTTGAAGAACTGGCCATGGCTTAGTTCACTCCCAGTAGTTGTTCACTCTATAGTGTGACTTGAAGAACTGGCCATGGCTTAGTTCACTCCCAGTAGTTGTTCACTCTAGTGTGATTGAAGAACTGGCCATGATTTAGTTCACTCCCAGTAGTTGTTTACTCTATAGTGTGACTTGAAGAACTGGCCATGACTTAGTTCACTCCCAGTAGTTGTTCACTCTAGTGTGACTTGAAGAACTGGCCATGGTTTAGTTCATTCCCAGTAGTTGTTCACTCTATAGTGTGACTTGAAGAACTGGCCATGACTTAGTTCACTCCCAGTAGTTGTTCATTCTATAGTGTGACTTGAAGAACTGGCCATGACTTAGTTCACTCCCAGTAGTTGTTCACTCTAGTGTGACTTGAAGAACTGGCCATGATTTAGTTCACTCCCAGTAGTTGTTCACTCTATAGTGTGACTTGAAGAACTGGCCATGGCTTAGTTCACTCCCAGTAATTGTTCACTCTATAGTGTGACTTGAAGAACTGGCCATGATTTAGTTCATTCCCAGTAGTTGTTCACTCTATAGTGTGACTTGAAGAACTGGCCATGATTTAGTTCATTCCCAGTAGTTGTTCACTCTATAGTGTAACTTGAAGAACTGGCAATGCGGAGAGGCATATTAGAATGTAACCAGGACACCATTCAGCCCAGAACAATACTGACTGGCTGGCACCAGGCCTTGATTGGAGGTAACATTTCCTCCACCGTGTGTAGGCAGACTCCAACCCATTTCCTAAAGGGAAGGCCCAATATATAGAAGTGAAGCATAGCAACTGTGTACACGTCATGGCGAATACTTCCGTGAGGCTAGAATCCATCCATCATGTGTCATGCCGATAAGCGCGGGTGATCATGATTCGCCATCTCACTCGATCACCAAAGTCATGGATCAGCTCCGTATTTCTGTCTCAACCATGTCACGTGGCCAAGCCATCCATGTATTTACTTCTCTGTCTTCCCCTTGATCTCTTTCCTTCGATCTTGCCAGTTGTCACCAAGTTCTCCAATTCAGTTCTTCTCATAACATGCCCAAAAACATTTTGACTGTCTACGTCTAATGACTCTAATCAGTTTACGATCTTCATTTGTTTCTCTAAAGACTTGTTCATTGGTTTTTCTGTCTGTCCATGGTATTCTTTGCATTTTCCTCAGAAACCACATTTCCACAGTCATCAGATGTTTTTCAGGTTGTCTGCTAATTGTCCATGCTTCACATCCATACAAAAGTACAGGTTCTATGTAGCACTTCAACACTCTTTTTCTTGTTTCAACTGATATCTTTTCAGGGACACAGAGATGTTTCCAAGGCACCAGGGTCAGGTTCTATACTGGCCAAGACCTACTAACACGTCCTAGTCGTGCGTCCTGGCTAACGTAGTAGGGTCGCTGATTCTTCCAAAGTCGGAGAGTATCTGCCTGCACAGCGAGGAACCACCAGTCTGCACACCAATAAGCCAGACATGGGACAACGGATACTCACGCAAACCTCAGTCCGGTGTGACATCACACTGATGTTGGACAACAGGATGTCACCATCCGACATACAGGACTTCATGCTGGAGTTCACAGCCAGTGAACGCAAGCAAACAAGCAAGCAGCATATATTTTTATTGGTCAGTATGTTTTTCATCTTGCAAAAGGCTCCCTTCGCAATGGCAATTCTTGTTCTAATCTCTTCAAGGCATCTCCCATCAGAGGGTATGACTGTTCCGAGATAATTGTACAGATTCACTTCTTTAAGAATATTCCCATTTACTTGTATATTACATTGTGGTATTTCCTTCTTAGTGACGATCATAATCTGTGTCTTCTTATAATTCTAGTTTTTCACTATGTGCAACAACCGCATCTACTAAATGTTGCAGGTCCTGTTCGTTGTCTGCAATCAAGACTGTTTAATCTGCATATCTAATGTTATTGATTTAATGTTATTGATTCTTAAATCTGGTTCATTGGACAATGGTCTCCCGAACAATTACAGACCCATTTCCTTACTATCATCACTATCTAAACCACTAGAAAAACACATCCATAAAGTAACATTACAGTATTTAGTTTTGCAACAAGCTTATAGTTGACAGTCAATAAGAATTTCGAACAAAATATTCTTGCCATACGGCCCTAACAAATATGATAGAAAATTGGCATCAGAATATAAACAACAACAGTCTATGTGGAACTGTGTTTATTGATTTCAGGAAAGCATTTGATATGATAGACCATGTTATTTTAATTAAAAAAACTAGAGACAATGAAAATTGGCCTTAATGTAGTCACTCTAATAATATCTTTTCTATCAAACAGAAAGCAAGTAGTATCACACAATAAATCCCTGTCTCAAACCACTACCTTCAATATTGGAGTACCGCAAGTCTCTATTCTTGGCCCTCTATTATTTGCCATATATATTAACGATCTACCTTCGCATCTTTCGTCGTCATGCGATCTATTTGCAGACGACTGTACAGTGTATACAAACGCTGAAAACTGTAATTTGCTGGAGTCGTCTTAGCAATAAGAATTAAATAATATAGTTAGACCATGCAGACCGTGTCGCGTTGTGTTATAACATGTTGGTATGGGAGCCGGTTGTTCAGAAAGCAATGGCAGACTACTGAACGTAAAAATTTGCCTAGTACATCAACAGCAGCTGAAAAATGCTGGTGTTGACTGCAACGTCCTGTAAGGGATATGCAACAACAAAAAATAGTTAGGTGGAGCTATGCAAACCGTATGCAGATTAACATCTTTTTTTTTTCGCCTATCCTTTTACAGGACATCGCTGTCAACAGCAGCATCTTTCAGCTGTCTGTTGATTTCTTGGCAAGATTACGCTCAATAGTTTGCCATTGCTTTCTGAGCGGCCGGCTCAGTTATCCCGCAAGTCACCAGCGGGGGTCGAACCGCTTCCAGCTCTCGCCCGCTATGAGACTCTGCGTGATAAACGGGATTACGGAGAAAGTGTTGTAACTCCTCAGCCAGAGAGACCGGCAAATTAACATCACTAAGACAAAATCAATGTTATTAACAATCAGATAAAGACTTCAAACTCTAAATTCACATACATCACTTCAACTTCACATTGATAACATGCCAGTAGAAAGTGTAATCGAGCACAAAACATTAGGCCTAATCATTGATAGGAACCTAACCTTTAATTCCCACATTTGAGTGCTCATTAAAAACAACAGCGAAAAAAGTCTACCTATTCGCCAAAATTAAAAATTTCCTTGATGAGGACACAAGAAAAATATTCTATACTTCTCACATACAGACACATTTTGACTACTGCTCTACAATCAGGGACGGTTGTTCTAATTCAAGCACCAAGCAACTTTACTCACTCCAGAAACGGGCCATGAGGTTAATTTATAGCAAACATTTATCTGACAATCCTAGCCTGCATAAATGCTTTCAGTTATTACCACTCTGCAAACACCTGCTTTTCAATAAGGCCAAACTAATTCACAAAAGTCTACATCGGAATGCCCCAAATTACCTTAGGTCATTGTTTAAATATAATGCTAGACAAAGTAAACAATTAAATATATTACACATTCCGAAGCCTAGGATTGACTTATACAAAACAAGCTTAACGTACTCTGCAGCTCAGCTGTGGAACAATCTTACACAAGAAATCAAAGACATTACCAATCCCTATACATATAATCGCAAATTACCTTCCCCCTTAATAATAGAAATAATAAAATAACAAAACCCTAATATAACAGCCAGTCCCCTTTTGGTAGACCAGTATATTCCACATAGCTAATAACAAGTGTCACACCATCTAATATTACTGAGTCGTGTAGTATTGATGTTCACATTTTGTCCATGCCTTTATAATGCATATCTTTTATATTGTTGCTGTTCTTTGTTAGCCTTGAATGATGTATGGATGAAATAATGTGTGAAAGAGAGTGATAGAAGGGCAGAATGTTAGACGGGCCTGTGTGCCCAATTCTTAACCCTTTGAAAATAAAGTTTGTTCGTTCGATGTATCGTCTCCCAATGAATATTCTTTCCATGTCTTCTACATTTCTGAAAATATTTTCACTGTAAGGGAAGAAAGATCTGGAGACATTACACATCCCTGTCTCACACCCCTCTTAATAGGCTGATATTGACCTACTTCATTATCAATTCTGATGGCAGCTTGTTGATTCCAGTATATGTAGTTTACAAGTCTAAGGTCTTTTCCATCAATTTGTAGATCTTCAAGCATCCTTATCATGTTGACATGTCTCACTTTATTGAAAGCCTTTGTGTAGTCAATAAAGCAAAGGTGTAGATCTTTGTTTACTTCTATAGAACGTTCAATTACTGTTCTCAGTATGTACACAGCATTTACTGTGCCCTTGCCTTCTACAAACCCACATTCAGTGGTGTGCGGGGGGTGCGACGGCCCCAGGCATCCAGCCGGGAGGGGGGCATCCAGTTAGGGAGAGGGGGCAGCACAGTGCAGTTGGAGGGGAGGATGTATGAATGAGATAAAGAACAATTTAGGGGCATCCAATCAAGGGGTTGGCTCCGGGCATCAAAGAACATCTGCACGCCACTGCCCACATTGTTCTTCTCCTATTTCAGGTAGTATTTTCTTCCTAACTCTTTGCATGATAATTCTCAGCAAAATCTTCATGATGTGACTCATACTAATTGTTCGATGTTGATCACATTCCAAGGCTCCTGATTTCTTTGGGATTGCAATAAATATAGAATTACATAATTCATGAGGTTGAATTTTGGGATTGAATATCTGCGTGGTATTCAGGTATCTGGTAACTTTATCTATTCTATTCTATGGGAGTCTCTGTGGCGAAGTGGTCAAGCCATTTGACTCGTGCTCCGAAGGTCGTGGGTTCGATTACGGGCCGCGTCTTTCGGTTTACGAGTTAAATGTTTCGGAGAATCCTGTGGGTCGTCGCTAAAAGCTACGGAGTTCGTGCTTTGTGCGACGCTTTCCGTGCTGCGGAAAGAGACCGAGCCATATGGGATAAAACCCGGTGCAATGAAGTCGACCCTGTCGACTTTTAAGCGACTTTTTTCTTTTATCTATTCTATATTCTTCTAAGGCATTGATAATTTCTGTTGTGATGCTGTCTGAACTGGGGGTCTTGCCTGTTTTTATATTGTTAAGAGCATTCTGAACCTCCGTCTTTAAAATTGATGGTACTTCATTATTATTTTGAATATCATTCTGTTCTTCTCTGTTATCATCATAAAGGTTTTTCACATAATCTGATCACGCATGTAAAATCTGATCTTTTTTTATTATGGTTTTTCTATATTTTGTCTTTAGGCAGCCTGCTGATGTACATGTTCTTTGATTATTAAGCTCCTGAATTCTTTTGTGCATTAGTTTGGTATTTTTACTGTTGTGTTGTTTTTCAATTTCCATGCAATGTTTCTCAAGCCATGATTCTTTTGCTCGCATACATAATGTTCTGACTTTTCTGTGAATTTCTTCATATTTTGGCAGGATTATTGTTGTTCTATCTTCTTGTTTCCATTAGTTGTACAATTTCTTCAGTCATCCATGTCTTACGACCCACTTTCTTTAATTTTGGAATAGTTTTTTCTGCAGCCAAACTGATTTAATTCTTCAATATTTCCCATAGATCATCCACATTTTGAAATAGGATATCTATATCAGACAATATGTCAAATGTGTTCTTTGCTTCTATGTTAAAATTATCTTGTATTTCTTTGTCAATTTTCAATTTGCACAAATCATATTTAGTGTTTCTTGTTGTATACTTGACTGTCTTTAACTTTACCTTTAATGTGCCTGTAATGAATCTGTGTTCACTGTAACAGTCTGCATTTGGAACTGTTTTTACGACTTAACGCATTTCAAAACCTTCTGCTAATCAGGGTGTAATCTATCTGGTTTTTAATCCTGCTGTCTGGACCGTTTCTTGTTCTTTTGCCCATTCTACAAGCCTGTATCCTATTTCTTTCGCTCTCCCAAACCATGGTTGCCTACACTGCATCAATCACCTTGATTTATTTCTGATTTTTTACAGTTCTTCAAAACAAACTCCATGTCATTATAAAATTCCTCTATACTTTCTTTACTGCATTTACTTGTTGGAGCATATATTTGAATGATATTTATTTTATAAGGTCTTCCGTTTAATTTTACTAATAGAGCTCTGTCTGTCACAGCCTAATATCCTTTAACAGAATTTGATGTTTGCCGATCCAGTATAATGGCTACACCTCTTTGCCATTCTTCTCCCCCAGAATAAATAATCTTACAGTCCTCTCCTGTCTTGATCCCTGCCCCTTTTTGTCTCGTTTCGCACATTCCTAATATATTAATCGTCTCTCTGTTTGATGTTTTCTAATTTTCCATCTGCACTCATTGTTCTAACATTCCAAGTTAGTTTCAATGATAGTAATCGTTTGCACTCAGTAGCCTGCTGACGGTCTGGAGTCACCTGGTACACATGACTATCCCTACCGGGCGAGGCTGCTCCTAAGGAGCACCCATTTACGCCGTTACTCTGACTTTTGATGAGACCATAAAACATAATTTTTCTTGGCATCTGTTAAAAAAGTAGTTTGTCATTGATTTCCATCTTAGCAGTGACCATAATGGTCAATGACCGTAGCCATTGCCTCCCCAAAAAGGATCCTCTGCCTACCGTCGTGAAGCTGGAGACCATAACCTACAACTATCTGTCAGCTGCTCTTCAACTTCATCCACCACCTGCACCCATGGCGTTTCGTAACCCTGATCGGGAGGATAAACGGGTACTCCACCTTGCCCAATGGTGTCCGCAGGCTAGTAGAGGGAAGGAGGGACCTTACCTCTCCTTTGATAGGGGATACCCCTCTCCCGTCACCCGCAACCCACTTCCTAGAGATATATAGAAGTGAAGCATAGTAACCGTGTGCAGGACATGGCAATTACTTCCGCGAGGCTAGAATCTGAGCACCATATATTGGCTGTGCATTAGTGAATGGCGGCAAATGCCTTTGTCTTGCCCACACGTTTCCTCGAGTACCAAGACCTGCATGTGGCTCTTCTCGGTGAACTGGATGGGACGAAGATGACGTCACAACATTCTGATGCTGGAGTGTCCTAAGAAACGATCCCGGACAATGGACATCGTGATGAAGTCAGATATGTTGGTGGAACGATGTAAATATCGTAACTCTGCTATAAACAGACACAACACAACAGGCGTAATCTTACCAGGAAGAAGATACTTGCATGACTTTTACATGATGTGGCAGTCAACCCCAGCATGTATTGGCTGTTTGTGATGTTTACCTTAATTAATTTGTCATTTATTTGCTGTTTGTGATGTTTACCTACATTAAAAAAATTAAGTTGCATGTCCTTCACAGGACGTAGCAGTAAACCCCTGCATTATCGCTGTTCGTGATTCCTGGGCAAATTTTACATTCAGTAGTTTGCCGTTACACCGGTTTACCTTCATTAGTTTGTCATTAATTAAGCAGTCGGCGTGGCAGAAAGGATAAGAGCTCTCTAGCTCTGAAACTTCCAGTGCGGCGACGGTGGCGTAGCGGGATCAACCCCCACAGCACTCAGCTGGACTTCAACGTTGATTGTCATTCAGAAAACAATGCCAAACTACCCAGCTTATCGTTGCTAAGAAAATCAATGACTTACAAAGGGCATGCGATATTAATTTGTCACTGCTTTCTATCTGGCCGACGCTCGTACGATTGTGACAATCAACGCAAAGCGATCTGCTTCCACATCGTCTGCGGTTGGCTTCGAAACCGGTATGTCGGTATTGTGAAACCAGTATGTCGGTATTATGAAACCGGTATGTTGGTATTATGAAACCGGTATGTCGGTATTGTGAAACTGCGATCACTACCGCTAGGCCACAGACGGCGAAACCAGGAAGACAACTCCAGACATTTTGCTGGCTGGCTGACTAAGTCCAGGAGCCCTGTACACGTCTGAAGGTGCACTGGGCAGGAGGTGCTAGGCACGTATTTATTATATGCACCGGCACTCGGTGGGTGACGTGGTCAGTAATATATTATACAGGCTGCCGGTACTTCCCACAACATTTCCTGTCACTTCCCACCACATTTCCTGGTACTCCCCACCACATTTCCTGGTACTTCCCACCACATTTCCTGGTACTTCCCACCACATTTCCTGGTACTTCACACCACATTTCCTGGTACTTCCCACCACATTTCCTGTCACTTCCCACCACATTTCCTGGTACTTCCCACCACATTTCCTGTCACTTCTCACCACATTTCCTGGTACTTCCTACCACATTTCCTGGTACTGCCCACCACATTTCCTGTTACTTCCCCCGACATTTCCTGTTACTTCCCCCGACATTTCCTGTTACTTCCCCCGACATTTCCTGTTACATTGTAGGCTGGGTCGACCTGGGAGTCCAGGTCAATTGTAAAGATCCGAATCCAGGACCGCCAGACTGGCAAGGTCTAGTCCTCACATTACCGCGGCTCCTGATCAAGCGTTACTGTGCACTCATACATGCTGTAGAAGCTTGCGTGGATAATGAGCACGCAGTGAGAGGACAATTGTGCCTTCAGACATGCGCAAGTATGGATGGTTAGAAGGAATCTTATTGCACGAGACGAACACAGGAGCTAAAGAAAACATTACTGAACGACGTCGGACAAGTAAACTACTTTGCGGAATATAAAGAAACAGTCCCTTGTTGAAAGACATGCTGGACAAGTAGAGGGCCAGCGTGGAAAGCGAAGTCAACATTACAAGGCGAGGTCAAGTTATCACCTGGAATACTTTTACATGAGCGCACCACCATGACGCCAGACAGTGTAGGGTGTTCGACACGCACCAAGAACTGACATCTGAACAATGATGAATGAGTCGCGCCAAGAACCGACATCTGAACAATGATAGTTGAGTCGCGCCAAGAACCGACATCAGAACAATGATAGTTGAGTCGCACCAAGAACCGACATTACAGCACTGGAGACATTCCTATGCGTGCTCTAACCTCCCCTTCTTCAACAGCCAGCAAATAGTTCCAATACTAATGGTACTCGTTACAGTCTGATTATGTGTCCGTCTGGCCTTTCCTAGGAGTACCGAGTGTCGGCCAAATCCTCCGGTCACTCCCTGCTGCATCATTCTCTCCAGGCTGTGACCATGTATCTGTTCTTAAACACTATACTCTCGTACAAACACTCTACTCTGGTACAAACACTCTACTCTCGTACAAACACTATACTCTGGTACATGATCGCACAGAGTCCAGACCACGCCTGCCTTATCTTGTACTAACAACCCACCCAACGTTGCAGACTCAGCCAATCTGTCCTCCTGTTCGTTTCCCCACTGTACCAGCATGTCCTGCAAGAAAGATCCAACGGATGTTCACTTTCATTGACTTATGCATACTGATAGTTCAATTAACACACAAAACAATATGAAACAGTTTCCCAAAACTAAACAAATCACTTCAGTTCACTCCAGCCCCACCGTTTGTTTGCTTTCAGTGTTTTATATCACACTGTCATGTGAATTGTATCACTACCGTTGTTCACATCCAAGAGATAGCGTCACGTGCATCCTCCAGGCGTAGGTTGCTGTCTTGAGGTTTACAGATCCTCGCACGTCTCTGTATTCAACCCAACAAAATCTTCCATTTCTGTGATTGCTGTTATCGGATCGTGCTCTTGGCAAATGTAGCTTTAGTGTTCTTGTTCGGTTTTATGGTTCGCCTTATCACCTCAGACATGATAATAGTGAGGATGATGTCATACAGAAAATCAATGGCCAACGGCTGCCAAGATTTAATAGGAATTTCAAATCAAACATTGAGAGATAAGAGGTAAGGACAATACAGACAGAGATAGTGTTTGAACATTGTCGTAGTTGAGCTCGCCTGTGACGGAATACCTCAAGTGGACTGTATTTTCAGTCAAAGATCAATGGCGCGTGTGTTACAGCCAGATAGTATGGCAGTGGTGTTATTATCGCATGTAGTGGTGTTTTGTTTGTAGGCAATTACCAGACTGCAGTCTCATGAACAGGGAATCAATCGCCACTGCAAACTTTGCGAGCTCACATAGAGTCGCGGCTTCACCCAGTTTACAGCAATTGCTCTTGGAGATGAGTCATAAGCTTAATTGTAAAACTATCATTTCTCACTCGACATCGCGATTCTCCTCCGTTTTTCGATGATAGTGGAACATGCGGAGAGAGTTTCTGGTCGAGTAATACATTAACATTAAATGAATTGCTCACTAGCTAGTGTATTCGCCTGCAGACCCGATGGTCTTGGGTTCAAGTCCCCATTAAGGTAGAATTTCCGTGATCACATGTCCTCGGGGTGGATCATATGTCATAAAATGGATAAAGGAATATTTTCTAGGAGGACAGGCGCCCACGTAGTACTGACCACATAAACGTCAAGTTTTGTGCAGGACAGGCGCCCACGTACTGACCACATTAAACGTCAAGTTTCTGGAAGGACAGGCGTCCACGTACTGACCACATTAAACGTCAAGTTTCTGGAAGGACAGGCGCCCACGTACTGACCACATTAAACGTCAAGTTTCTGGAAGGACAGGCGCCCACGTACTGACCACATTAAACGTCAAGTTTCTGGAAGGACAGGCGCCCACGTACTGACCACATTAAACGTCAAGTTTCTGGAAGGACAGGCGCCCACGTACTGACCACATTAAACGTCAAGTTTCTGGAAGGACAGGCGTCCACGTACTGACCACATTAAACGTCAAGTTTCTGGAAGGACAGACGTCCACGTACTGACCACATTAAACGTCAAGTTTCTGGAAGGACAGGCGCCCACGTACTGACCACATTAAACGTCAAGTTTCTGGAAGGACAGGCGCCCACGTACTGACCACATTAAACGTCAAGTTTCTGGAAGGACAGGCGTCCACGTACTGACCACATTAAACGTCAAGTTTCTGGAAGGACAGACGTCCACGTACTGACCACATTAAACGTCAAGTTTCTGGAAGGACAGGCGTCCACGTACTGACCACATTAAACGTCAAGTTTCTGGAAGGACAGGCGTCCACGTACTGACTACATTAAACGTCAAGTTTCTGGAAGGACAGGCGTCCACGTACTGACCACATTAAACGTCAAGTTTCTGGAAGGACAGGCGTCCACGTACTGACCACATTAAACGTCAAGTTTCTGGAAGGACAGGCGTCCACGTACTGACCACATTAAACGTCAAGTTTCTGGAAGGACAGACGTCCACGTACTGACCACATTAAACGTCAAGTTTCTGGAAGGACAGGCGTCCACGTACTGACCACATTAAACGTCAAGTTTCTGGAAGGACGTAGTACTGACGTTCTCTAGCTACTGCAATTTTGTAGACGACCTACACTTGAGGTTTTCCAATTGTTTAATCATTTTGCCATAGTGGTTATTCCCCCTTGGGACATCTGCAACTGAACGAGGAAATGAACACCAAGCAGGTTAGCCATGAGGAGCAAAGTGATGACCTGTCTAACACTGCCGGAGGTGTCAGCACTGCAAAGTGATGACCTGTCTAACACTGCCGGAGGGCGTCAGCACGGCAAAGTGATGACCTGTCTAACACTGCCGGAGGGCGTCAAGTGTTCATTTTCACATATTCTGGGTCATGACAGTATCAGGTGATGTGACTAGCTCCCGACTTCGTTACTTTGCTTCAGAGAACATTTATCTGAGACCCAACTTCTTCTTATTCATCACCATCATTATCATTGTCATCATGATCATCTTCTTTATTTTCTTCATCCATCACCTCCTCCTCCCCCTCCGCCCCACTTCTTCCTCTTCATCCTTTTCTTCTTCTTCTTCTTCTTCTTCTTCTTCTTCTTCTTCTTCTTCTTCTTCTTCTTCTTCTTCTTCTTCTTCTTCTTCTTCTTCTTCTTCTTCTTCTTCTTCTTCTTCTTCTTCGCCCTCGTCGTCGTCTTCTTCGTCTTCTCCTCCTCCATTCTCCTCCCAAACCTCTTCCATCTGTAGGTACCTGATCGGCGATCATGACTCTGCAAACCTACATAACATGTTCCCCACACTAGGCTAATGTATCTGTCGTTATCTCCTACATAACATGTCCCCCACGCTAGGCTCATTTCTTTGTCTTTCTCTCCTACATAACATGTTCCCCACACTAGGCTAATGTATCTGTCGTTATCTCCTACATAACACGTCTCCATATTAGGCTCATTTCTCTGTCGTTATCTCCTACCTAACATGTCCCCCACACTAGCCTCATTTCTCTGTCTTTCTGTCATACCTAACATGTCCCCCACACTAGGCTAATTTCTCTGTCTTTCTCTCCTACCTAACATGTTCCCCACACTAGCCTCATTTCTCTGTCTTTCTGTCATACCTAACATGTCCCCCACGCTAGGCTCATTTCTTTGTCTTTCTCTCCTACATAACATGTTCCCCACACTAGGCTAACGTATATGTCGTTATCTCCTACATAACACGTCTCCATATTAGGCTCATTTCTCTGTCGTTATCTCCTACCTAACATGTCCCCCACACTAGCCTCATTTCTCTGTCTTTCTGTCATACCTAACATGTCCCCCACACTAGGCTAATTTCTCTGTCTTTCTCTCCTACCTAACATGTTCCCCACACTAGCCTCATTTCTCTGTCTTTCTGTCATACCTAACATGTTCCCCACACTAGGCTAACGTATCTGTCGTTATCTCCTACATAACACGTCCCCACATTAGGCTCATTTTTATGTCTTTCTCCCCTACCCAACTTGTCCATCACTCTAGGCTAATGTCTCTGTTCTAACACCCTTACCCAACTTGTCTCCCACTCTAGGCTAATGTCTATGTTCTAACACCCCCACCCAACTTGTCCATCACTCTAGGCTAATGTCTCTGTTCTAACTCCCCTACCTAACTTGTCGATCACTCTAGGCTAATGTTTCTGTTCTAACTCCCCTACCCAACTTGTCCCCAACTCTAGGCTAATGTCTCTGTTCTAACTCCCCTACCCAACTTGTCCCCAACTCTAGGCTAATGTCTCTGTTCTAACTCCCCTACCCAACTTGTCCCCCACTCTAGGCTAATGTCTCTGTTCTAACTCCCCTACCCAACTTGTCCATCACTCTAGGCTAATGTCTCTGTTCTAACTCCCCCACCCAACTTGTCCATCACTCTAGGCTAATGTCTCTGTTATAACTCCCCTACCCAACTTGTCCCCCACTCTAGGCTAATGTCTCTGTTCTAACTCCCCTATCTAACTTGTCCATCACTCTAGGCTAATGTCTCTGTTCTAACACCCCTACCCAACTTGTCTCCCACTCTAGGCTAATGTCTCTGTTCTAACACCCCCACCCAACTTGTCCATCACTCTAGGCTAATGTCTCTGTTCTAACTCCCCTACCTAACTTGTCCATCACTCTAGGCTAATGTTTCTGTTCTAACTCCCCTACCCAACTTGACCCCAACTCTAGGCTAATGTCTCTGTTCTAACTCCCCTACCCAACTTGTCCCTCACTCTAGGCTAATGTCTCTGTTCTAACTCCCCTACCCAACTTGTCCACCACTCTAGGCTAATGTCTCTGTTCTAACTCCCCTACCCAACTTGTCCATCACTCTAGGCTAATGTCTCTGTTATAACTCCCCTACCCAACTTATCCCCCACTCTAGGCTAATGTCTCTGTTCTAACTCCCTTATCTAACTTGTCCATCACTCTAGGCTAATGTCTCTGTTCTAACACCCCTACCCAACTTGTCTCCCACTCTAGGCTAATGTCTCTGTTCTAACACCCCCACCCAACTTGTCCATCACTCTAGGCTAATGTCTCTGTTCTAACTCCCCTACCTAACTTGTCCATCACTCTAGGCTAATGTTTCTGTTCTAACTCCCCTACCCAACTTGACCCCAACTCTAGACTAATGTCTCTGTTCTAACTCCCCTACCCAACTTGTCCCTCACTCTAGGCTAATGTCTCTGTTGTAACTCCCATACCCAACTTGTCCATCACTCTAGGCTAATGTCTCTGTTCTAACTCCCCTACCCAACTTGTCCATCACTCTAGGCTAATGTCTCTGTTCTAACTCCCCTACCCAAATTGTCCCTCACTATAGGCTAATGTCTCTGTTCTAACTTCCCTACCTAACTTGTCCCTCATTCTAGGCTAATGTCTCTGTTCTAACTCCCCTACCCAACTTGTCCATCACTCTAGGCTAATGTCTCTGTTCTAACTCCCCTACCTAACTTGTCCATCACTCTAGGCTAATGTTTCTGTTCTAACTCCCCTACCCAACTTGTCCTCAACTCTAGGCTAATGTCTCTGTTCTAACTCCCCTACCCAACTTGTCCCTCACTCTAGGCTAATGTCTCTGTTCTAACTCCCCTACCCAACTTGTCCATCACTCTAGGCTAATGTCTCTGTTCTAACTCCCCTACCCAACTTGTCCATCACTCTAGGCTAATGTCTCTGTTCTAACTCCCCTACCCAAATTGTCCCTCACTATAGGCTAATGTCTCTGTTCTAACTTCCCTACCTAACTTGTCCCTCATTCTAGGCTAATGTCTCTGTTGTAACTCCCCTATCCAACTTGTCCCCCACTCTAGGCTAATGTCTCTGTTCTAACTCCCCTCCCCAACTTTTTCATCACTCTAGACTAATGTCTCTGTTCTAACTCCCCTACCCAACTTGTCCATCACTCTAGGCTAATGTCTCTGTTCTAACACCCTTACCCAACTTGTCCACCACTCTAGGCTAATGTCTCTGTTCTAACTCCCCTACCCAACTTGTCCACCACTCTAGGCTAATGTCTCTGTTCTAACTCCCCTACCCAACTTGTCCCCCACTCTAGGCTAATGTCTCTGTTCTAACTCCCCTACCCAACTTGTCCCCCACTCTAGGCTAATGTCTCTGTTCTAACTCCCCTCCCCAACTTTTTCATCACTCTAGGCTAATGTCTCTGTTCTAACTCCCCTACCCAACTTGACCCCACTCTAGGCTAATGTCTCTGTTCTAACTCCCCTACCCAACTTGTCCACCACTCTAGGCTAATGTCTCTGTTCTAACTCCCCTACCCAACTTGTCCATCACTCTAGGCTAATGTCTCTGTTCTAACTCCCCCACCCAACTTGTCCATCACTCTAGGCTAATGTCTCTGTTATAACTCCCCTACCCAACTTGTCCCCCACTCTAGGCTTATGTCTCTGTTCTAACTCCCCTATCTAACTTGTCCATCACTCTAGGCTAATGTCTCTGTTCTAACACCCCTACCCAACTTGTCTCCCACTCTAGGCTAATGTCTCTGTTCTAACACCCCCACCCAACTTGTCCATCACTCTAGGCTAATGTCTCTGTTCTAACTCCCCTACCTAACTTGTCCATCACTCTAGGCTAATGTTTCTGTTCTAACTCCCCTACCCAACTTGTCCCCAACTCTAGGCTAATGTCTCTGTTCTAACTCCCCTACCCAACTTGTCCCTCACTCTAGGCTAATGTCTCTGTTCTAACTCCCCTACCCAACTTGTCCATCACTCTAGGCTAATGTCTCTGTTCTAACTTCCCTACCTAACTTGTCCCTCATTCTAGGCTAATGTCTCTGTTCTAACTCCCCTACCCAACTTGTCCATCACTCTAGGCTAATGTCTCTGTTCTAACTCCCCTACCTAACTTGTCCATCACTCTAGGCTAATGTTTCTGTTCTAACTCCCCTACCCAACTTGTCCCCAACTCTAGGCTAATGTCTCTGTTCTAACTCCCCTACCCAACTTGTCCCTCACTCTAGGCTAATGTCTCTGTTCTAACTCCCCTACCCAACTTGTCCATCACTCTAGGCTAATGTCTCTGTTCTAACTCCCCTACCCAACTTGTCCATCACTCTAGGCTAATGTCTCTGTTCTAACTCCCCTACCCAAATTGTCCCTCACTATAGGCTAATGTCTCTGTTCTAACTTCCCTACCTAACTTGTCCCTCATTCTAGGCTAATGTCTCTGTTCTAACTCCCCTACCCAACTTGTCCCCCACTCTAGGCTAATGTCTCTGTTCTAACTCCCCTCCCCAACTTTTTCATCACTCTAGACTAATGTCTCTGTTCTAACTCCCCTACCCAACTTGTCCATCACTCTAGGCTAATGTCTCTGTTCTAACACCCTTACCCAACTTGTCCCCCAGTCTAGGCTAATGTCTCTGTTCTAACTCCCCTACCCAACTTGTCCATCACTCTAGGCTAATGTCTCTGTTCTAACTCCCCTACCCAACTTGTCCATCACTCTAGGCTAATGTCTCTGTTCTAACTTCCCTACCTAACTTGTCCCTCATTCTAGGCTAATGTCTCTGTTCTAACTCCCCTACCCAACTTGTCCCCCACTCTAGGCTAATGTCTCTGTTCTAACTCCCCTCCCCAACTTTTTCATCACTCTAGGCTAATGCCTCTGTTCTAACTCTCCACCCAACTTGTCCATCACTCTAGGCTAATGTCTCTGTTCTAACTCCCCTACCAAACTTGTTTCCCCCCCCCCCCCCCACTCTAGGTTCTAACTCCCCTACCCAACTTGCCCATCACTGTAGGCTAATGTCTCTGTTGTTACTCCCCTACCAAACTTGTCCCCCCACTCTAGGCTAATGTCTCTGTTCTAACTCCCCTACCCAACTTGTCCATCACTCTAGGCCAGGGGTCACCAAACTTTTTAAACGGCGGGCCGGATAACTAACAAAATCACGAGCGCGGGCCTCATACTCATTCTGTACAATACTTGCGCCGTCTCCGTGGCGAAGGTCTTACGGACGCGGTTCGTAATCCCTTATATCCGCGTTCGAAACACAGCTGCGCGTGATTTGGCAGCAGATGGCGTTGCACTGGTTTTTTACGCTATGGTAAAGGTGGCAGTCGTTCAGAAAACGATGGCAAACTACTGAACGTAAACTTGCCAAGACATCAACAACAGCAAAACATTCTGGTGGTGACTACAAACGTCCTGTAAAAGATATGCAACTAACGTTAACAATACTTGCAAGTCAGAACGAAAGCTCTCTGGGAAAAGCCGAAAATCTAAGTTAATCATGGGCGAGGGGCGTGCAATGCACACACACAAAAAAAAACAAAAAAACAAAACAAAGACAACCATCATATTTATTTACTAAGAAAAAGTTATCAAAGAAGGCGACGTTAGCAAAAAGATAGTTACATCAAATCTAGTGTGCATATATCCGAATCTCACAAACTAAGCAAAAAACAGGTTAGTGGGATCTGTGAAACTGAAATCTGGCTTTCAAGATATCATCAAGGTTTGGTTTGGAATGGCTGCATACAATCAAGAGAATTGCTTTCAAATGTTCATCAGTCAATCTCGTTCGATGAGTTGACTTCACATACTTCATTTTTTTTTTTCATGTTTGAAAATGTTTGCTCACACACATAAGTTGTTCCAAACACTTATGCCAATTTTTTCGCATATTCTATTTACAGGACATCGCTGTCAACACCAGCATTTCCTGCTGTTGATGATGTCTTGGCAAGATTACGCATAGTAGTCTGCCATTACTTTCTAAGCGAACGGCTCACATACCCCCACCCCACCCCCACCCCCGAAAGCAGGCAACGCAACGCGATCAGCTGCCGAATCTCGCGCAGTTGTGTTTCGTACGATAGTATGTTGTTTGTCCATCAAGAATGATGATGACCATTCATTTCATCCAGTGGGGTTGAAAGTATGGAGCCGTGAGTTCTAAGATGGTTGATAAGGCCTATATTGGCTCGAAATGTTCTTTGACAATGTGGGCAAAGAATGCTTGACGTTCCAGGAGGAGGATCTCCTGCAGCGGTTTTTCTGTCCAGCCTTTTCTTCACAGCTCTTGCAGTACTGGTTGCTTCACAAGTGACCGCACCCTTGCGTAATGATGTACGCCACGAATTTCGATCTTTGGCAGCAATCTCCTAGGTGTCAAGGTGAATTCCAAAAGCTTTCGGTGAGATTTTCAGAATGTCTTTAAAGCGTTTCCTCTGGCCTCTTTATGACCGTTTACCACAACGCAGCTCGCCGTAAAAAAAAAAAAATCGATTAGGGAGCCTGTGATCTGGCATGCGAGTTAAGTGACTAGCCCAGCGAATCTGATTCTTCAATAGTGTGGATACTGGGCATGGACGCTCTTTCTAGAACTGAAGTATCTGGGATCTTGTCTTGCCATTTAATCTTCAAAGGCTTCCTAAGTCAGACTGTGTGGATGTTGTTTAATTTCCTAGCGTGTCGCTGATAAACAGTCCAGGTTTCACAAGCATATAGCAGTGTGAATAATACAACTGCTTTGTAGACTTTCAACTTTGTTTGCAGGCTTATTCCATTTCTGTCCCATACATTCTTGTACAGTCTGCCAAAGGCTGCGCTGGCCTTGGAGATTTTTGCATTCACTTCGTCATCAATTATGGCAGCTTGTGACATAGTGTAGCCAAGATAGGTGAATTTTTCCACAACACTTAGTCTATGACCATTCACTTTGATATTCGGCACGGTGTGATTATTCCCTGGAGCTGGCTGGTGCATAACTACAGTCTTCTCCAAGTTGATATTGAGCCCAAAGTTGGCACAGGCAAATGAGAAAGCTGAAACATTGTGTTGCATGTCTACCTCTGAGTTGGCATATAGAGCGCAATCATCAGCAAATAGCAGCTCTCTGACGGTGTCGCTGTTAGTTTTAGTTTTAGTTTTCAGCCTTCTGAGATTGAAAAACTTTCCATCCATGCGGTAGCGGATGTCTATTCCAATGTCATTGTTCTCGAAGGCATTCGTCAACATAGCTGAAAACATGAGGCTGAACAGTGTTGGTGCTGGGACACATCCTTGCTTCACTCCATTGGTGACAGAAAAGGGCTAAGTTCACCATTTTCCTGTACTCTTGCCTGCATACCATCATGAAATAGCCGCACTATTTGGACAATCTTTCAAGGACAGCCAGCCATATTTCGCCATAATCTTCTACAGTCCTTCTCTGCTGACTGTATCAAAAGCCTTGGTAAGGTCAATGAAAGTGGAGCATATTTCGGAGTTCTGTTCCTGACATTTTTCTTGAGGCTGCCTTGCAGCGAAAATCATGTCAACAGTTCCTCGTTCATTACTGAAGCCACATTGACTCTCAAGAAGACGACCTTGACCGAGATGGGCCTTGAGGCGACTGAGAAGAATTATAGCGAGTATCTTCCCTGCATTTGAGAGCAGCGAGATGCCTCGGTGGTTGTCACAGGATTGGCGGTTTCCTTTACGTTTGTAAAGGTGGACTATTAACGCGTCCTTTACATCTTGCGGCATGGTCTCGTTCACCCATATGTTTGTAAAGACTTGGTGAAGCTGCTCTGTTAGGACCGTCCCACCTGCCTTGTATATCTCTGCTGGGATGGAGTCAGGACCAGGCGTCTTACCGCTGGAGAGTTGCTGGATGGCTTTGTTTACTTCCACTATGGTTGGCAGGTTGGTACGAGAGTATACGGGATTACAAACAACGTCCTTAACTTTTACGCCAGGGAGACCAGTACTGATGCCCTACCAGCGGCAAATTTCTTCAGTATCGGAAACTCAACATCAGGTAAACAGTGGTAAAATTTAACAAGTTTCCCTTCTCTGTGTTCTCTTTCAACAAGTAATTTGCTTGCAAATCAGTGAGCTCCAACTGTAGTTCAACTGGCACACCATCAAGGCTACAATCAAACGGATTCTGGAAGAGAAGAATGTCACTTTAAATTCTGTCAAGATCTGAAAATCTCTCCAAAAATGCGTCTTCAAGTCACGAATAATTTTTTTTTCGGAAAATCTTCGCCGATTGTAGCGCAAACCTCTTTGAAACATTAAAACTGAGAAAAGATTTTCTCCTTCAGTTGTACTTCAAACAATGACAGCTTTTTCCGAAATCATTTGATGATTCCGTAGAGATCACAGACGAGGTTAATCTTTACCTGAAGTTTTAAATTAAGTTCATTCATGTGATGTCGCTACCACGAGACGGGGAAGGACTTGGGATGGCGCGAAATAATCAAACATTACAATAAACAAGAAAATCTAGATACAATAATTTATAATTGAAAATAGTAAATTTAAGACACATAGCAGCCAGGAGGTCTCCGCACGAGTGAAGATCTCCTATTATTCTAAGCATACTATTTACATTTAAATTGTATCACGGGGTCTCGTGTTCCATACGTTATATCAAGCAAGTTCGAATATCATCTGCGGGCCGGATGAAATGACGTCGCGGGCCGGAACCGGCCCGCGGGCCGTAGTTTGGTGACCCCTGCTCTAGGCTAATGTCTCTGTTGTTACCCCCCTACCAAACTTGTCCCCAACTCTAGGCTAATGTCTCTGTTCCCCATTCTAGGCTAATGTCTCTGTCCTAACTCTCCAGTTGATCATCATCATGTAGCAGGTCCTGTGTACAATAAGACTGCTATCTGCACTTGCTGGAGACTCTCCGTCCCTGGCCAGCTCACGTGTCTCATGAATGTTCACCTTCAAGGTGTCATCACTGATCACGCTGGTCGACCCCGGTCTCTTCTCTCAGCAACCTTTCAGTGCCAATCAATACCTGTACATTTAATGTTCATGCTATTTCATATACCTCCAAGCATTTTCTGTACATTTAATGTTCATGCTATTTCAGTGGCCGCCAAGCATTTCCTGTACATTTAATGTTCATGCTATTTCAGTGGCCGCCAAGCATTTCCTGTACATTTAATGTTCATGCTATTTCAGTGGCCGCCAAGCATTTCCTGTACACTTAATGTTCATGCTATTTCAGTGGCCGCCAAGCATTTCCTGTACACTTAATGTTCATGCTATTTCAGTGGCCGCCAAGCATTTCCTGTACATTTAATGTTCATGCTATTTCAGTGGCCGCCAAGCATTTCCTGTACACTTAATGTTCATGCTATTTCAGTGGCCGCCAAGCATTTCCTGTACACTTAATGTTCATGCTATTTCAGAGGCCGCCAAGCATTTCCTGTACACTTAATGTTCATGCTATTTCAGAGGCCGCCAAGCATTTCATATACGTTTAATGTTCATGCTATTTCAGTGGCCGCCAAGCATTTTATATACGTTTAATGTTCATGCTATTTCAGTGGCCGCCAAGCATTTGCTGTAAATTTATTGTTCATGCTATTTCAGTGGCCGCCAAGCATTTCATGTACATTTAATGTTCATACTATTTCAGTGGCCGCCAAGCA
Organism: Cepaea hortensis; assembly: GCA_963921405.1. Taxonomy (NCBI): domain Eukaryota; kingdom Metazoa; phylum Mollusca; class Gastropoda; order Stylommatophora; family Helicidae; genus Cepaea; species Cepaea hortensis. The sequence goes on from OY992882.1 coordinate 72,364,633, forward strand.
TTTCCTGTACATTTAATGTTCATCCTATTTCAGAGGCCTCCAAGTATTTCCTGTACATTTAATGTTCATGCTAATTCAGTGGCCTCCAAGCATTTCCTGTACATTGAATGTTCATGCTATTTCAGTGGCCGCCAAGCATTTCCTGTAAATTTAATGTTTATGCTATTTCAGTGGCCTCCAGACATTTCCCAATCTTTTCGCTCACATTCCAAGAGTCACCGCCACACAGCAGACCAGGTTCCATGTAACATTCCAAGAGTCACCGCCCAGGTTCCATGTAACATTCCAAGAGTCACCGCCCAGGTTCCATGTAACATTCCAAGAGTCACCGCCCAGGTTCCATGTAACATTCCAAGAGTCACCGCCCTGGTTCCATATAACATTCCAAGATTCACTGCCACACAGCAGACCAGGTTCCATGTAACATTCCAAGATTCACTGCCACACACAGACCACACTCCATGTAACATTCCAAGAGTCACCACCACACAGCAGACCAGGTTCCGTGTAACATTCCAAGATTCACCGCCACACAGCAGACCAGGTTCCATGTAACATTCCAAGAGTCACCGCCACACAGCAACCCAGGTTCTATGTAACATTCCAAGATTCACCGCCACACAGCAGACCAGGTTCCATGTAACATTCCAAGATTCACCGCCCAGGTTCCATGTAATCTTCCAAGAGTCATCGCCACAAAGCAGTCCAGGTTCCATGTAGTCCAGGTTCCATGTAACATTCCAAAATTCACTGCCACACACAGACCACATTCCATGTAACATTCCAAGATTCACAGCCACGCAGCAACCCAGGTTCCATGTAACATTCCAAGATTCACTGCCCAGGTTCCATGTAACATTCCAAGATTCACCGCCACAAGGCAGACTGGGTTCTATGTAACATTCCAAGATTCACCGCCACACACAGACCAGATTCCATGAAAAATTCCAAGATTCACAGCCACACAGTTTGCCAGGTTCCATGTAACATTCCAAGATTCACCACCACACAGCAGCCCAGGTTCCATGTAACATTCCAAGATTCACCACCACACACAGACCACATTCCATGTAACATTCCAAGATTCACAGCCACGCAGCAACCCAGGTTCCATGTAACATTCCAAGATTCACTGCCCAGGTTCCGTGTAACATTCCAAGATTCAACGCCACAAGGCAGACTGGGTTCTATGTAACATTCCAAGATTCACCGCCACACACAGACCAGATTCCATGAAAAATTCCAAGATTCACAGCCACACAGTTTGCCAGGTTCCATGTAACATTCCAAGATTCACCACCACACAGCAGCCCAGGTTCCATGTAACATTCCAAGATTCACCACCACACACAGACCAGATTCCATGTAAAATTCTAAGATTCACTGCCACACAGCAGCCCAGGTTCCATGTAACATTCCAAGATTCACTGCCACACACAGACCAGATTCCATTTAACATTCCAAGATTCACTGCCACACACAGACCAGGTTCCATGTAACAATCCAAGAGTCACCGCAACACAGCAGACCATGTTCCATGTAACATTCCAAGTGTCACCGCCCAGGTTCCATGTAACATTCCAAGATTCCCTGCCACACAGCAGACCAGGTTCCATGTAACATTCCAAGAGTCACCGCCCAGGTTCCATGTAACATTCCAAGATTCACCACCACACACAGACCAGGTTCCATGTAACATTCCAAGATTCACCACCACACACAGACCAGATTCCATGTAACATTCCAAGATTCACAGCCACACAGCTGACCAGGTTCCATGTAACAATCCAAGATTCACCACCACACACTGACCAGATTTCATGTAACATTCCAAGATTCACAGCCACACACAGACCAGGTTCCATGTAACAATCCAAGATTCACAGCCACACAGCTGACCAGGTTCCATGTAACAATCCAAGATTCACTACCACACAGCAGGCCAGGTTCCATGTAACATTTCAATGCTCTCTTTCTGAATTCAATGAAAGTGATTTATTATAGATGAAACTAATTTATTACAGATGAAACGTTTCATCTTCTGGAGTGCAGGTTTTGCTTGGTCTATTTTCCATTCTGGTCTTAATCTCTGTTTGGGATCTTCTTTCTGATGGGGTGATTATCAGCGGCCGCAGATAATGCCAGGAAAACTCGTGGATCGATACCGTGATTGTTGTATACGACATCAGTCACCTTGACCTTTCACAGTCCAGTGAGTCTCAGCTAATAATATTCGATCCGGTGTCCTTGACATCTCAAGTTTCCCAACCTTGCCATGTGATATATGGACTCCATCTATGATAGGACACATGTGATATTTGGACTCCATCTGTGATAGGACACATGTGATATTTGGACTCCATCTATGATAGGACACATGTGATATTTGGACTCCATCTGTGATAGGACAAATGTGATATTTGGACTCCATCTACGTTAGGACATGTGAAATACGGACTCCTTCTATGATACAACACATGTGAAATATTGCCTCCTTCTACGATAGAACACATGTGATATTTGGATTCCATCTACGATAGGACATGAGAAATATGGACTCCATATATGATAGGAAACATGTTTTGTATCCGATTTTCTTGCTTTAAAAAAAAATCTCAACCTAGTGCCTGTCCGTCTGTTTCTTTCAGAAGTCAATATGCCGATATTTTTTTCCCGGAGAGTAGCAGTTGAAAAGGTTGTGGCAATTGCAAGACTGGTCTCTATCAGAAGGCGAGACCCGGTAGCGCACCGGCCAGCCGACCCAGTGGTCATGTGTTGGAACGTCACTCAATTACGCCTTACACGGGTACCGGGACAGCTCCTGGCAGGTCCAGCAGGACGGTGTGGTATTGACCCCACCACACGCCGAGTACCCACGGGTCTAACAATATGCAGCCAGTTGCACAGACCCAACACATCCGATGGAGTGTAAGCAGGGTGGATTACCTGCTTGCTTCTGGCAATAGATGTTTGACTATTTACACGCGTCTTACATTCATTTGGACATGGTGTCTGGGCATCTGTTGTACAACATCACTGGATTCTATGAACATGGAGTGTGGACATCTGTTGTACAACATCACTGGATTCTATGAACATGGAGTGTGGAAATCTGTTGTACAATATCACTGGATTCTATAAACATGGAGTGTAGAAATCTGTTGTACAACATTATTTCGATCCATGAACATGGAGTGTGGAAATCTGTTGTACAACATCACTGGATTCTATAAACATGGAGTGTGGACATCTGATGTACAACATCACTGGATTCTATAAACATGGACTGTGGACATCTGATGTACAACATCACTGGATTCTATAAACATGGAATGTGGACATCTGTTGTACAACATCACTGGATTCTATAAACATGGAGTGTGGACATCTGTTGTACAACATCACTGGATTCTATAAACATGGAGTGTGGATATCTGATGTACAACATCACTGGATTCTATAAACATGGACTGTGGCATCTGATGTACAACATCACTGGATTCTATAAACATGGAGTGTGGACATCTATTGTACAACATCACTGGATTCTATAAACATGGAGTGTGGACATCTGATGTACAACATCACTGGAGTCTATAAACATGGAGTGTGGACATCTGATGTACAACATCACTGGATTCTATAAACATGGAGTGTAGACATCTGATGTACACCATCACTGGATTCTATAAACATGGACTGTGGACATCTGATGTACAACATCACTGGATTCTATAAACATGGAGTGTAGACATCTGATGTACACCATCACTGGATTCTATAAACATGGAGTGTGGACATCTGATGTACAACATCACTGGATTCTATAAACATGGAGTGTGGACATCTGTTGTACAACATCACTGGATTCTATAAACATGGAGTGTAGACATCTGTTGTACAACATCACTGGATTCTATAAACATGGAGTGTGGACATCTGTTGTACAACATCACTGGATTCTATAAACATGGAGTGTGGACATCTGTTGTACAACATCACTGGGTTCTATAAACATGGACTGTGGACATCTGTTGTACAACATCACTGGATTCTATAAACATAGAGTGTAGACATCTGATGTACACCATCACTGGATTCTATAGACATGGAGTGTGGACATCTGATGTACAACATCACTGGATTCTATAAACATGGAGTGTGGACATCTGTTGTACAACATCACTGGATTCTATAAACATGGAGTGTAGACATCTGTTGTACAACATCACTGGATTCTATAAACATGGAGTTTGGACATCTGATGTACACCATCACTGGATTCTATAGACATGGAGTGTGGACATCTGATGTACAACATCACTGGATTCTATAAACATGGAGTGTGGACATCTGTTGTACAACATCACTGGATTCTATAAACATGGAGTGTGGACATCTGTTGTACAACATCACTGGATTCTATAAACATGGAGTGTAGACATCTGTTGTACAACATCACTGGATTCTATAAACATGGAGTGTGGACATCTGATGTACACCATCACTGGATTCTATAGACATGGAGTGTGGACATCTGATGTACAACATCACTGGATTCTATAAACATGGAGTGTGGACATCTGTTGTACAACATCACTGGATTCTATAAACATGGAGTGTAGACCTCTGTTGTACAACATCACTGGATTCTATAAACATGGAGTGTAGACATCTGTTGTACAACATCACTGGATTCTATGAACATGGAGTGTAGACATCTGTTGTACAACATCACTGGATTCTATAAACATGGAGTGTAGACATCTGTTGTACAACATCACTGGATTCTATAAACATGGAGTGTGGACATCTGATGTACACCATCACTGGATTCTATAGACATGGAGTGTGGACATCTGATGTACAACATCACTGGATTCTATAAACATGGAGTGTGGACATCTGTTGTACAACATCACTGGATTCTATAAACATGGAGTGTAGACATCTGTTGTACAACATCACTGGATTCTATAAACATGGAGTGTGGACATCTGTTGTACAACATCACTGGATTCTATAAACATGGAGTGTGGACATCTGTTGTACAACATCACTGGATTCTATAAACATGGAGTGTAGACATCTGTTGTACAACATCACTGGATTCTATAAACATGGAGTGTAGACATCTGTTGTACAACATCACTGGATTCTATAAACATGGAGTGTAGACATCTGTTGTACAACATCACTGGATTCTATAAACATGGAGTGTAGACATCTGTTGTACAACATCACTGGATTCTATAAACATGGAGTGTAGACATCTGTTGTACAACATCACTGGATTCTATAAACATGGAGTGTAGACATCTGTTGTACAACATCACTGGATTCTATAAACATGGAGTGTAGACATCTGTTGTACAACATCACTGGATTCTATAAACATGGAGTGTAGACATCTGTTGTACAACATCACTGGATTCTATAAACATGGAGTGTAGACATCTGTTGTACAACATCACTGGATTCTATGAACATGGAGTGTAGACATCTGTTGTACAACATCACTGGATTCTATGAACATGGAGTGTAGACATCTGTTGTACAACATCACTGGATTCTATGAACATGGAGTGTAGACATCTGTTGTACAACATCACTGGATTCTATGAACATGGAGTGTAGACATCTGTTGTACAACATCACTGGATTCTATGAACATGGAGTGTAGACATCTGTTGTACAACATCACTGGATTCTATGAACATGGAGTGTAGACATCTGTTGTACAACATCACTGGATTCTATGAACATGGAGTGTGGACATCTGTTGTACAACATCACTGGATTCTATGAACATGGAGTGTAGACATCTGTTGTACAACATCACTGGATTCTATGAACATGGAGTGTAGACATCTGTTGTACAACATCACTGGATTCTATGAACATGGAGTGTAGACATCTGTTGTACAACATCACTTGATTCTATGAACATGGAGTGTAGACATCTGTTGTACAACATCACTGGATTCTATGAACATGGAGTGTAGACATCTGTTGTACGACATCACTGGATTCTATGAACATGGAGTGTGGACATCTGTTGTACAACATCACTGGATTCTATGAACATGGAGTGTGGACATCTGTTGTACAACATCACTGGATTCTATAAACATGGAGTGTAGACATCTGTTGTACAACATCACTGGATTCTATAAACATGGAGTGTAGACATCTGTTGTACAACATCACTGGATTCTATGAACATGGAGTGTAGACATCTGTTGTACAACATCACTGGATTCTATAAACATGGAGTGTGGACATCTGTTGTACAACATCACTGGATTCTATGAACATGGAGTGTGGACATCTGTTGTACAACATCACTGGATTCTATGAACATGGAGTGTGGACATCTGTTGTACAACATCACTGGATTCTATGAACATGGAGTGTAGACATCTGTTGTACAACATCACTGGATTCTATGAACATGGAGTGTAGACATCTACTGCCCAGCATCATTGCATTTCATGAACATGGAGTGTGAGCATCTGTTGTACAACATCATCATCATCAAGTTCCCTGCCAGCGGGCTTAGGCGTTCTTGTCTCCCCAGAGATCTTGATCTTTGGTGTTCTAGATCAACTATGTTGATGATATCCCCCCATGCCACCATCCAGTATTATTTCTCTTGGTCTGCCTCTGCCTCCCTTCCCATTGATCTTTCCAGTTGTAACGATTTTCTCCAGCGTCTCTCTTCTCATCACACGACCGAAGAAAGATGTTTGTCTCTTTCTTATTGTTGTATATTATGCATTTGTTGTACAACATCACTGGATTGTATGAACATAAAGTGTAGCCATCTGTTTTACAACATTATCCAGCCACTGTCATAGAAAAGAAGAAATGCAGAACAGTGCACCCAGTTTGCAAAAGGAAATTATGTCAAGTTATAAGTGTAATAATAATAATAATAATAATAATAATAATAATAATAATAATAATAATAATAATAATAATAATAATAATAACAATAATGCATGTCTGTACTTAAACAACGCCTCCTGCCTCCCATTGCGGTTAGAGGTGTATTTCTTCTGCCTTCAGAGGCTTATTTCTCCGCTGCCTGTAATCGCTCATTTAACTTCCCCGTCTATCGGATGAGGAAAATGTCATATATCCTGGCTACCGTAACAAAGTAATGGCACCAACTGTGTCATAGGACTTGTGTCGAGTACATAGCCACGCTGTTAACATTATAAGAGACATGTACACAAGTTGCCTCGTGTCGAAGCCAAATGGCGCTGTGTTTTTGCTTTTGTAACGTTGTTGGTTCTATTGCAGCACTGACCTAAATCTGGGACGGTCCCATTAATAGTAGTGGTACACTGACTTCATTAAGTATCAGTAGGATGGCGTGTACAACAATTTATCCAACAAGATTTTGTGTAGAGCCCTTCCATTGCAGCTGCTTGGGTGGTTTAAGTTAAATACAGGCCTGCGATTTCCGGTAAGCAATCTCAGATAGTGGCAATAAATGAGTTAACATAGTCTGCCCATGCCTGTCAAAGACTTAGATGAAGTGTTAATAGTAAATAGTAGAGAAGACCGAATTAGTTTAATAACGAACAATGACTGAAAGAGAGCACAGACAACCAACAGCAGACATCCAGTCGGGACAAATGTAAACAAACTCAAGCTGTCAACGAAGGTTTAAATACAGCGATAAGGTAATACATATCGGGGGCAACAACTCGTGACCAGCCAAGCACAGTTCAGCATTCACTAGAGCATGGGTCACCAAACTACGGCCCGCGGGCCGGATCCGGCCCGCGACGTCATTTCATCCGGCCCGCGATGGTACTCGAACTTGCTTGATATAACGTATGAAACACGAGACGTTGTGATACAATTTAAATGTAAATATTATGTTTAGAATAATAGGAGATCTTCACACGTGCGAAGGCCTCCTGGCTACTCTAGGCTGTTTATTTATGCGGCCCTATTTATATATTTTGCAAACCTTATTATGAGATATATTCTATTACCAAATGAAGCCGCCTGCCGCGGCTCTACAAGAGTATGGAGTAGTATATCCCATGATACCCTGGAAAAAATGCATAGGATGCTTGGATGTTGTATTGGCGTGCCCATAAGAGCCCAGTTCCCGCCTCTTTGGTCTTAAGAAGAACTGAGGCCGAAGAGATGCTTATGTCTAATTTTCAGCAGAGGGTTTGAACTCATCCCTCTGAGCCACTACCCAGCAGATGGGCTAACGTGCCCCAGGCAGGATCGAGCGTGGCCACTGTTTTTCCAGACCGCAGTTGAGAGGACAGACAGGCCCTGTGAAGATCCAAAATATCCAAGAGGATCTTGATTGTGTATTGACGATTATCTGCTGCGGGGTGAGTTTTGAAGGAACCTTCATAGTTTAAATAGGAATATAGGAATATAATAGCTATGTCTGTGCCTGAGAACAATAATGGAGGGGTATATGCTTGGGAACGGAGGAAGAGGAAGACCAAAGAGAAGATGGGTGCAGGATGTGGCGGATGAACTCCAGATGGGTGTATCTGAAGCGGGACATCTTGCTTATGATCGAGAGGTTTTCCGGAAGGTTGTTATGGAGCAAGGTTCTGCAAAGGACATGCTACTGAATGAATGACTTTTGTTCCATCTTGTTGTCTGTTAATTGCTGGTGTTTTTATCAGACTACAGTTACAGTGTTGGATGACTACCCATGCTGTGATGGAAGATCACTGGTACTGTGAAGGATGATCATGTGTATGTATGTTTATTCATGGGGATGCCTATTTTGTTATTGCATCTAATCATGAATTTTATTTATTTGTGCATTGGTATTATTAATCAGATGTTGTTGTATCTTTTCAATTACATTATTCTAATTCTCTGTACACGGACCTGAATTTCTTCTGATATTTCTAAATCTTTTCTTTTCTTGTTAGCCGTAGAAATAGAATGAAGTTCTCTGTCTTCTTATTCCTCTCTTCATCTACGGCCCATGAGCAGTCGGCGGTGTGCTATTATCTATATCATCTCTGTGCGGTTACACAAAGGTATCTATAAACTGTATATGTACCTTTGATGAGCCGTAGCTTCACCAGTGACCCCTAGTCTTCTGCTTTTCTTCAGTTTCAATAGGAATTTAATTATGTTTCTAATTCAATGTCTTTTTTTTCATTTTCAGATCCCGTGTACTTTACCCTTAATTATGGCTACTAGGAAAACAAAAGTGAACGCCGAGTGTCGATTTTTCAACAAGGAATGGGGAGTAAAGTACTTTTTGTGTGGAAACAGAGGACCAGAAAACCAGTTGCGTAATATGCAGCTAAAGTGTTGCCGTTTTGAAAGAGTACAATCTTCGGCGTCACTACGAAACAAAACATCTATCAACATATTAAACGTTTTCTGGAAAATTACGCTCTGGGAAATATGAGTCCATTAAACATGATTTTGAAACACAAAAGAAATCTCTTCACGAGAAAATTTGTTGAAAATGAATCTGTCATTCGTACAAGTTACAAAACAGGTGGCAGAACGAGGAAAGCCGTTTACTGATGACAACTTCATCAAAGAGTGTATGATCGAAGCAGCAAATGACTTGTGTCCTGAGAAAGCCGGTTTGTTTGGAACTATCAGCCTTTCGGCAAGAACTTGGAGAGAACATAGTGCTACAGATACGCGAGAAAGCTAGGATCTTGTTGTGGTATTCTCTGGCGCTGGATGAGTCTACTGACCTCTAGAGTACGTCACAACATCTCGTGTTCATTCGCGGTGTCAATTTGGACTTTCAGATAACGGAAGAGTTGGCGTCCGTTTGCAGCATGCATGGAACAACAACTGAGAAAGACATTTTCGTGGAAGTGAAAAAACAATTTTGCAAGACTATAATCTTCAGCGGAATCAGCTTCGAGGTGTTACAGTTGATGGAGGGGGAAAATAGCTGGAGTTAGGAAGGGTCTGATGGGGCAGATCAGGACTCAGTTGGAAGATTTGCAAATTCCGGGCACTCTGTTCATACACTGCATCATACATCAGCAAGTACTCTGTGGGAAGACTTAGATATTTATTGTGTACTGAAACAGTCGTTTTTGCTGTGAACGTCATTCGGGAACTTGCACTCAATCACCGTCAGTTCCAGGCTTTTCTTGAATAAATTTATTCTGAATTCTGTGACTTGCCTTATCACACATCAGTCAGGCGGCTCAGCTGCGGTAAAGTCCTGCTTCGTTTTTACAAGCTCCGAAACGAAATAGATGTTTTCCTCACTGAAAAAGATAGAGCTGATTCACAGCTGTCAGATCCTACCTGGCTGTAAAAGTTGTCATTTTTGGTCGACATGAATGAACTGAACTTGAAACTTCAGGGAAAGATTTACCTCGTCTGTGATCTCTACAGAACCATCAAAGGATTTCGGAGAAAGCTGTCATTGTTGGAAGCACAACTAGAAGGAGAAAACCTTTCTCATTTTCACCGTTTCAAAGAGTTTGGAGATATTTTCAGATCTTGACAGAAATGAGAGTGACATTCTTCTGTTCCAGAATCCGTTTGATTGTAACCTTGATGATGTGCCAGTTGAACTACAATTGGAGCTCACTGATTTGCAAGCAAATGACTTGTTGAAAGAGAAGCACAGAGAAGGAAAACTTGTTGAATTGTACCGCTGCTTACCTGATGTTGAGCTTCCGAAAATTAAGAAATTTGCAGCTGGTATGGCATCAATGTTTGGAACAACTTATGTCTGTGAGCAAACATTTACAAAAAATGAAGTCTGTAAAGTCACCACATCGAACGCGATTGACTGATGAACATTTCAAAGCAATTCTCTTGATAGGATTCAGCAATTCCAAACCAAACATTGATGGTATTTTGAAAGCCACACGCCAGTTTCACAAATCTCCCTAACCTCTTTTGCAGCTTAGTTTGTGAGATTCGGATATGTGCACATTAGGTCTGATGTAACTATCTTTTTGCTAACGTCGCCTTCTTTGATAATGTTGTTTAGTAAATAAATGTGTTGGTTGTCTTTGTGTGTGTGTGTGTGTGTGTGTGTGTGTGTGTGTGTGTGTGTGTGTGTGTGTGTGTGTGTGTGTGTGTGTTGCGCGCCCTTCCTATGATTAACTTAGTTTTTCGTCTTTATTCCCAGAGCTTTCGTTCTAGCTTGCAATTATTGTTAAAGTTAGCTGTATATCCTTTACAGGACGTTTGCAGTCAACACCTGCATTGTTTTCTGTTGTTGATGTCTTGGCAAGTTTACGTTCAGTAGTTTACTATTGCTTTCCGAACGACCGGCGCCCATAACACAGCACAAAAACAAGTGCTACGTTGTCTGCTGTCAAATCGCGCGCAGCTGTGTTTCGAGCGCGGTTATACCGGATTACGAACCGCGTCCGTAAGACCTTCGCCACGGAGCGCGTCGCATGTATTGTACAGAATGACTATCCGGCCCGCGCTCGTCATTTTCTCAGCTAATCCGGCCCGCCGTGAAAAAAGTTTGGTGACCCCTGCACTAGAGGTAGGATTTCTGCAGTCAAATCACCGATTCCAATTACAATTCAAATATTCAAAAAAAAAAATTTCAAAATTCGGTCTCGTCTAACCTGCTTCATCAGCGGTGGTTATTGTTGAGAGCCGTGGTTTTTGTGGCTTTATAGCCCTGTTTTATAGCCCGGTCAGCCATGGGATCATCTCTCCGTCTTCTATATAGTACGTTTAGCCGGGTTCATCCACAAAGTCAGTAATTCTATCTGGGTATTCTACCGGTCTCCTGAGTTTCTTGGGCTTCTTCTTTTCTCTTTCATCCCAGCGCCTTTTGAATTCCTGGAATACCTGCTTTCCTCCAATTTTATCGATTCTAGGCATTCCTCCAGGCTGAGTCCGTGTGGGTATTCTGTGCCGCCTTCAGAGATCTGGTGGGATGTTTCTCTCTTGGATTTCTTTGGCGTCGTGGTTGGGCTGTTGGTCTTAGCTTGCGGTTCCGGCTCGGTATTTTGCTGGATTTTATCTTGCGGCTTGTCTGCGTTCCCTTGCATAGCTTCTGTTGGTTTGTTTCGGATTACTTCCATTTCAGCTTTCAGCAGCTCTCTCTCTCCGCTTTAATGGTGCGTAGCATTTCTTCGTTTTCCTTCTTCATCTCGGCCATTTGTTCAACTTCTTTCTTGATCTTTTGCTGGATCTCCTTTATTCCGCCAGTAGTTCTTCGTTGTCGCTGGTCGGAGTTGGCATCCTCAGTACTTTGATTTGTTTCTTCAACTCATCTATCTGTTTTTGCAGTTGATCTCTTTCCGCTTGTGATATTCCCGTGGCTGTCTCGCCCCTCCGCATTGCTTCCTTGAATGGTGTCTTTGTGGTAATAGCGAGCTTTAAGACGTCTCTGTGTCTTTGGAGATACGGATAGGCCAAGTATCTTGCTCCATGCTTGCCCAGGCAGTTGGCGCACTTTCTTTTGTTGTTGGGTGCTCGGAAGTCCGTGTCCAGCTTGGCCAGCGGACACTCCTTGAAGGCGTGGTGATCGGAGCAGTACCGGCAAATGCCCCTCTTACTGAGACAAGTTGCTCTGCTGTGGCCGCCCTTCTGGCATCTGAAAAATTGAGTAATCCTTGGTATGAATCCTTCAGGTTATTGTATTTTCTTGTCTATCGATACCTGGCGTGGTATCTCGCTGCCCTCAGTCGTCACCACCGCCAGTGTGGTAGGGATCTTTGAGTACGTCAGGATCCGCTCCGCCTTCACGATTCGGATGTTGAGATTCTCTTCTTGTAGCTGCTTCGTGATTTGTTCGTCTGACAGCTCCACTTGAATACGCTTGACAATCCATCTGTTTTTGAGTCGGTGTTTCCGACTCTGATGTCTTTCTTCTCCTTCTCAGCTGTGTTGGCTCTTGTCTGTGGTGGGTTGTCGTCGATCTTCCTCGTGATGGTTTCAGTAGTAAATGTAGTTTCAGGTTCTTTGTTGCAGCTCACATGAAGGTTCTCTCTGCCCGTCTTCTTCACGGCTTTGTCGGCTCCCACGTTGTTCAGGCAACTTGTCTTGTTTAGCGCCAAACCTTTCACATTTGGTTAACAAAGTTTCCTACTTTTCATAGGTTTGGGTGAAATTTGGCCAAACTTTTCACGTTTGGTTAACAAATTTTCCTACTTTTCATATGTTTGACTGAGGTGTTTATAAGTTTGGTTTGAAATTTGGCTAAACTTTTCACATTTGATTAACACATTTTCTTACTTGGCCAAGATGTTTGCCATTTGGTTCACTAAGTTTCCTAATTTTCATAAGTTTGGGTGAAATTTGATCAAACCTTTCACATCTGGACAACAAAATTTCACACTTTTCATAAGTTTGGGTGAAAGCTGGCCAAACTTTTCACGTTTGGTTAACACATTTTCCTACTTTTCATATGTTTGACTGAGATTTGTATAAGTTTGGTTTGAAATTCGGCTAACCTTTTCTCATTTGGTTAACAAATTTTCTTACTTGACCAAAATTGTTGCCATTTGGTTAACAATTTTTCCTACTTTTCATAAATTTGATTGAAATGTGGCCAAGTATTTTTCCCTTTTGAGTAACAGATTTTCTTACGTTTTGCAAAGTTTCCTACTTTTCATAATTTTGGTTGAGCTATTTCAGACTATGGTCGACAGTTTTTTCTACCTTGGTTAACCCGTTTCCTTAGTTTTGTTGAAATATTTCTTGAATTTGTCACCAATATGTATCATTTTCTCATCACATGACAACTATATACACCGTAAACACTAACAAAAAATTCAACAACCAAGACGTAATTATAATATATGCCTGTTTATTTTACAGTATTTCAAGTACATTTTACAGTATTTCAGTACATTTTTCAAGAATAAAAATGCATAATGTCATTATACGAAATGGATGATGTGATATGAGGTGGTATACATAGTATCATCACAACATTTTATTTTCGCATACAAAGCTATACACATTGTATGTTGTTTCTGGATTTCTATACGCCATTGTCTGAGTAGGTTGGTTTTTTCGGTTGGTAGCCTGGTATGTACATGTCACTTAGCATGTAATCATAAAACTGGTCTCCTGCTTGGTGGGCTGATATCTGAGTCTTGTAGATACCCGAGGCATCAATCATCTGAGTGTCGGGCACATGATGTCTTCGGACAGTCTGGGGTTTCGATGTACCGCCCCGTATTTCACCATTATTCTAGGTCTGATCTCTTCCAAACTCGAAAATGTAACGTCAGCACTGAAGTCCCGGTAGTGAATGCAACCTTTGTGCCCGTATCAGTGGTTAGAAGTATTTCCACTGTGTCGAAGGAGTAACGATTCAGCGGTATGTAGTGAGGTTTGTCGGAGGCGTGAAACACTGAGGTCTATCGCTGATTCATGATAGGAACCGTCCTTAGTAGTGGGACCATGACGTCTCCAACTGGTCTTGCCGCAATGAGATCGCAGTATACGTAGACATTTTGCAGGTCGTTATTCAGGTCTATCGCCCCTTCACCTTCACTTGTATCTAGTATCTCTTGTAACTTCTCACTAAATGTAATAGTTTGAGTATTTTCACGATGACATTCTTTGATGCATTGTAGAAATGGAATAGAACACAGAGTTGATCGTCCACCTTCCGATCTTTCATTAGGCGATTCAGTGCAGCTATAAACGCGTCTGGTGAACTGTACAGGCCTGAGGGACACACCTTTCTTATCACTCTACCATTGGGTGGGATGTATCTTAGCCATACTTCATTATCTAGCACATTGCAGTAGTAGTTGGGGAATTGAATTTCGGCCAGACCCATTTCAAAATATTGACTCACCTCTATAGTCTGCGGTAACTTGACGAAATAGTGACCTGGTGAGTTCTTGGGAAATATGTTCGGCGAAGCATTACTCGGTAATGTCAGGTAGAAGCATGTAACCCAGACAGCTGCTTAGAAGAGCGATCCACAACTTGCCCTCGACCGCGTCGACGCTGGCTCGAGACAGATTAAATAGTGATACGCCAATGACTGTGTATATAACGACCAGTTGACAGAATAAGACAATCTCTAGGCGCGGCACTCGCCGCCCACACATGCACCAGAACGAATTTCTTTCCCCCTCTGGGGTATTTTATGGGTTGGTTTCTTCCATTACCACTGTTTTTGACCTATTGGGTCATTACACTAGGGTCTCGGTAGTATCATTAGTTGCTATTACAAATGCAAAAATCCGTGCTCTAAGCGCGCCTTGTGGGACATTGCCGGTACTAAGGACACTAATTTCTGTATGCAGGCTTGATGGATCAGCCATGTGCACGTGTTGATTGGTGTCGCAGCCAGCAGAGCACATACTCCAGTTATATGTGATTAGCACCATATATCTCTTTATTATACTAGTATTGTTAGGTTAACTGTATGCTTACTTGGAGAACCACAACGAAAATGTGAAAGATTTATCCCAAAAAAGCCATCTTACCATTAGAGACTTGGCACATTGTGACCTGAACGGTGTTCACTGAGACCGGGACATCTAGACGGCGAATGGTGGGTGTTATATACACGATATCTGCTGGTGAAGACTCCTGACTGAGATGAACATTGTCTGGACATGTCTTACTTTGATGTATTCACATGCTAAGGGCATGGCCTATCACCACCACATAGTGTAGTATCCTTCTTATTAACGTGTTCTAGCTGTAACATTACAGCTATAGACGGTTGTGACGCTATTTTTACCGGTTTTAGCTAGTTAGCATGTAGTCGCTAGCTTGACCGCAATATGTAAAAGAAATGCAGCCGTTCAGAAAGACAACGACAACCTTGCCCAGGAAGCATGAATGTTGGGGTTGACTGTGATGTCCTGTAAAGGCAATGCATTAAAGCTTGACTGTCATCTGTAAAAGAAATTCAGCCGTTCAAAAAAGACAACAGCAATCTTACCCAGTAAACACGACACTCCACGGAATGGTAGGGGTGACTGCAACGTGGTGTAATAGATAGCGCACACGTGAGCGCGCACGCATACGAATACACTCGGCAGTACACCCACGCACGTACACACGCCTACATGCGCGTACACATACACACACACACACGGATGTCATGGTGGTACACGCGCAACCAATCAATGTTGGGGTTGTCTGCAACGTCCTGTAAATGCATTGCATAAACAAGGTTGGGGCTGACTGTGACGTCCTGTAATAGACAACTAGCTATGGATACACTCTCTTCACACACACATGACATGGTTGTCGTTCATTCAAAATGAGAATCGCAAACTTGCCCCAGGACGGCTGAAAATCCATAGAATGTTGAGGTTGAATGTGATATCCTGTAATTGATAGCACACCCACGCACGCACACACGCGTACATGCGCGCGCGCACACACACATGGATGTCATGGTGGTACATGCGCAACCAATCAATGTTGGGGCTGTCTGCAACGTCCTGTAAATGCATTGCATAAACAATGTTGGGGCTGACTGCGACGTCCTGTAATAGATAGACAACTATTTGTTGATACACCCTCTTCACACGCACATGACCTGGTTGTCGTTCATTCAAAATGAGAATCGCAAACTTGCCCCAGGACGGCTGACAATCCATAGAATGTTGAGGTTGACTGCGATGTCGTGTAATTGATAGCACACACACACTCGGCAGTACACCCACGCACGCATACACGCCTACATGCGCGCACACATACACACACACGGATGTCATGATGGCACACGTGCAACCAATCAATGTTGGGATTGACTGCGACGTCGTGTAATAGATAGCACACCCGCGTGCGCGCACGCACTCACACACATACACGCATGTACACACACACACGGACACATATCCCGCGTGACCAAGTCATCAAGGCAAGTACGTACATATGCCTTACCCAGTGGCGCAACCTACAGACAGCTATAGAACTACATACATATATAGATAAAATAAATACATAAATACATACATATCTATTTAAATTTAATATTTCATATCATTTGTGTAATGACTTCGTATAGCTATATTTTAGAATAGCTTATTTTTCTGCGCAAATATTCCCTTCACAGCCCCTGTTGTATCACGGCGTCTGATCTCTATCTGTGATAACCATTTAAGTCCGTAGACGTTAATTGAACATTCCCCAAGTGGTCAAGCCGTTTGACTCGTGTTCCGAAGGTTGTGGGTTCGAATCCGGGCCGCCCCCTTCGGTTTACGAGTTAAATGTTTCGGAGACTCCTGTGGGTCGTCGCTAAAAGCTACGGAGTTCGTGCTTTGTGCGACGCTTTCCGTTCTGCGGAAAGGGACCGAGTCATATGGGATAAAACCCGGTGCAATGAAGTCGACCTTGTCGACCTTTAAGCGATTTTTTTTCTGGTTGATCGGTATCGGATAATCTCGTATGACGGTCATTGGCCATTGTATTTCCCGCGGGGCGTGATGGGTCATCGCGTGATCTTTGCCTGTGCGCTCAGGTACGTGGTCATTCAAGGGGTGGTTAGTATACAAAAGGGGAAACAATTCTGGGTGAGTCAAGAGCCACGAATAGTCTCCCTTGGCATACGTTTATAATTAAGGGGTATAACTGCGGGGTTTAATAATATTACATATTTTTATAATTATCTTAGCACGTTATCGTTGTTATTAATTGAGAATCGTAGTTTTGTATTGACATAACTACTCGCCGCTATACATACAAGAAATTTAACCGGTATTATTTTATTACGCTTAATTTTTAGTATTATTGTATGCGGGTCTAGTATATTTTTAAACCAGATTTTCACCAAACGCTTAATGGTAATACATGGGTCGGGACTTCTGCCGAATTAACTATCATGGTGGAAAGTTTATTCATCCGGTCATTACTTGACCTACTTGGGGTAACTCGAGAGATGGAATAAATCAATTTTCTGTCATATTGGATTTCGATCTCCTCATCGATGGGGTTCGATATCAATATGACTGGGGTTCGATCACACCACACACCCCCACCACACACGCACACCCACCCACACACTGGGACTCGAACCCAGGCGCCCGACAACTAATTGGTCTACTTATCTATATAAGTATTCCACATACACGGGGCTTGCGCCGCTGTCTTTGAATGGTCTCGGAAGCGGCCCGGGGAAGCGGAGGCGGCCGGCGGAGGCACCTGTGGGATGGGCGGTCGGTAGGGGGTATCCGGGACCGGAAGTGACAACAGGAAGTAGTCACCCAGACCCAAGAAAATAACCGCCAAGTTCAAATATCTGGGTCATTTGCGGGCCGTTTTCACGGGGGGCCAGTGTGGGAGGTATAACATTCATATAAGGAAATACGACTTCCGCCCCCCCCCCCCGGGATGGCCCGCAAATGATAAGTAATTTGCACATCCCTTACTACTACTGTTTCCAGACATGGACACATACGCACGTAGATGTTCCCCTGTTAGGGGATTTTTCCAGACATGGACACAGACAGACGTAGATGTTCCCCTGTTAGGGGATGTTTCCAGACATGGACACAGACGGTCGTAGATGTTCCCCTGTTAGGGGATGTTTCCAGACATGGACACATACGCACGTAGATGTTCTACTGTTATGGGATGTTTCCAGACATTGACACAGGCAGACGTACCCGTTCCCTGTTAGGGGATGTTTCCAGACATGGACACAGACGGTCGTAGATTTTCCCCTGTTAGGGGATGTTTCCATTCATGGACATAGAGAGACGTACATGTTCCCCACTTAGGGGATGTTTCCAGACATGGACACAGATGCACGTAGATGTTCCCCTGTTAGGGGATGTTTCCAGATATAGACACAGACAGACGTAGATGTTCCCCTGTTAGGGGATGTTTCCATTCATGGACATAGACAGACGTACATGTTCCCCTCTTAGGGGATGTTTCCAGACATGGACACAGACAGACGTAGATGTTCCCCTGTAAGGGGATGTTTCCAGACATGGACACAGACAGGCATACATGTTCCTCTGTAAGGGGATGTTTCCAGACATGGGCACAGACGCAAGTAGATGTTCCCCACATACTACTCTGGTCTATACCCCTTAAGGCATTTTGGGCATGTGAGCTAACACCAATGTATAGACCCATTGGCCATTCCCGGGATGATGTGGTCAATACCGCTTCAACCACCTTGACTTCCCACGACAATTTCTGGTAGCCATTTTATGCAAAGTCGACCTGGGAACCTCGAACACTTAAAATAGATAATCTCCGCCTCCAGGGAGATTGGGACACGTGACCACCAGGCAAGCATGCCAGCGACTGCACTACCACGACTCCCTCTTCTTGTTGTTGTGAAGTAAAGAAGTAACCGACCCTTTCTCGCGCGCTGAAAGGTTACAGGTTAAGGGTGAGAGGCCATGACGTCACGGTGCTAGGCTTATATTTCTTTAGTTGAATGGGCACTCCCTGGCTGATGTGGTCAATGTCAGGCCAGCCGACGCTACTTCCCATCAACTTCCTGGTACCTATGTTAGGCTGACACCGCATCCAGTGGCATTCCAACACATAGCGACCGTCCCGGCAAGCAAGCGCTGTGATTGGTAGCTTGGTTATTGAATACGCATCCATCATGTGCCATGCCAGTAAGCGTGGTCGGTCATGACTCGCCATTTCATTCGATCACCAGGGTCGTGGATCAGCTCAGTGTTCTTGTTTCGACCATGCCACGTGGTCAAGCCATCCAGGTATTTACCTCTCTGTCTTCCCCTTGTTCTCTTCCCCTCAATCTTGCCGTTGTCACCACGTTCTCTAATTTATTTCTTCTCATAACATGTCAAAAAAATGTTGACTGTCTACGTCTAATTTCTCTAATCAGTTTACGATTTTCATTTGTTTCTTGTAGGACTTCTTGTGTCAGGTCTTAGTCAGATATGACTGAGCTACCGTATAACAGTAGACGGCACTACCTGCTTTCTGTTAGCTCACCAAACCCGACACCCCACATTGTGCCAACGGCTTCTGGCGGAAGAGCGCAATTGGGAGGGTACAAGCCTTACCCTGGTGCGAGGAAATGCAACCTAAAGACAAAGTGTCATGGCAGGGCAGACCAGGCCCTAAGCCTTGGTTGGCAGCTGGTCTAGGGTCGAAGCTCCGACAGGCGGACAGTTAGAGCATTGCTTTGCTGATCCGGCAGCTTCTGCAGCTTGTCTTGTTCCAGATTATAGGTGTCAACTTTCCTCTGGAGTGAACTAGGCAGGCCGAGAGAGGGATCATGCTGCATGGGCAACACATGGTTTCTTTATTTTAGCCCAGGCTTTGTGCTATGGAGAGGCAATAACTCCATCCCTGGTCTTAACCGGTCTCGGAATCAAAGCGAGAGGCAACTGTTACGGGTTATAAGTCCTTGTCAGTTGGCGTAGACATGGGGCGCCACGCGTTGCCTCTGACAGTGGGAGACACCTACAGGTGTCACTGATCAGCTACCGCCCGCCTCAAGCTGGGCAGCCCCCAGCCAATTGGGTGCTGATCCGCCACAGCCTGCCTGCTTCAATGGGTGCTTGGGCTAGGACAAAATCTGAATCGCAGGCTGTAAAACCAATGCACCAGGTACTAATAAAAAGAATAGAAATCTCAAGCTACGGCTTGCAACCTGGAACGTGAGAACAATGTGTCCAGGATTTTCCACTGACTTGACAAATATTGACGATGTGAGAAAAACGGCTGTGATTGATGCTGAACTCAATCGTCTTAACATTGATATTGCTGGCCTGCAGGAGACTCGCCTTGCTGAGGAAGGGTCACTCAGGGAAAACAATTACACCTTTTTTTGGAAGGGAAGAGGGCAGGCAGAAAAAAGGCAACACGGTGTGGGCTTTGCAGTGAAGAATTCGCTACTGGGAATGATTGATATCCCGGCTGGAGGTAATGAAAGATTATTATCACTGCGCTTGGCAATCTCTTGTGGATTTGCCACCATTCTCACTGCATATGCACCGACACTCGCTTCCTCTGATGATGTGAAGGATACGTTCTATGAGCAGCTAGACTCTGCGATCAAGGCAGTTCCAAAATCCGACTACATTTATATGCTCGGTGATTTCAATGCTCGTGTGGGCAAGGACTCGTGTTCATGGCCAGTGTGCCTTGGAAAATACAACATCGATCGCATGAATGATAATGGGCAAAGGCTGCTGGAGCATTGCACTAGAAATGACCTATGTATTACAAACTCCTTTTTTAAAACAAAAGAGATGCATAAGGTCACATGGAAACATCCAAGATCCAGCCATTGGCATCAGCTGGACTTCATTATCACACGGAGACAACATCTGAACCATACATCATTAACTCGAAGTTACCACAGTGCTGACTGTGATACAGATCATTCTTTGGTTGTTGCAAGGGTTAGACTGAGACCAAAGAGAATCTACACAGCTAAACACAAGTCTAGCCCCAGGATTAATATTACTAACACTCACGATCCTGGAAAGTGCTTTGAATTTCAACAGCAACTTGAAGACGCTTTCAATGATACATCAGAAAATTGTATAGTAAATGATAAATGGAGTAAACTTAAGGAAACTATTTATAAAACAGCGGTAGGGGTTTACGGCACTGTGGATCATAAGAGGCAGGACTGGTTTGCGGCAAACAGCCAGATACTGCAGCCCTTGATTGATAAAAAGAAGATAGCTCTCTTAAGAATCAAGGAAAGACCAACGCGTAACACTCTGAGTGAGCTGAAGCAAGCAAGGAAGGATGTACAAAAGGCTGCCAGGCAGTGTGCGAATGACTATTGGATCAAGTTATGTGAGTCCATTCAAATCGCAAGTGATAAGGGAAACATCAGAAGCATGTATGAAGGGATAAAGAAAGCCTGTGGTCCAATGAACAAAAGAAGTGCACCGCTGAAAATCTTGACTGGAGAAATCATCACATATAAGAAACAGCAGATGGATAGATGGGTCGAGCACTATTTAAAGCTTTACACAAGTGAGACAAGTGAGACCAAGCTAGCGGATGATGCCCTCAACGGCATAGAGGCCCTGCCAACTCTTGACCACCTGGACACACTTCCCACTATAACAGAAGTTAAGTGTGCTATAAATGAGCTTGCATCTGGCAAGGCTCCAGGTAAGGATGGGATTCCAATAGAGGTGATCAGGAGTGGGCAAGACACACTCGCTCTACAGATCCACCAGCTAATAGAGCTTTGCTGGCGAGAAGGACAAGTCCCACAGGATTTCAAAGATTCAAACATCATAACGCTGTACAAGAACAAGGGAGATCGGAGCGACTATAACAACTATAGGGGTATCTCACTTCTGTGTATTGTTGGGAAAGTATTTGCCAGAATTGTCCTGCACAGACTTCAAGTCCTGGGAGATCAAGTCTACCCCGAATCACAGTGCGGCTTCCGTCAGAATCGGTCTACCATTGATATGATATTCTCATTGCGACAGATGCAAGAAAAATGCCGGGAACAAAATCAGCCACTGTTTATTGCCTTCATCGACCTCACAAAGGCATTCGATTTGGTCAGTCGTGAGGGTTTGTTCAAAGCACTAAAGAAGATTGGCTGCCCACCAACTCTTCTGTCCATTGTGGAATCGTTCCACACAGGCATGAAGGGTATAATCAAGTTTGATGGCTCAACTTCAGAAGAATTTGAAATCAAGAGTGGAGTCAAGCAAGGTTGTGTACTAGCCCCCAGCCTCTTTGGGATATACTTTTCACTTCTACTGAAAGATCAGGATGACGGTATATACATTCACTCACGCTCAGATGGTGGCCTCTATAATGCTCAGAGATTGAAGGCCAAGACCAAAATTAGCAGGGTACTAATCAGAGAGTTGCTTTTTGCGGATGATGCTGCGATTACGACCCACTCTGAGGAAGAATTACAAAATCTACTATCTGCATTCTCCAATGCTTGTTCTGAATTTGGTTTAACAATTAACAAAAAGAAGACACAGATTATGTCACAAGGTGCACATGGTGTACCATCAATCTTTATTGACGACGCAGAACTGGAGATAGTAGACCATTTTACATATCTAGGATCAGAGGTAAATAGCAAATTATCCCTCGATCAGGAAATCAACATCAGGATTGGCAAGGCAGCAACAACAATGAACATGTTAGCAAAAAGAGTCTGGGAGAACAGGAAGCTTACTGCCAAAACAAAAGTCCTCGTCTACCAAGCCTGTGTCCTTAGTACTCTTCTTTATGGCAGTGAAACCTGGACAACTTACTCACGCCAAGAGAAACGTTTAAACAGCTTTCATATGCGGTGTCTGCGAAGAATACTTGGTATTAAATGGCAAGACAAAATCACAAATACTGAAGTATTGGAAAGATCAGGTTGTGTGACGGTGTATTCCATGCTCAGTCTTCGTAGACTTAGATGGATAGGACACGTTAGGAGGATGGATGATGGTAGAATACCAAAGGACATCTTTTTTTGGTGAATTACAGATGGGTAGGAGATCTCAGGGTCGGCCTCTACTACGATACAAAGATGTGTGTAAGCGGGACATGATTGATACAGGCATTGATAATGCACATTGGGAGCACGTCGCCGCTGAACGTGTTGCATGGAGGGCAACTATCAGAAATGGAATAAACACAAAGGAGAAAATGAGTGCAGATAAAGCACACACAGAGCGTGAGAGACGTAAGATGGTGCAAAATGGTGGAAATGACCATGTTTTCACATGCACCTACTGTGGGCAAACATTTGCAGCAAGAATTGGCCTTACCAGCCACACTCGCCACCGCCATGGATCGTAGTTATTAAGCCTTTTCGAAGCACAATGTACCAAACTATCGTCTGTCAAGACGGAAAGGTGCCAATGATGTGACAGAGGCATGTAGTGGCATTCCCTAGTAAGTCAGAGTTAGGTTGAGACTGTTGCTTGATAAGACAGGGTGTGTTGAGATGAATGTAAGTTGAGTTAATGGTCAATCCTTATAACATCTTCATCATCATTGACATCATCATGCGTCTGTATGTAAGCTCATATTTCCTCTCTCTGGGTTAGGTTTAGATCTCAAATGCACATCATCATCATCATCATCATCATCATCATCATCATCATCATCATCATCATCATCATCATCATCATCATCATCATCATTATCATCATCATCATCATCATCACCATCATCACCATCACCACCACCACCACCACCACCACCACCACCACCACCACCACCACCACCACCACCACCACCACCACCACCACCACCACCACCATCATCACCATCACCATCATCATCATCATCATCATCATCATCATCATCATCATCATCATCATCATCATCATCATCATCATCATCATCATCCTCATCTTCCTCATCATCCTCATCCTCATCCTCATCCTCCTCCTCATCATCATCATCATCATCATCATCATCATCATCATCATCATCATCATCATCATCATCATCATCATCATCATCATGTATTGATATAACCGCTTTTTTATATCAGAGAGAAAGATTATAGCTTTTCCTCTCACACCACAGTAATCTTCCTTAACCATCAGCAATTTTACAACAATCACAAATGAGAATATATTTATCTCCTGAGTTTATGTGAGTGCCTTTATAAGAGTTATGTATTTAGCATAAGCACTGATTTAAACAAAACAGGTATGGTCATTCCCCCGGTCTCGTCTAAGCAGAGGGCTGGAGGACGACATTGTTAAACCACCCAAGATTGCAGGTTATCTCATGCACAGAGTTAGACATGGGCTGCTTTATAATCATATTTCAGAACATAAATTACCTGCCCTTGACCGTAAGAACCACCTAATCATCATGTGAATGTAAGGTTGTTGGTGGGTGCAATGCTCGGCTAACATTTGGGTATATGGTGCAACTCTTATTAATGAGCATTTATTCTCAGAACAAAACATGACAATTTCACAAAACAAATTCAGGGGGAAAATGTGAATAAAAGAATCACAAGATATATACATCCCTACAGGTGTGAGTCAGTGTACATAGTTTTAAAGAGATAGACTCTTAAGCTACATTTCCTCTGTAAAAGCTTAAACGTCTAGCAAGTACATTTGAAAAGTACATTATTCATATATTGAGAAAAGTTGTTATATACAGATTGTAACAGAATGTAAAGAAATATTCTTGTGCTAGCACATGGTAACAGAATATAAGAAATATTCTTTTGCTAGCACATGGTAACAAAATATAAGAAAATATTCTTTAGCCGCATATGTAAAAGAATATAAAGATATATCCTTTAGCCGCATATCGTAAAAGAATGTAAGAAAATATTCTTTAGTAGTATCTTGCAACAGAATGTAAGAAAATATTCTTTAGTAGTGTATCGCAACCGAATGTCTACCTGAAGGATCTAACCAGGCTAGTGCAGTAAACAGAAAACACGGCGCTTGCCTCCATTCCCACAGAAACGAAAAATTATACTATGATCATTTGTAAACATTTTAAACATTACATAGACATTATTATAAATATAAACATCGTATTACCTTAACTTCAAGGAATGATTCACCACACAATGAAAGCTTTGCCTGCCTGAGAAACTAGAACACTGCTTCGCTTCAACGCACCATGCTGGTGATCAACCTAGAATGTTAAGCTAGAACAATCATTCCCCCCCCCCCCCCCCCCCCAAATTGTGCCTACAGGGTCTGGCTGGCTGTCTCATCCGGCTTTAGGCAATCGCTCTCATTGGTTTGAATGGCCTGCATAATGTTTATTATTTCTGTATCGGCTGCTGGGCGATGTGGGTGTATGGCGTACCGCAAGGGTCAGATATCTGAAGTCGAAGGCCGTGAGGTGGCTGGAAATATCTCACAATCTCCACGGGTGGACTGTCAGAATGTTATAATAGTTTAGGCGCTCTGCTTTATATACTCGGCATCCAGTTTGTACCCTTTGATAAACCAATTCACTCTCGTATTTGGCTTCTGACAATATGTTCTGGAATAAAGAAGCCTATTCTTAACAGAATAATGATATATCTCCTTCTCGGTTTATAGTCAGATGTTCAAGGTAAGGAACAGACTATCGGTTTTCTAGTCAAACAATGAAGACTCTCGATTATCAAATTCGGTTTAGGATGTTTAAATAAACATGCTTTAGAAACCTTGCACCTCTAAAGTGTCAAGTAACAGCTGTCCAACAACTTGTCCTGACATGGACAAAGCGTCCACTTTAGTCAATCGTTAAGCTCAGAATGGAGTGGCAACCTCTCTTATTGAGGTAGTACATAGGAGACTGGCGGTAAAGAAGTAACAGGAGTGGAAATTCAACGCACATCCTTAACTACAGTATGAATTTCAAGGTCCCTGTTTACTGCGATCAAACTTAGACAACCTATAGCGTCAATTTATAAAATACTCATAATTTATTACTTATTAGATGTTAACCGACGGTTTCAAAACGATGGAACTATTCTATATCGATTTAGTGTTGACATGTGAGTTGTACACTAAGGAAAAAGTGTTCGGCAGTTTCAAACAGAGTGCACAATGTGCTTTTGTGTCATCTCTGAATGTATCTATAGCATGGACGACACCCCAGCACACGGCACCGACCATATCAGCCACCAAGTGTGTCATCTCTGAATGTGTCTGTAGCATGGACGACACCCCAGCACACGACACCGACCACATCAGCCACCAAGTGTGTCATCTCTGAATGTGTCTGTAGCATGGACGACACCCCAGCACACGACACCGACCACATCAGCCAGCGAGTGTGTCATCTCTGAATGTGTCTGTAGCATGGACGACACCCCATCACACGACACCTACCACATCAGCCACCAAGTGTGTCATCTCTGAATGTGTCTGTAGCATGGACGACACCCCAGCACACGGCACATACCACATCAGCCAGCGAGAGTGTCATCTCTGAATGTGTCTGTAGCATGGACGACGCCCCAGCACACGACACCTACCACACCAGCCAGCGAGTGCCCGTTGGTTTATACAAATACGGGTCTGTCACCAGATGTCCAAGTCGCCTTAAGGTGTGTACAAGGGCCCTTTAACCACAAGGCCCCGGGGTTGGTTTACGTGTAAAAGGAGGCAGCGGTACCGGGTACAAGTACAAATACATTGTTGAAAGTAACATGTTTACGGCTTCGACACGCCGGACGGCCGACGTATAGACAGACAGTCCTGTAGCACGCAACTCTCCAACAATGAGTGTTCAAGGGTAGTGTCGCCCTGTTTGAAACTGTTCCCATAGTTTTGAATGTATGAAATTGTTCCCACAGATCTGACTGTGTGACATCGTTCCCACAGTTCTGACTGTGACATTGTTCCAACAGTTCTGACCGCGTGACATTGTTCCCACAGTTCTGACTGTGACATCGTTCCCACAGTTCTGACTATGTGACATTGTTCTCACAGTTCTGACTATGTGACATCGTTCCCACAGTTCTGACTATGTGACATTGTTCTCACAGTTCTGACTATGTGACATTGGTCCCACAGTTCTGACCGTGTGACATCGTTCCCACAGTTCTGACTGTGACATTGTTCCAACAGTTCTGACCGTGTGACATCGTTCCCACAGTTCTGACTGTGACATTGTTCCCACAGTTCTGACCGTGTGACATTGTTCCCACAGTTCTGACCGTGTGACATTGTTCCCACAGTTCTGACCGTGTGACATTGTTCCCACAGTTCTGACTGTGACAATGTTCCCACAGTTCTGACCGTGTGACATTGTCCCCACAGTTCTGACCGTGTGACATTGTTCCCACAGTTCTGACTGTGACATTGTTCCCACAGTTCTGACTGTGACATTGTTCCCACAGTTCTGACTATGTGACATTGTTCCCACAGTTCTGACCGTGTGACATTGTTCCCACAGTTCTGACTGACATTGTTCCCACAGTTCTGACTATGTGACATTGTTCCCACAGTTCTGACTATGTGACATTGTTCCCACAGTTCTGACTGTGACATTGTTCCCACAGTTCTGACTATGTGACATTGTTCCCACAGTTCTGACTGTGACATTGTTCCCACAGTTCTGACTATGTGACATTGTTCCCACAGTTCTGACTGTGACATTGTTCCCACAGTTCTGACTATGTGACATTGTTCCCACAGTTCTGACTGTGATATTGTTCCCACAGTTCTGACTATGTGACATTGTTCCCACAGTTCTGACTGTGACATTGTTCTCACAGTTCTGACCGTGTGACATTGTTCCCACAGTTCTGACTGTGACATTGTTCCCACAGTTCTGACTGACATTGTTCCCACAGTTCTGACCGTGTGATATTGTTCCCACAGTTCTGACTGTGACATCGTTCCCACAGTTCTGACTGACATTGTTCCCACAGTTCTGACCGTGTGACATTGTTCCCACAGTTCTGACTGTGACATTGTTCCCACAGTTCTGACTATGTGACATTGTTCCCACAGTTCTGACTGTGACATTGTTCCCACAGTTCTGACTATGTGACATTGTTCCCACAGTTCTGACTGTGACATTGTTCCCACAGTTCTGACTATGTGACATTGTTCCCACAGTTCTGACTGACATTGTTCCCACAGTTCTGACTATGTGACATTGTTCCCACAGTTCTGACCGTGTGACATTGTTCCCACAGTTCTGACTATGTGACATTGTTCCCACAGTTATGACTATGTGACATTGTTCCCACAGTTCTGACTGACATTGTTCCCACAGTTCTGACCGTGTGACATTGTTCCCACAGTTCTGACCGTGTGACATTGTTCCCACAGTTCTGACTATGTGACATTGTTCCCACAGTTCTGACTATGACATTGTTCCCACAGTTCTGACTGTGACATTGTTCCCACAGTTCTGACTGACATTGTTCCCACAGTTCTGACTGTGACATTGTTCCCACAGTTCTGACTATGTGACATTGTTCCCACAGTTCTGACTGTGACATTGTTCCCACAGTTCTGACTATGTGACATTGTTCCCACAGTTCTGACCGTGTGACATTGTTCCCACAGTTCTGACTGTGACATTGTTCACACAGTTCTGACTATGTGACATTGTTCCCACAGTTCTGACTGTGACATTGTTCCCACAGTTCTGACTGTGACATTGTTCACACAGTTCTGACTATGTGACATTGTTCCCACAGTTCTGACTGTGACATTGTTCCCACAGTTCTGACTGTGACATTGTTCACACAGTTCTGACTATGTGACATTGTTCCCACAGTTCTGACTGTGACATTGTTCCCACAGTTCTGACTGTGACATTGTTCCCACAGTTCTGACTATGTGACATTGTCCCCACAGTTCTGACTGTGACATTGTTCCCACAGTTCTGACTGTGACATTGTTCCCACAGTTCTGACTATGTGACATTGTTCCCACAGTTCTGACTATGTGACATTGTTCCCACAGTTCTGACTATGTGACATTGTTCCCACAGTTCTGACTGTGACATTGTTCCCACAGTTCTGACTGTGACATTGTTCCCACAGTTCTGACTGTGACATTGTTCCCACAGTTCTGACTGTGACATTGTTCCCACAGTTCTGACTGTGACATTGTTCCCACAGTTCTGACTATGTGACATTGTTCCCACAGTTCTGACCGTGTGACATTGTTCCCACAGTTCTGACTGACATTGTTCCCACAGTTCTGACCGTGTGACATTGTTCCCACAGTTCTGACTATGTGACATTGTTCCCACAGTTCTGACTATGTGACATTGTTCCCACAGTTCTGACTGACATTGTTCCCACAGTTCTGACTGTGACATTGTTCCCACAGTTCTGACCGTGTGACATTGTTCCCACAGTTCTGACCGTGACATTGTTCCCACAGTTCTGATTTATGTGACATTGTTCCCACAGTTATGACCGTGTGACATTGTTCCCACAGTTCTGACTGACATTGTTCCCACAGTTCTGACCGTGTGACATTGTTCCCACAGTTCTGACTGACATTGTTCCCACAGTTCTGACTGTGACATTGTTCCCACAGTTCTGACTATGTGACATTGTTCCCACAGTTCTGACCGTGTGACATTGTTCCCACAGTTCTGACCGTGTGACATTGTTCCCACAGTTCTGACTGTGACATTGTTCCCACAGTTCTGACTATGTGACATTGTTCCCACAGTTCTGACCGTGTGACATTGTTCCCACAGTTCTGACCGTGTGACATTGTTCCCACAGTTCTGACTATGTGACATTGTTCCCACAGTTCTGACCGTGTGACATTGTTCCCACAGTTCTGACCGTGTGACATTGTTCCCACAGTTCTGACTGTGACATTGTTCCCACAGTTCTGACTGACATTGTTCCCACAGTTCTGACCGTGTGACATTGTTCCCACAGTTCTGACTGACATTGTTCCCACAGTTCTGACTGACATTGTTCCCACAGTTCTGACCGTGTGACATTGTTCCCACAGTTCTGACCGTGTGACATTGTTCCCACAGTTCTGACCGTGTGACATTGTTCCCACAGTTCTGACCGTGTGACATTGTTCCCACATTTCTGACTATGTGACATTGTTCCCACAGTTCTGACTATGTGACATTGTTCCCACAGTTTTGACTGACATTGTTCCCACAGTTCTGACCGTGTGACATTGTTCCCACAGTTCTGACCGTGTGACATTGTTCCCACAGTTCTGACTATGTGACATTGTTCCCACAGTTCTGACCGTGTGACATTGTTCCCACAGTTCTGACTGTGACATTGTTCCCACAGTTCTGACTATGTGACATTGTTCCCACAGTTCTGACTGACATTGTTCCCACAGTTCTGACTGTGACATTGTTCCCACAGTTCTGACCGTGTGACATTGTTCCCACAGTTCTGACCGTGACATTGTTCCCACAGTTCTGATTTATGTGACATTGTTCCCACAGTTATGACCGTGTGACATTGTTCCCACAGTTCTGACTATGTGACATTGTTCCCACAGTTCTGACCGTGTGACATTGTTCCCACAGTTCTGACCGTGTGACATTGTTCCCACAGTTTTGACTGACATTGTTCCCACAGTTCTGACTGACATTGTTCCCACAGTTCTGACTGTGACATTGTTCCCACAGTTCTGACCGTGTGACATTGTTCCCACAGTTCTGACCGTGTGACATTGTTCCCACAGTTCTGACTATGTGACATTGTTCCCACAGTTCTGACTGACATTGTTCCCACAGTTCTGACCGTGTGACATTGTTCCCACAGTTCTGACCGTGTGACATTGTTCCCACAGTTCTGACTGACATTGTTCCCACAGTTCTGACCGTGTGACATTGTTCCCACAGTTCTGACCGTGTGACATTGTTCCCACAGTTCTGACTGACATTGTTCCCACAGTTCTGACTGTGACATTGTTCCCACAGTTCTGACTGACATTGTTCCCACAGTTCTGACTGTGACATTGTTCCCACAGTTCTGACTATGTGACATTGTTCCCACAGTTCTGACTGTGACATTGTTCCCACAGTTCTGACTATGTGACATTGTTCCCACAGTTCTGACCGTGTGACATTGTTCCCACAGTTCTGACTGTGACATTGTTCACACAGTTCTGACTATGTGACATTGTTCCCACAGTTCTGACTGTGACATTGTTCCCACAGTTCTGACTGTGACATTGTTCACACAGTTCTGACTATGTGACATTGTTCCCACAGTTCTGACTGTGACATTGTTCCCACAGTTCTGACTGTGACATTGTTCACACAGTTCTGACTATGTGACATTGTTCCCACAGTTCTGACTGTGACATTGTTCCCACAGTTCTGACTGTGACATTGTTCCCACAGTTCTGACTATGTGACATTGTTCCCACAGTTCTGACTGTGACATTGTTCCCACAGTTCTGACTGTGACATTGTTCCCACAGTTCTGACTATGTGACATTGTTCCCACAGTTCTGACTATGTGACATTGTTCCCACAGTTCTGACTATGTGACATTGTTCCCACAGTTCTGACTGTGACATTGTTCCCACAGTTCTGACTGTGACATTGTTCCCACAGTTCTGACTGTGACATTGTTCCCACAGTTCTGACTGTGACATTGTTCCCACAGTTCTGACTGTGACATTGTTCCCACAGTTCTGACTATGTGACATTGTTCCCACAGTTCTGACCGTGTGACATTGTTCCCACAGTTCTGACTGACATTGTTCCCACAGTTCTGACCGTGTGACATTGTTCCCACAGTTCTGACTATGTGACATTGTTCCCACAGTTCTGACTATGTGACATTGTTCCCACAGTTCTGACTGACATTGTTCCCACAGTTCTGACTGTGACATTGTTCCCACAGTTCTGACCGTGTGACATTGTTCCCACAGTTCTGACCGTGACATTGTTCCCACAGTTCTGATTTATGTGACATTGTTCCCACAGTTCTGACCGTGTGACATTGTTCCCACAGTTCTGACTGACATTGTTCCCACAGTTCTGACCGTGTGACATTGTTCCCACAGTTCTGACTGACATTGTTCCCACAGTTCTGACTGTGACATTGTTCCCACAGTTCTGACTATGTGACATTGTTCCCACAGTTCTGACCGTGTGACATTGTTCCCACAGTTCTGACCGTGTGACATTGTTCCCACAGTTCTGACTGTGACATTGTTCCCACAGTTCTGACTATGTGACATTGTTCCCACAGTTCTGACCGTGTGACATTGTTCCCACAGTTCTGACCGTGTGACATTGTTCCCACAGTTCTGACTATGTGACATTGTTCCCACAGTTCTGACCGTGTGACATTGTTCCCACAGTTCTGACCGTGTGACATTGTTCCCACAGTTCTGACTGTGACATTGTTCCCACAGTTCTGACTGACATTGTTCCCACAGTTCTGACTGTGTGACATTGTTCCCACAGTTCTGACTGACATTGTTCCCACAGTTCTGACTGACATTGTTCCCACAGTTCTGACCGTGTGACATTGTTCCCACAGTTCTGACCGTGTGACATTGTTCCCACAGTTCTGACCGTGTGACATTGTTCCCACAGTTCTGACCGTGTGACATTGTTCCCACATTTCTGACTATGTGACATTGTTCCCACAGTTCTGACTATGTGACATTGTTCCCACAGTTTTGACTGACATTGTTCCCACAGTTCTGACCGTGTGACATTGTTCCCACAGTTCTGACCGTGTGACATTGTTCCCACAGTTCTGACTATGTGACATTGTTCCCACAGTTCTGACCGTGTGACATTGTTCCCACAGTTCTGACTGTGACATTGTTCCCACAGTTCTGACCGTGTGACATTGTTCCCACAGTTCTGACTGACATTGTTCCCACAGTTCTGACTGTGACATTGTTCCCACAGTTCTGACTGTGACATTGTTCCCACAGTTCTGACCGTGTGACATTGTTCCCACAGTTCTGACTGACATTGTTCCCACAGTTCTGACTGTGACATTGTTCCCACAGTTCTGACTATGTGACATTGTTCCCACAGTTCTGACCGTGTGACATTGTTCCCACAGTTCTGACCGTGTGACATTGTTCCCACAGTTTTGACTGACATTGTTCCCACAGTTCTGACTGACATTGTTCCCACAGTTCTGACTGTGACATTGTTCCCACAGTTCTGACCGTGTGACATTGTTCCCACAGTTCTGACCGTGTGACATTGTTCCCACAGTTCTGACTATGTGACATTGTTCCCACAGTTCTGACCGTGTGACATTGTTCCCACAGTTCTGACCGTGTGACATTGTTCCCACAGTTCTGACTGACATTGTTCCCACAGTTCTGACCGTGTGACATTGTTCCCACAGTTCTGACCGTGTGACATTGTTCCCACAGTTCTGACTGACATTGTTCCCACAGTTCTGACCGTGTGACATTGTTCCCACAGTTCTGACCGTGTGACATTGTTCCCACAGTTCTGACTGACATTGTTCCCACAGTTCTGACTGTGACATTGTTCCCACAGTTCTGACTGACATTGTTCCCACAGTTCTGACTGTGACATTGTTCCCACAGTTCTGACCGTGTGACATTGTTCCCACAGTTCTGACTGACATTGTTCCCACAGTTCTGACTGTGACATTGTTCCCACAGTTCTGACTATGTGACATTGTTCCCACAGTTCTGACCGTGTGACATTGTTCCCACAGTTCTGACCGTGTGACATTGTTCCCACAGTTCTGACTGACATTGTTCCCACAGTTCTGACTGTGACATTGTTCCCACAGTTCTGACTATGTGACATTGTTCCCACAGTTCTGACCGTTTGACATTGTTCCCACAGTTCTGACTGACATTGTTCCCACAGTTCTGACTATGTGACATTGTTCCCACAGTTCTGACTATGACATTGTTCCCACAGTTCTGACCGTGTGACATTGTTCCCACAGTTCTGACTATGTGACATTGTTCCCACAGTTCTGACTGTGACATTGTTCCCACAGTTCTGACTATGTGACATTGTTCCCACAGTTCTGACTATGTGACATTGTTCCCACAGTTCTGACTGTGACATTGTTCCCACAGTTCTGACTATGTGACATTGTTCCCACAGTTCTGACTATGTGACATTGTTCCCACAGTTCTGACTGACATTGTTCCCACAGTTCTGACTATGTGACATTGTTCCCACAGTTCTGACTGACATTGTTCCCACAGTTCTGACTATGTGACATTGTTCCCACAGTTCTGACTATGTGACATTGTTCCCACAGTTCTGACTATGTGACATTGTTCCCACAGTTCTGACTGACATTGTTCCCACAGTTCTGACTGACATTGTTCCCACAGTTCTGACTATGTGACATTGTTCCCACAGTTCTGACTATGTGACATTGTTCCCACAGTTCTGACTATGTGACATTGTTCCCACAGTTCTGACTGACATTGTTCCCACAGTTCTGACTGACATTGTTCCCACAGTTCTGACTGACATTGTTCCCACAGTTCTGACTATGTGACATTGTTCCCACAGTTCTGACTGTGACATTGTTCCCACAGTTCTGACTATGTGACATTGTTCCCACAGTTCTGACTATGTGACATTGTTCCCACAGTTCTGACCGTGTGACATTGTTCCCACAGTTCTGACCGTGTGACATTGTTCCCACAGTTCTGACTGTGACATTGTTCCCACAGTTCTGACCGTGTGACATTGTTCCCACAGTTCTGACTGTGACATTGTTCCCACAGTTCTGACTATGACATTGTTCCCACAGTTCTGACTGTGACATTGTTCCCACAGTTCTGACCGTTTGACATTGTTCCCACAGTTCTGACTGTGACATTGTTCCCACAGTTCTGACTGTGACATTGTTCCCACAGTTCTGACTGTGACATTGTTCCTACAGTTCTGACCGTGTGACATTGTTCCCACAGTTCTGACCGTGTGACATTGTTCCCACAGTTCTGACTGTGACATTGTTCCCACAGTTCTGACTGTGACATTGTTCCCACAGTTCTGACTATGTGACATTGTTCCCACAGTTCTGACTGACATTGTTCCCACAGTTCTGACTGACATTGTTCCCACAGATCTGACTATGTGACATTGTTCCCACAGTTCTGACTATGTGACATTGTTCCCACAGTTCTGACCGTGTGACATTGTTCCCACAGTTCTGACTATGTGACATTGTTCCCACAGTTCTGACTATGTGACATTGTTCCCACAGTTCTGACCGTGTGACATTGTTCCCACAGTTCTGACTGTGACATTGTTCCCACAGTTCTGACTATGTGACATTGTTCCCACAGTTCTGACTGTGACATTGTTCCCACAGTTCTGACTGTGACATTGTTCCCACAGTTCTGACCGTGTGACATTGTTCCCACAGTTCTGACCGTGTGACATTGTTCCCACAGTTCTGACTGTGACATTGTTCCCACAGTTCTGACTATGTGACATTGTTCCCACAGTTCTGACCGTGTGACATTGTTCCCACAGTTCTGACTGTGACATTGTTCCCACAGTTCTGACTGTGACATTGTTCCCACAGTTCTGACTGACATTGTTCCCACAGTTCTGACTGACATTGTTCCCACAGATCTGACTATGTGACATTGTTCCCACAGTTCTGACTGTGACATTGTTCCCACAGTTCTGACTATGTGACATTGTTCCCACAGTTCTGACTGTGACATTGTTCCCACAGTTCTGACTGTGACATTGTTCCCACAGTTCTGACCGTGTGATATTGTTCCCACAGTTCTGACTGTGACATTGTTCCCACAGTTCTGACTGTGACATTGTTCCCACAGTTCTGACCGTGTGATATTGTTCCCACAGTTCTGACTGTGATATTGTTCCCACAGTTCTGACTGTGACATTGTCCCCACAGTTCTGACTGTGACATTGTCCCCACAGTTCTGACTGTGATATTGTTCCCACAGTTCTGACTGTGATATTGTTCCCACAGTTCTGACTGTGATATTGTTCCCACAGTTCTGACAAGGTTTGACCAGAACTGGCTTAGGATAGCACTTCTCAAACCCTTATCGGCTGTTCATGGCTTCTGACGTGACGTGTCAGCTTATGCCTGAGAGTGACTGCAGTCTAAATGTGAGCAGTTTGTGTTTCATATTCCTAGTTATTGTTGTTGATTTTCAGTGAATATTTATGACATTTGCAGGCCTCTTACGCTCCTACCATAACTAAATATTCCTCATAAAACTGCACTATCTTCACGATAAAAATCTTGATGTTGTCGCCATTTGCTATCCTACAACGACGAACTCATACTGTGTTCATTGTATACACACCACACACAGACGCTGATTCTGCTCGTGTGCTCGAACTATTGATGTGTCTCAAGAAGTTTATGTCGACCCCCATTTATAAACATTAATCCATTCATCATGTTCCATGCCGATAAGCGTGGGCGGTCATAATTCGCCATTTCACTCGATCACCAGTCGTGGATCAGTTCAGGGTTCTTGACTCGATCTTGCCACGTGGCCAGGCCATCCAGGTATTTACTTCTCTATGTTTCCCTTATTCTCTTCCTCTCGATCTTGCCATTTGTCACCAAGTTCTCCAATTTATTTCTTCTCATAACATGCCTACATATTGACTGTCTACATCTGATTTCTCTAATCAGTTTACGATTTTCATTTGTTTCTTGGAGGACTTGTTCATTGGTTTTTCTGTTTGTTCTTAATATTCTTTGCATTTTCCACAGCCATCAGATATTTTTTATTTGTCTGCTCATTGTCCATGCTTCACATCCATTCAAAAGTACAGGTTCTATGTAAAACCTCAACACTCGTTTTCTTGTTGCAGTTGACATCATTTTATTCGTCATTATGTTTTTCGTCGTGCAAAAGGCTACCTTCGCCATGGCCATTCTTGTTCTAATCTCTTCAAGGCATCTCCCATCAGATGTTATGACTGTTCCGAGATAATTGTATCGATTCACATGTTGAAGAATATTCCCATTTACGTGTATATTACACTGTTGTGCTTCTTTCTTCCTAGTGACGACCATAATCTGTGTCTTTTTACAATTTAATTCTAACCGCAGTTGTTCATTGTGTGCAACAACTGCATCTACTAAATGTTTCATATCCTGCTCATTGTCTGCAATCAATACTGTATCATGTGCATCGTCTAATACTATTGATATTTCGTCTCCCCAATGACGAAAAACATACTGTTTCCAAATGTATTGTTCATTTAAAAGATTGTACCTTTAGACTTTGACAAATGTAAATACCTAGTATTCGTACCATACAATGGAAGATGCATAATATACATTGAGAGTTGAACGAGACAAGAAAATGCTCCATATTAGAACATGAAAAAATAAAACACGCTTATGCAGTAAGTCAGTATTTTTTAATGTAAGAAAGAAAGTAACGAAATGTTATATAGAATTTGTTTTGCTGTATGGCAGTGAATCATGATGGAAGACTAGATAGGGAAATAGAAACGGAAGTGAGAAATAGAAACAGAAGTACAGAAAGCAAACAACATTAACTATCAAATAGAACCTATTCTAAAACATTAAAATATCAACATGCATACAAAAATAAGCTGACAGACGCTTCAAATGTCGCAATGATGTATTACAAATGGCAAACATGAAGAGTTCTAGAAACACACCGGCGTAAAATCACATCTTGTGAGAGGAGATGAATAAGAAACGCAGCTGGAAAAAAACCAAGAACAGATAAAGAGACAAAAGAGAAACTAAGAACAAGTCGGGTATAATACCTTGTACTGACTTTATAAAACACTAAAAAATTAAATGGATCTGACATCTAGTTAAAATGGAACAGGATCAACCAGCGGGATACAAGACAAGAGGGTGACCAAAAAGAGTTTTCTGGATGGGGTAAAAACAAAAGACACTGAAAATAACAATCAAATAGTTAGTACAAACAACAAGACAAGAGAAACACAGACAATTACAACTGTCTCTTCTCTGCGACAAGTGACGACAAAAAGCACTCGGACAAAAGAAGAAAAAAAGAAGTAGTAATTCATGAAATGCGAATGAAAAAGATTAGGAAGAGCTTGGAAGCAACAGAGATGTGGTTCCTGAGACGAATGTTGCGAATTCCTTGGACTGCTAGAGTAACTAATAAGGATTCCTTAGAAAAGGCTAATGGAAACGTAACAGTATATATATAGCTACAAAAAAAAAAAGGCAACATACATTCTGTGGTCATCTA
This sequence comes from Cepaea hortensis, assembly GCA_963921405.1. NCBI lineage: Eukaryota > Metazoa > Mollusca > Gastropoda > Stylommatophora > Helicidae > Cepaea > Cepaea hortensis. The sequence continues at coordinate 72,403,170 of OY992882.1, forward strand.
ATGAGAAGAGAGGCATTGAAAAACACCGTAAAGATTAAACAGATCAGTGGGAGAAGCGGCAGAGGCAGACCGAGAGAAATGATTTAGATAGATAGAGACGGTGGCGGTTAGGAATATCGGCAGCAGAGTTGATCGACAATACCAAGAACCGAGATCTGAGGAGAGACTCGAATGCTTACGCTACTCGGCAGGGCACATGGTGATGATGATGGCTGTTAGATAGTCATGCTAGCCAGCATTCAGTGCTAGAGTACACATTTCTGACTCTCTGACGTGACTACCCCCGACCCATCGCGACGCTCCGCTGTTAGACAAGTCGCGGTATTCATACAGACACGTGTAACAGAAATTAACGCCTCAACATATTGGAATTTAAGGCAAGTATATGAGACGTTTGTGGCATTTCAAGTAACAGATCCATTTATGGCATTCATTTCACGCTGTCGTGCGATTACTGTTTGCTCTGGCTGTCATGGCGACCTGCATTGTGCTAGAACGCCTCATTAGACGGACGACCTGTGTTTGGGGCTGGGACTTCCTGACTCGCCGGTTGATGCAAAGTTCAAACACTAGCACCTATACAGTCGCGCACACATACACACACACTCACACACTCACACACACACACACACCCACACACACACACACACACACACACACATACGCACACACATTCACGCACACAATAACTGAAGCGCATATATCCACCGATACTAGAACATATCAAAACAAGTTTTCAAACCATGAGAAACATTAATGGCTATTGATCAGCCGTCTCCCTGGCCAAGGAGTGAACGACATTGTTCGTAATCCCGTATATCCACGTGGGGAAAACAGCAGCTGCGAGAATAGGCAGCAGTTCGCGCTGCGCTAGTAACTTACGGGGTTATTTGGGCCGGTCGTTCAGAAAGCAATGGCAAACTATTGAACGTAAAACTTGCCTAGTACATCAACAGCAGCTGAAAATGCTGGTGTTAACTGCAACGTCCTGTAAGGGATATGCAACATTTAAAAAAATGATAGGCACTAATAAGTAACAGAAAAAAATGTAGATAAGGAAAACTACTAGACAATATAGAATTGAAAGTTATAGCCACATCGAGGTTCGAACATGGTGCCTGCGACTGGCTCAGGGCTCCGCTGAAGGAACACGTCTACAGCGAAGTATCGCCAACTTCTTGAAGTAGTGTGGCACGGCTCTATAGGATTCAGTTCGGAAACAACCACCGAGACAGGCGGGCTGGTGGTCCCAAGAGGACCCTAGCTGGTCCCTCATCTCATTCCCACCCATGGAGAAGCCTGAATGCCTCTGGCATGACATGGATGAGTCTCTGTATTCCCCACCAACAGATGCCAATATCTGTAAAGTGAAACCAGTTCGGCTGAACTCACAAAATATGCCCTGCTGGAACACTGATGCACGACGGTGGAGGAGTGATTCCTCAATCATGAGAAGAGGAACATTCCTGGGTCTTTATTGACCCCCATTTTCCCTTACCTCTATTTTTGTTTATCCCCATTTTTCTTCACCTCCCATTTTCCACCACCTCACATCTGCCCCATCCCCTCCCAGCTGATCCAATAGTCGAGTGTTTCATATATTAGTTTGTGACTTCATGGTTAAGGCTACAGTTTCTAGTTTGATTCATTTGAGCTTTCCATGCTCGAGAACAGATTTCCATTTAGTAATTGGTGGTCTCGTTATAGTAATGTGTCCCAGTCGGTTTGGAGACATGACTTTCTCTGGTGACATTGAGCACAATATTGGATTTGGCTGAGGCACAGGGGCCCGATAGAATCTGGAGCCCAATCCGCTGATTTCCTCTGTGAACCACAGGGATCCATAGTGTTGTGTTGTGTGTCTCATGATGGTGAGTCCCGTCTCCGCACTGTAAGACTCATCCCCAGATTTGGAGTTATGTTCTTGTTATTTTCCTAGTGATGGTCTCTCTGTTGTCCAGTTCCGGTCAGCCGGCTGTATAGGTATCGTAGCAGGGTTCTAGGAGCACCCTGTAGGCTCGGTCACACCTGGCAGAGGTCTGGCTATATGCGGCAGACTACCTATAATGTTGTATGTGATGGGAAGTGTTGATTGTTTTACCTATAGATAGTTAGTTAGTTAGTCGACAGATCATCCTCATTTCACATCGAACCATTCAGCAAATCCCGCAGCGTGTAGCGGCTAACGACACCAGTTCTGTGTTGGTTTATCAGTCTTCTTTGGCTTCCTGCGTAGTGTTCTTGTTGGCCACCCCTCTTTTAATTTGCTGTTCTCGCAGTCTGGCCATGGTTGTAGATTCACAGTCATCACTTGGTTCTCGCACAAGTCTTACTTCTCGTAGAGCATTCAGAATGTCAGCCTGGTCCATGGCGCGTCCGCCCTCCACAGTAGCGTTAGCTGCGAGCTTGTCAGCCCGCTCATTCCCTTGTACTTCCGCATGCCCTGGCACGAAGATGAAACTAATCTTTGCTAGCCGAGACCGCTCCAGAGACAACAACCATTCTCTTCGGACCCCCCCCCCCCCATCTCTATCCTTCTGGAGCATGTTCATTGAGTCGCTAAGGAAACATGCCCTAGTGAATGTCTGTGTCTCGAGCCATGTTATTACTTTACTTACTGCCATGACTTCCATAGTTAGTGTGAGATATTTGTATAGAATATATGAATGTTGTGCCTAGGGGTTTAGAGTGCCCGAATTCAAGATATAAGAAAAGTTGTTCGAGTCTTCTCCCTTTGTGTATTCTCCAGAAAAACTAGACTATGGCTCTATTTTTCATAAGGGTGGTACTAGGCAAAAGTAGGTACCAGTCCAATTCACAATAATAAGACTAATCTCCTGGAGAAGATATTGAGAGCCAGGTCAGTTGCCATAGCCTTCAAGGGAATAAGATCCTCTATCTGAATTATTAGGCCAAGTGCGTTCGACCTCCCATATTAACTCTCACGTTTTTAAATAAACAGTGACATATATCACCACAATAACATTACTTTGTAACGACCTTCACAAGACAGTAAGAACAACTCCCGGTTCTAACTATATCTTTTGATGTAGAGTTCATAGTGGTTTATGGGAACTCTAAAGTCTCTGCATTCCTAAAATCTGCAAAAAACATGATAACAAAATAAACCATCATCAGTGAAGCATAAACTTTGCATAAACAGACCCAACAACCAATTTCCAACCAAGAAAATCAATACCAATATCTGGAATGGTTTTACCTCCCGAATAAACACCTATAGTGAATACAGTAATCTATGTTCATCACATCAACATAGTACATGTACACGACTAAACCTTCTTTAGCTGCAAAGTAGTCCATTAAACTGGTATAGGTTGTTGATTGGATGTCTTTCTCCTAACTATTCCTGTGATATGTCAGTCCTGTAAATCTGGAAAAAAGGTACTAACACCCCACACGGCTTGATAAACAAACTGTACCTAAGCTCCATGATCCGAACATAATATGTCGTTACTACACAGTCTCTGCTATAAAGCTTCCCATCGATGATGAAGGGATGGATTCATCCCTTCTTGATGGACCATACAAATGCATATAGCACTGTCTTATAGTTCCTCGGCTGAATAATATATATGAAATGGGGATGCTAGGCTATCGTGGTGTAATCCAATTGCGGGTGGAACATAACAGACAGACTTGGCCGCTGTCCAAGATTTGTTTCCCGCTATATATATATATATATATATATATATATATATATATATATATATATATATATATATATATATATATATATATATATATATAGCGAATATTTTCATTGCTCTTTCTATCCTACACTGTGTTCTCATCATTCTTCTAGAAACATATCAACAGTTTTCACAATCATTCTTGACTTGTCTGCTAATTGTCAGTGATTCACTGTCATTGATCAGGGTCGGCTCATTATAGCTCTTGTATACTCTTGTACGGTCTCTGTGGCTAAGGGCTTGCGAATGCGGTTTGTGAGCCCGTATACCCGGGTTCGAAACACGGCGGTGCCGGTTTTTTCAAAAAAGGTATGGGGCCTGTCGTTCAGAAAGCAATGACAAACTACTGAACGTAACACTTGCCTAGTACATCAACAGCAGCTGAAATTTCGGGTGTTGACTGAAACGTCCCGTAAGGGATACGCAACAAATTTTTTTTTTTTTAAATACTCTTGTACATATCCTGATATGTAAACAAGTGAATGTCCCATTTACAGACCTATGGGCATCTGGAGCTAGACCCAAATCGTTATAGACCAAACTCCTCCACACATCGAGTGGTGTGGGCGGTACCCCGCCGGCCGACTTTATTTCCCAAGACATTTCCTGATGCTCATGCTAGGCTGGTTCCACCAGTGAGCCGAGGTCAACCAGGGTGCCAAGGTCAACCAGGGTGCCGAGGTCAACCAGGGAGCCGAGGTCAACCAGGGAGCCGAGGTCAACCAGGGAGCCGAGGTCAACCAGGGAGCCGAGGTTAGTTTTTTTTTAAATTCGACAGTGTCCTGATGCGGATTCAACCCAAAACCATCAGTACAGCAGGCGAATTTCTTGTCGCTAGGCTACCTCACGCATTCACCCTGCTAGGCTACCGCACCTCGTTCACCCTGCTGGGCTACCGCACCTCCCTCACCCTGCTAGGCTACCGTAGCCTCCCCCCACCCTGCTAGACATTTCATCGGTACGGCAGGCGAGCTTCTTGCCACTAGGCTACAGCACCTCCCTCACCCTGCTAGGCTACCGCACCTCGTTCACCCTGCTAGACATTTCACAGAATACTCTTTATCTTATGAAGTACGGCCTGTGATGAGGCTATTCTACATGTAACCGCCTGAATCTCCTGACGTTAAAGTGCCCACATACTGAAATACACATGCCTTTTCCAGACTGGTTCCATTCACTTTGATTTTGCATTTGGGAGGACATTGTGTGTGTGTGTGTGTGTGTGTGTGTGTGTGTGTGTGTGTGTGTGTGTGTGTGTCTGTTTATTTTTTACATTACCATAGATCCTATTGTTTTCTGTTAGTTAGTTAGTTAGTTAGTTAATTAGTTAGTTATTTAGTTAGTTAGTTAGTTATTTAGTTAGTTAGTTAATTCCTTAGTTAGTTAGTTAGTTAGTTAGGTAGTTATTTACTTAGTTATTTACTTAGTTATTTACTTACTTACTTACTTACTTAGCTAGTTACTTAGTTAATTACGTAATCACTTACTTATTTATTTATTTACTTAGTTTGTTACTTAGTTACTTACTTAGTTACTTAGTTACTTTGCTAGTTACTTAGTTACTTACTTACTTATTTAATCACTTACTTACTTAGTTACTTAGATACTTACTTAGTTACCTTGTTAGTTACTTAGTTACTTACTTAGTTACTTAATTACTTACTTACTTAATTACTTAGTTATTTTGTTAGGTACTTAGTTAGTTATTTACTTAGTTACTTAGTTAGTTACTTAGTTATTTAGTTAGTTACTTTGTTAGTTACATTGTTAGTTACTTACTTAGTTACTTACTTCGTTATTTAGTTAGTTACTTAGTTATTTAGTTAGTTATTAGTTACTTAGTTACGTTGTTAGTTGATTACTTAGTTAATTACTTAGTTACCTACTTTGTTGTTTAGTTAGTTATCTAGTTATTTAGTTAGTAACTTAGTTACTTTGTTAGTTGATTACTTAGTTACTTACTTAGTTACTTACTTAGTTACTTATTTGATTAGTTACTAGTTATTTAGTTAGTTAGTTAGTTACTTAGTTAGTTACTTTGTTAGTTACTTACTTAGTTACTTATTTAGTTAGTTACTTAGGTTTTAGACAGATCATCCTCATTACACATCGAGCTATTACTCCATACGTGCTCAGTCAGGACCTCTTCTCCTTATCTCCTTCAGCGAGCCGCCACTGGTGAGACCAGTTCTATGCTCGTTGACGTTTCTTCTTTGGAAGGCGGCATAACACTCTCCTAATCTAGTTTGACAGTTTGACCCCATCTGACTTTAAGCGATGTCCTGTAAATTGCTTTTTTTTTTCCATATCCCTTACAGGACGTTGCAGTCAACATAAACTATTAATGTACTAGGCAAGATTACGCTCAGTAGTTTGCCATTGCTTTCTGAGCGACCGGGTCACATACCCCGTAAGTTACTAACCGGCGAGAACCGCTACCGATTCTCGCGCAGGTTACGTTACTCATGAGAATATAGGGATTACCAAGAAAGACGTTAACCCCTAGGCCAGAGCGATCGGCGTCCTGTAAATAGGATATGCGAAATAAAAATGTCCTCCAGACGTATATGGCATTGTTTATGCCTTTACCTTCCACAAATCCTGACTGCTCATCTCCGATTTGTGGTTTTATTTTATTTATGACTCGTCTCATTACATTACTTCTCATCGGTATCTTAGTCACATGCTTGCTTGCTTGCTTGCTTGTGTTCGTTGGCTTGAGCTCCAACGCAAAGTCCTGTATGTCGGATGAAGGCATCCTGTTGTCCAACATCAGTGTGATGTCATACAGGACCTGAGGTTTGCGTGAGTATCCGTTGTCCCATGTCTGACTTATTGGTGTGCAGCCTGGTGGTTCCTCGCCGTACAGGCAGACACTCTCCGACTTCGGAGGAATCGGCGATCCTACTGACTTTAGCCATGACCCCGAAGGGACCTGTTGCCCAGGACGCTCGACGAGGACGCGTCAATAGGTCTTGGCCAGTATATAACCCTGCCCTGGTGCCTTGGAAACACCTCTGCGTCGCATCTTAGTCACATGACTCACAAAATTATAGTGTGTATTTGTAATGACTGTGCAGTGTTTGAAAATATTGCCGATCCAAGTTTTGTATTCACCCTATGTAAAGTTCATGCAACATAATAGGTTCTGCACAGTCATTAAAAATACACCTTGTACAGTCAAACCTCGGTTTTCGTTTTCTTCGGTTTTCATCGGTTTCGGTTTTCGTAAATTTTTCCACGAATAATTTGTCTAGGTTTTCGTCGATTGCCTCGGATTTCGTCGACGTGCCCACATGACCTAACAGTTAATTTTGCGAAAACAAAGGGACTCTTGCGTTCTTCTGCTCAGTTTGGCGTTGTTTTTCGTTGTGTGAGCATCACTTGCTAATAATAAATTACGAGAGCGGCATTAAGATAGCTGACATCGGCCGCATGTACAAGAAGTCGTCATCCACGATAAGTTCCATTGTGGCGAAAAAGGAAGCAATAAAGGAGGCTAATGTAGCGAAAGACATGGATGTGCTAACGAAACAGACCGCAAACAACTGAAGATGTCGAACAATTATAATTAATTTGGATAAATCAAAACCAGTTAGATGGCGATTATGTTTCGGAGGCAATCATGTGTGGGGGGAAAAACACACTGCTGTATGCAGATCTCATTAAGAAAGTGCTTGGGAAGAGTGCTAGTGTACTTAGTGATTTTAAGGCCAGTAGAGAATGGTTTGAAAAATTCAAGCGGCTCACTGGCATACACAGTATTACTAGGCACGGCGCAGGTGTGAGTTCGAACAGGTCTGAGGCCGAAAAATAGTATTACACACTATAATTATTCTCTATAAAATGTGGTTTTTGGTATGCATTTTGGAGTTTCTTGAACGAATTAATTGGATTTACATTTATTCATATGGAAATAATTGCCTCCGTTTTCGTCGGTCTCGGATGTCGCCGATTGTTTTCGGACGGATGTGCGATGTTCCACAATCCGCTGCAGTAGATTTCTGTGGTAGACTTTAACAGCAATTTTTCATCGACCATGGAGTATATGTACATTATTATAGATCTCTCAGGCGAAAGGGTGGGATACTGACCCTTGCAAAAAATAACATCACTGCTTCTCAAACTGAAGTTTACATGGAAGGGGCTGAGTATCAGACACTTAAACTTAAGACAGGCAATACAGACCATCATCTGATCAATTACTACTGTCCAAGTGACCGCCCACAGGCACTGGACACATTACCGTTAAAAGAAAAAAAAAGATTTTTTTGTGGCGACTTCAACAGCCACTCGCAGAGCTGGGGCTATGATCACATGGACCAGACAGGAGAGAGACTAGAAGACTGGTAGGATGAGAATAGATTCATCTTGATTAACGAGCCGTCCGACCCACATATCTTGTACACGAGATCATGGCACACTACAACTACACCTGACCTGGCTATTTATTCACCAGACCTGGAGTGGAACATTACACGAATTGTTGGGAAACAACTTGGTGGCAGTGACCATCGGCAAGTCTTTCTAATTTTAGAAAATGAGCTTGTAAGTGAAAGCAGCACCCTCTCGAGGTGGAACTACAAGAAAGCAGACTGGGCAATGAACAAACATTTATAGAAGATAATCGTGTGTATGATAGACATAACCAATGAAGACACTTTTTTTTAGAGTGTCTAGTTGGTCGTGCGTCGAAGTACACTTGTTCCTGCAGCGAGGCGCCGTCGTCATTTGGAGGCGACAGGTTCGATCCCGGTTGGTAACTATAGCTTTCAAATGTTATGTTGTCTAGTGCATCTTCTAGTCTCTACTTCCTTCTTCTCCTTCTGTGAGCGCCAAATAATACTATGTGTGTTTATTTGTGTAATTGTCTTAGTGGCCTCAACGGTTCTCTTCCCCCCCCCCCCCCTTTATTTCTTGTGTTTACTTATACTACAAGCAGCACAAGAAACACTACCAAGAGGAGCCCGTAAACATTATAAACCCTACTGGAGTAGTGAACTGGAACAGTTGCATAATGATGTGGAAGTGTGTAGAAAGCAAGCAGAGGCCAAACCCAGCCAAGAGCACCACAATAAATACCAGCACGCAAAAGCCAAATTTCAAAGGGCCAAGCTGCAGGCTAGACGGTAAAGCTGGCAGGAGAAAACGGAGTCACTGAACACAAGGTAGTTGTGGAAGCTAATAAAACAACTTAACGATGAGGGCACAGGGAGAAACTCAAAAATTGCTTAAAAAGTCGCTTAAAAGTCGACAGGGTCGACTTCATCGCACCGGGTTTTATCCCATATGGCTCGGTCTCTTTCCGCAGCACGGAAAGCGTCGCACAAAGCACGAACTCCGTAGCTTTTAGCGACGACCCACAGGAGTCTCCGAAACATTTTAACTCGTAAACCGAAGGGTGCGGCCCGGAATCGAACCCACAACCTTCGGAGCACGAGTCAAACGGCTTGACCACTTCGCCACAGAGACTCCCCAAAAAAAAAAAAAAAAAAAAATTGCACTACATAAAGACGGAAACATCTTAACAGGAAAGCAAGCAGCTGACCATTTTGCTGACTCATTCGCACAAGATAACAATATCGACATTAGTCCAGAGAAACAACAAGAGATTTGAAAGAAATGGCAACATTTAGGACAGAATGAAACAGTATATGAGTTTCTGGAAGCACCTATCACAATCAGCGAACGGGAGCTAGCCATGTCAAAACTGAAAATGAGAAAGTCACCTGGAGCTGATTGTATCTCCAATGAAATGATCAGGAACCTAGGAACAGAGGCCAAAGCAAAGCTGTTGCAGATTTTTAATAACAGTTGGACCTTAGGCAGTGTTCCACAAGCCTGGAGAGAAGCAATCATGATACTACTCCTAAAATCAGGGAAAGATATTCCATTGCCTCCAGCTACAGACCAATTAGCCACACCAGCTGTCTCAGCAAAACAACGGAGCGCATCATTGCCATGCGACACCTCGGTGTATATAATAATTCCAACAATAACTGGATAACAAACACGGCTCGAAAAGCAATAGATTCCAGAATTCCAGAAGCCAAAACTAACTGAAATGACTGAGTCCAATCAGTTAACTTTTAACAGCTACGACGCCGTTTAATTTAGCAGCGTACAGGCTTGTCTCAACAACAACAATAAATAATTACCTACTGTACCTGTTCTGACCAGGTTGGGCAGTAAGAATATTATAATTAAGATTAATGATATGTTGCAAGCCATCTCCGCTCGAATATTAACAATGTCCTTGTTCGTCCTCACGGAATCCTTCTCTCAATCCGCCATGTGTCCTTCCTGCCGTTTCACAGACGTCGAGTTTTCTGCGTTCGTCTGCCTGTTTAGTTGTGGCTACGATAAGTGTTGCTTCTATAGATTGTCTCTTCCATTTCCAAGTATTCATTCAGCCACTGATGCGACATCAAGCCAATATCTAGCCAACCTATCGTTCCATGAGCTGCCGCCTTGATGAATCTCCCAAGTCAGTCTCCGTTTGTTGTTATTGACATTGTCCTCTGACGATTCTGTGTTGTCACGTCATCTCCTTCGCTTTTCTTAGCGTTGTGGTTCTGGGATTCTTTGATCTTTCTCATTTACGTCATTATGTCGCACTTGCTACTTGGCAATCATCAATCACAGATTGCAATAGTACATTGAAAGTGAAAACATCCTTGTGCCACAGCAGGATGACTTTAGGCAGTGCTACTCTACGGAAGATCAGACAACCTACCTCTCTCAAGAAATTCAGGAGGCATTCCAAGAGAAGAAGCTGGTGCTTACTGCATGGATAGATCTGAAGAAAGCCTTTGACAAAGTCTGGAAAGAAGGTCTGATGAAGAAACTGAGGAACTGTAAAGTAAACGGAAGAATGTACAAATGGATGAAAACATACTTGCACAACAGAAGAGCCCGAGTACAGATAGACGGACTCAAGAGCCAGAAAGTACTACTGCGCCATGGTGTTCCCCAGGGCGGAGTCTTGTCGCCCACACTTTTTCTAATCTTCATCAATGATCTTGTTGCCAATCTAACTCATGGAATTAAAGCGGCAATGTACGCTGATGACCTGGTTCTATGTGACACAAATGAACATGCATCAGTGGCTACCGGATCGCTACAAAGAGCTGTAGATGCATTTGTTGCATGGGCAAATAGATGGTATGTCAGAATAAACACTATCAAGTGCAGCACCACTCTTTTACCCTCTCTCCAAAGGAAAAGGCAGGGATCATCCAGATAAATGGAATACCCCTTAGAGAAGATCAAGAACCAGCATACCTTGGAGTAACATTTGATGGCAGGCTGACATGGAGAAAGCACATCAACAAAGCAGTAGCAAAAGCCAGAAGGAAAACTAAGTGGAACCACATAGGGAGCCAGTGGGAAAATACTTAGCAAAGTTTATCAACAGAGCATACGACAACACATGGAATACGGGTCAACTGCGTGATGTTCAGCGTCAAAAACCACACTACAAGAGCTGGACACGGTGCAAAATCAAGCACTTAGAGTCACCACAGGAGGGATGATATCAACCCCTATAGTGGAGATGGAGAAGATGGGGAGAACACAAGCACTGAGAGAGTGCAGAGATACTAAAACGCTAATACAAGCAGAAAAGTTCCTCAGCTTGCCAGGCCACCCTGTGAAGAACAGATTTGAAAACTTAGCTATGGGGCGGTTGAAAAGAAGCAGTTTTATCCACCAGGCTAAAAGACTCTGCAGAGAAACCACGGATCTGCCCACAGTTGGTATCCCCCTGAAAACTATTCTAGAGCGAAATCCATGGAAAATGAACATAGACTATCACTACAAATCCAAACAAAAGTGAGAGGAATATTTGACAAGGAAGAACAGAATAGTCTACAGTGCAGAACAGCCACTCTCAGCTTCCTTGATGACGAATACCCACAGGACCTCTGGATCCGAGTCTACACAGATGGGTCAGCACAAAATGCTGTTCGAAATGGAGGAGCGGGAGTGTACATAGAATACCCAAATAATACTAGGGACACTGCCAGAGTACCGTAAGGAAAGTACTGCCATAACTATGATGCTGAAATTTGAGGCAATCAAGATAGCAATAGAGAAATTACTAAATACCAGCCATGGTACACAACCTGTGATGCTATTGGCAGATGCAAAATCAGTACTAGAGGCGCTCCTGTCTGGGAAATTGCCAGTACTAAGGACACTACTTTCTGAACTTAGCAGTCAGCATAAGGTCACTATACAGTGGATACCATCCTATTGTGGAGTACCCGGAAACGACAGAGCTGATCGATTGGCTAAGGAAGGAGCAAATGAAGAACAGCCTGATATGCCCGTTACGTACCACCAAATGAAAAGAATGATCAAATCAATCTGAAAGTCACCAACACCTGCTCAGGATGACTACCACATTATGTACAAACCAGAACAAGTCATTATTCTGCCCTCAGAACAGGGCACAATAGATTACGCGACCACCTGTAAACAAAATTCAAGATTGGTGAATCATCCATGTGCACATGTGGATTGACGTCGCAGACAGCAGAGCACATACTGCCCAAATTACAACATGTCTAGGCAAACCTTCTAGCCTAGAGAGACGACAGTGGAAGATAAATTCTGTGGACCACTGAGTGAGCTAAAAATGACAGTTAAATTCATACTAGAGACAATTTTGCAGTTATAGACATATTTTAAGCGAACGAAAGAAGAAGAAGAAGAAGAAGAAGAAGAAGAAGAAGAAGAAGAAGAAGAAGAAGAAGAAGAAGAAGAAGAAGAAGAAGAAGAAGAAGAAGAAGAAGAAGAAGAAGAAGAAAACGAAGAAGAAGAAGAAAAAGAAGAAAACGAAGAAGAAGAAGAAGAAGAAGAAGAAGAAGAAGAAGAAGAAGAAGAAGAAGAAGAAGAAGAAGAAGAAGAAGAAGAAGAAGAAGAAGAAGAAGAAGAAGAAGAAGAAGAAGTAGAATTATATATCCCACTCAACAATTTTGTTATCATTTTTATACCCAATTTACCAACAGCATTAACGTCTTCGAGGGTGATGTTGTATAGGGTGTTTGTAAAGTCTCACTACATTTTGTGTGCGGCACAAGTTTGAAGAATGAAGTACACGATGTCATAAAAATGTGCTAAAATACATTAAATTAGTTACATTAGTTAATAGTTACTGCTATGGACATTAGTTAATAGTTACTGCTATGGTATAACACTGTTTTGGAGAAGCTGGAAAGTACAAATGAAGTAGTTATTATAACAGGTGTTGGAAATGTCCACAACTGGCTTCAAGGTATGACTGTACACGTCTCTTCATATTGTCATATACCATCTGCAACGTGTCTGTTGTTATTTCTTGAATGGTAATTCTGATTGATTCTTTCAGGTTCGCAACTGTGTGTGCATTATTTTTGTAAACATTTCCTTTCAAGAAACCCATAGAATCACTCCAGCGTGAAAATGTCCTATGTCTCGATGTCCGTGTACGTTGAGATGAGCATCCGTCTTGTGGAAGTAAGAATCGTCTGTGCTGATTTCCAGAACCTGAGGCGTCAGTATAATGTGTGTGTGTTGTTTGTCCATCAAGAATGATGATGACCATTCATTTCATCCAGTGGGGTTGAAGGTATGGAGCCGTGGGTTCTAAGATGGCTGAAAAGGCCTATTTTGGCTCGAAATGTTCTTTGACAATGTGGGCAAAGAATGCTTGACGTCTCTGGAGGAGGATTTCCTGCAGTGTTTTTTCTGTCCTGCCTTTTCTTAACAGCTCTTGCAGTCCTGGTTGCCTCACATATGACTGCACCTTTGCGTAATGATGCACGCCACGAATTTCGGTCTCTGGCTGCAGCCTCCCAGGTGTCATGATGAATTCCAAAAGCATTCAGTGAAATGTTCAGAGTGTCTTTAAAGCATTTCCTCTGGCCAAATTGGGAGCGTGCGTTTACCACAACGCAGTTCGCTGTAAAAAATTCGTTTAGGGAGCCTGTGATCTGGCATGTGAGTCAAGTGACCAGCCCAAAGAATCTGATTTTTCATCAGTATAGTGTGGATGCTGGGCATGGATGCTCTTTCTAGGACTTCAGTGTCTGGAATCTTGTCTTGCCATTTAATCTTCAGTAGCTTCCTTAGGCAGACTGTGTGGAAGTGGTTTAATTCCCTAGCGTGTCACTGATAAACAGTCCAGGTTTCACAAGCATATAGCAGTGTAGATAATACAACTGCTTTGTAGACTTTTAGCTTTGTTTGCAGGCTTATTCCAGTTCTGTCCCTTACATTCTTGTACAGTTTGCCAAAGGCCGCACTGGCCTTGGAGATTCTTGCATTCACTTCGTCATCAATTGTGGTAGCTTGTGACACAGTGCTGCCAAGATAGGTGAATTTGTCCACAACACTTAGTCTATGCTCATTCACTTTGATATTCGGCACAGTGTGATTATTCCCTGGTGCTGGCTGGTACATAACTACAGTCTTCTCCAAGTTGATATTGAGCCCAAAGTTGGCACAGGCATGTGAGAAAGCTGAGACATTATGTTGCATGTCCGCCTCTTAGTTGGCGTATAGAGCGCAATCATCAGCAAACAGGAGCTCTCTGACGGTGTCGCTGTTAATTTTGGTTTTAGCTTTTAGCCTTCTGAGATTGAATAACTTTCCATCCATACGGTAGTTGATGTCTATTCCAATGTCGTCATTCTCGAAGGCATTCATCAACATGGCTGAAAACATGAGGCTGAACAGTGTTGGTGCCAGAACACATCCTTGCTTCACTCCAGTGGTGACAGGAAAGGGTTCAGACAGTTCACCATTTTCCTGTACTCTTGCCTGCATGCCGTCATGAAATAGCCGCACTATTTGGACAAACCTTCGTGGACAGCCATATTTTGCCATAATCTTCCACAGTCCTTCTCTGCTGACTGTATCAAAAGCCTTGGTAAGGTCAATGAAAGTGGAGAACATTTCGCAGTTCTGTTCCTGACATTTCTCTTGCAGCTGCCTTGCAGCGAAAATCATGTCAACAGTTACACGTTCTTTTCTCAAGCCACATTGACTCTCAGAAAGAAGACTTTGATCGAGATGGACCGTGAGGCGATTGAGAAGAATTCTGGCGAGTATCTTCCCTGCAATTGAAAGCAAGGAGATGCCACGGTGGTTGTCACAGGATTGGCGGTTTCCTTTACGTTTGTAAAGGTGGACTATTGACGCGTCCTTGAAATCTTGTGGCATGGTCTCGTTCACCCATATGTTTGTAAAGACTTGGTGAAGCTGCTCTGTTAGGACCGGCCCACCTACCTTGTATATCTCTGCTGGGATGGATTCAGGACCAGGTGACTCTCCGCTGGAGAGTTGCTGGATGGCTTTGTTTACTTCCACTATGGTTGGCAGGTGATATATGACGTTGGATGAAGAATGACTTGCGCGATGACTTGGATTAAAGTGAGGAAGAGTTGCGCAATTCGTCGACCTCACTCTCTCGCCTGAGTCCATCTGAGTCCAGTGGCAAGACAAGTCGAGACGACTGGAGACGAATACAGGTGCGGTGGATGACCAGGGCGCTTTACGTGCCTTGCCGTGCTCATTACGTTCCACAACGCTTTGCAAGTAAACGCCGTCTTGCCCGTTGAATCAGGCATGATTTCTTCCGCGCAGTCTGCCGAATCCTGTCTTCACATGCTGGGTAGGCATACCCTAGTTTACCTCTTGGTTTGACACCAAATCGGATACCCATATACCCATCCCATCGGATACAGTATAATGTACCGAATATATAGTTTCGGTAGTAAAATGTGGCACCGTGGAAACGCGCCCGCTGTTTCGGATGAATTATAATAAACAGCACCGGTGTCACTGGTTAAGGTGTAGACTTTACGACGATAAATCCCTGGCCTGCTCAGTCTGTATGGTGGTGGAATGTAGAACGATTCTTGATAATGATCTCATGTGTAAGCTGGTGCAAACGTCCATATGTGTCAAGTCTTTAAAATGATGTCCTATCCTATCCGTGACAATGTCCGATAGTGTGCTGGTGTCCGCTTAGAAGTGTCGGTCGAGATGTAGATAAATCTTGATAAAAGATCCGGTGAATAAAGTCACAATGAGCGTCTCAATAAAATCCAGATTTCCTTGAGAATGATGATGGAAGGAAGCGTCGATGGAGGTCAAGTCTATAATGTCCCACATTCATATTGGCATCTGAGTTCATATACATTTCCAGATCAGTGTATAATCAATAGCATCTATAATATCCAGACAATCAGTAAATGTCCTTTATATATGTAGATGGCTGAGTGGCTTAGTATGTAAACTCAGTATGTATGGCGTTATACTGTGCAACGATCCTTAAGCATGATCACGATACAGTGTAGGCTTGTTAAGACGTCAAAATGTTCGATGAGAATTTCGTGGAGGGAAGTGTCCTCGTGAAGGCTACAGTCCATCCTCTGTTGTATGTATATATGGGTGTCAAACTGTTCCAAAATTGATGTTCAATACGTGTAAGTGTACGTCCTACCTGTCAAATGAATGCTTGGTGGCAGACACAATATAATCCTCCAGTATACGAATAAGCACAGACATTATATATTTATGTTTTCGTCTTTGGAGTTGTGATTATGTTATGGCATGTGCATTTTCAGTCGTTAGTGGCTAAAAGTAGCTGACATTCCCGGAAACGATCCCCCACTTGCCAAAACGCTGTTCTTCATAACTTGAACTGTAACTGTAAACAATATAACTGTAGCTCGTTTTCAATTAAATTCAACAGCGCTTTTGGTTTTGAAACCAGAAGAATAAATAAGGTCGAATCGCAGACATGAGTGTAATCGAATCAATCGCTGTTTATTTTGTTCACAGCTCATCGGCTTGACATAGTAACAAATATCCTTCAACATGTACCGTGCCTGTAATACCAGGGCGGGCTGTAACTATATTATTGACAGTAATATTAATGTTAGCCCTTACAAACATTCTAACTGATTGTTTCTGACTTACTTCATATGTCTTTTAAATCACCTTCTGTCTATCCTCAAGGTCCATTTCTCGCCGTTTCTGAATTCTAACTAATTTCCTCGGCAGTCGGTTCATTCATTCTCAGCGTCATCTCATGTGAGTGTGTTACAATATCTTTTTTATCGGTAACTCATATTCCAGCCACTTTGTCCATGTAAAACTGTTGATTCCCCAGTTTGAATGTCCTGATAGTTTTATGCACAGCCTTCCATTCGAAACTCCAACAAAGTCTGTTTGTTGTTTGTTGACGTCAGAATGACGTTTTCTCTGATGACAACTTGTCTCCTAGTTTCTGTGTGCGGTTTTCGCTTCTAGGATATACATCTACTTTCTGTGACGTAATTCTTGGGCACTAGCTATATGGCACAGACGACAGCCATTCATTGCATATTGCTTCACGATGGACTGTGGAGCACATTTTTTATGACGTCATGTACTTAGTTGCCCTGTCTAAGTAGCACGTGCATGGCCATGTGACCAGTGTGTCTGAGAACTTCAGCAATTAGTTGTCCTGTCTAAGTAACATGTGCGTGGTCATGTGACTAGTGTGTGAGAGTACTCCAGCATTAGTTGCCCTAAGTAGCATGTGCGTGGTCATTTGACTAATGTGTCTGAGCACTTCAGCATTAGTTGCTCTTAGTAGCTCGTGCGTGGCCCTGTGACCAGTGTGCCTGAGCACGCCAGCAAGCTTTGATTTTCGAGAATTCGTTAGACGGTGATGCTGTCATATACACAGATGGGTCGGTCGTCCGACATGTGAGAAGCTCATGGGTTTTTACGGCGCAGGCCGGAGGGAGAATTGTGAAGGAGGACTCTGGTGCTTTTGCTGAGACCACAAGTAGCCAGACTATGGAAGTCATGGCAGTAAAGTAAAGCAATAATATGGCTCGAGACACTGACATTCTCTAGGGCATGTTTCCTTAGAGACTCAATGGGTATGATCAGGAGGATAGAGATGGGGTGGATCCGAAGAGAGTGGTTGCTGTCTCTGGAGCGGTCTTGGCTGGCAAAGATTAGTTTCATCTTCGTGCCAGGGCATGCGGCAGTACAATGAAATGAGCGAGCTGACAAACTTGCAGGTAATGCTACTGTGGAGGGCGGACGCGCTATGGACCAGGCTGACATTCTGAATGCTCTACGAGAAGTAAGACTGTTGCGAGAACCAAGCGATGACTGTGATTCTACAACCATGGTCAGACTGCGAGAACTGCAAATTAAAAGAGGTGTTGCCAAACAAGAACACTACGCAGGAAGCCAAAGAAGATTAATTAACCAACACAGAACTGGTGTCGTGAACCGCTACACGCTGCGGGATTTGCTTAGGAGAGGATCCGAGCACTTATGGACTGAATGGTTCCATGTGCAATGAGGATGATCTGTCGACTAACTAACTAACTAACTTCAGCATTAGTTGTCCTGTCTAAGTAGCATGTGCGTGGTCATGTGGCTTGTGTGTAAGAGTACTCCAGCATTAGTTGTCCTGTCTAAGTAGCATGTGCGTGGTCATGTGGCTTGTGTGTAAGAGTACTCCATCATTAGTTGCCCTGTCTAAGTAGCATGTGCGTGGTCATTTGACCAGTGTGTCTGTGCACTTCAGCATAAGTTGTCCTGTCTAAGTAGCATGTGCGTGGTCATGTGGCTTGTGTGTAAGAGTACTCCAGCATTAGTTGCCCTGTCTAAGTAGCATGTGCGTGGTCATTTGACCAGTGTGTCTGAGCACTTCAGCATAAGTTGTCCTGTCTAAGTAGCATGTGCGTGGTCATGTGGCTTGTGTGTAAGAGTACTCCATTATTAGTTGCCCTGTCTAAGTAGCATGTGCATGGTCATTTGACCAGTGTGTCTAAGCACTTCAGCATTAGTTGTCCTGTCTAAGTAGCATGTGCGTGGTCATGTGACTTGTGCGTGAGAGTACTCCATCATTAGTTGCCCTGTCTAAGTAGCATGTGCGTGGTCATTTGACCAGTGTATGAGAGCACGCTAGCATTAATTGCCCTGTCCTTCCAAGAGAAGTTGAGTTAAACAACAGACATCAGAAGTGGAGAGTGCCAACTATCTACTGATACTGGACATACGTGATCCAGGTCTCACTACCTTATAAGATAGAGCTGATGACACAATCACTCACTGAATTACTGTCAAATAAAACCACCCTACTTGTTTCTCCTTTCTTGTTTCAATCAATTTTGTTTACCTAGTCTTTTTCTGTCCTCTAAAAGTATTGGAGTGTTTTGGTCATAGACCATAACTTTATGTAGGGAAAATCCCAACTGCACCTCCACGTGGTAGAGGATGGAAACACACCACGGTGTGGCTAACACAGCTCTGGGGACCGAGTATCCACCGGAATAAGTGGACAACTCTGCAGCTGAGCAGAGCAGGGCACTCACTTGTCCTGACAGTCGGAAATGGCTGTCAAAGGCAGAATTAAAAGACCACCATGTGAATGTGGAAGGCAAGGGGAAACCACCACATTATCTTCACAAGATTTCATGGCGACACACATTTCAGAAATAGTGAACGACGTTAATGGCTGTCTTAGGACATCCTCGTCCGGTAGGGACAGTCATGAGCCACAGGTGACACCAGACCGTCATCCAGCTACTGATGGCAAAACTAAAACTATAACTAAACTAAATAAATTTAGAGTAGGAACATGGAATGTTAGGACATTAAATGAGCTAAGAAAGTTAAACAATGTTTTAAGAGAAATGGAAAACATGAAAATGAATATACTAGTCATAAATGAGATGAGATGGAAGGGATCTGACAAAATTATAACCGACAAACACACAATAATTTATTCTGGAGGGGACACACATGAAAAAGGTGTAGGGATAATATTTGATGAAAAAACAGCCAAATCTATGAATGGATACTGGTGTATTTCAGGTAGAGTTATAATGGTCAAAATCAAAGGCAAACCAATAGATATAAATATTATACAAGTATATGCACCAAGAACAAGCAGTAGTGAAGAAGAAATACAACACTTTTCCGATGAAATAGAAATGGCAATAGCTCAAATTGGATCACAAGAAATAAAAATAATACTGGGAGATTTTAATGCAAAAGTAGGAAAGGGAAAAATAGAGGATATAGCGGGGAATTACGGTTTAGGTACAAGAAATGAACGAGGAGAGAAACTAATAGAATTGGCAAATATTAATGATATGATAATTGGAAACACATGGTTTAAACACCATAAAAGACCACTATACACATGGAAAAGCCCTGATATAAAAATACGCAACCAAATTGACTACATACTTATTAATAAAAGATTTAGAAATGCATTAATTAATGTAAAGACAATGCCTGGTGCTGACGGTAATAGTGATCATGTACTACTATGTGGACAAATAAAAGTAAGATTAAAGAGAGGGGAAAAAATGGTTAAGAACCTCAGACTTAATAAAGAGGTTCTGAAAGTAGATAAAGAAATTCAAGAAAAATACAGAGTGACTGTGAAAAATAGGTACAATGCAATAGCTAAAATACAGAGTATAAATGATCAATGGGAAATGTTAAGGGACTCCGTTCATCAAACTAGCAAAGAAATATTACCGGAGAGAAGCCAAAAAAGCTAAGAAAAAATGGATGAATGAAGAAATCTTAATGCTGATGGACAAAAGAAACAGAATAAAAATGACAAACAAGAGTATGCTAAGATAAATAAAGAAATAAGAGATAAATGTGTGAAGGCAAAAGAAAGTTGGTTAAACGAGCAATGCAAACACATTGAATTAAATTCCATTAAAGATCAAAAAAGTATGCACAGACAAATCAGTGAGCTCACAGGAATAAAAATAAGAATAAATACAGGGTGTTTGAAATCAAAAACAGGAAAGATATTATTGGAGGAAGGTGCTATAATGAAGAGGTGGAATGAGTATATAAGAGAATTATATAATGGAAAAAGGGAAGAATTAACAGAAGAAAGTAACGTAGAAGGTCCACCTATTCTAAAAGAAGAAGTCGCTGACGCTATGAAACATATGAAGAAAGGAAAGACAGCTGGGCCAGATGAAATCACAGTAGAAGAATTAGAAGTATTGGGAGAATTTGGGGTAGATATATTAACCAAAATGCTAAATGATATTTACAACAGTGGATATTTACCGAGCGATATGGTAAAATCTGTATTTATAGCAATACCAAAGAGACCAGGAGCAATTGAATGTGAAGATTTTCGTACAATTAACCTTATATACCATATCACTAAGCTTCTACGCAGAATTATAATGAGAAGGACAAGAACGAAAATAAAAATGGAAATTAGTGAATAACAGTACGGTTTTATGGAAGGAAAGGGTACAAACAATGCAATATATATATTACGAACACTAATAGAAAGGTCAATAGAGAAACAGAGGGACATATATTTATGCTTCATAGATTATACTAAGGCATTTGATAAAGTAAAACATGATGAGCTGATTAAGATGTTGGAAGATATCAACTCTGATGGGAAAGATTTAAGAATAATAAAGAATATATACTGGAACCAAGTAGCAGCAATTAAAATGGGAAATAAAGAGGGTAGTTACGAACAGATAAAGCTAGGAGTGCGACAGGGGTGTGTCTTGTCACCCGATCTTTTCTCCCTGTATAGCGAAGTAATAATGAGAGAGATCAAAGAGATGCCAGGAATACTAGTTGGAGGTTATAATATAAATAATATACGCTATGCAGATGACACAGTATTGGTGGCGGATAATTCAACAGACCTACAACAATTATTAGACGTTGTAGTAACAGAGAGTGCAAGGAAAGGACTCTCCTTGAATATCAAGAAAACAGTAACAATGGTGATATCAAAGAAAACGGGGACACCAAAATGTGACATAGAAATAGAAGGGGAAATTCTCAACCAAGTGGATAGTTTTAAATACCTAGGGGCACTTATAACATCAGATGAAGATGTACAACAGAGATTAAG
This sequence comes from Cepaea hortensis, assembly GCA_963921405.1. Taxonomy (NCBI): domain Eukaryota; kingdom Metazoa; phylum Mollusca; class Gastropoda; order Stylommatophora; family Helicidae; genus Cepaea; species Cepaea hortensis. Next base: position 72,424,809 of record OY992882.1, read on the forward strand.
AGCAGAATAGGGCAGGCAAAAGCCGCATTTCAGAAAATGAAGAGTATCTTATGCAATAAGTCGCTATCAATGAATGTAAGAAAGAGAGTGCTAAAATGCTATATAGAACCAGTTTTGCTGTATGGCAGCGAATCTTGGAATGTAAATGAACAAATTAGGAAGAACTTAGAAGCAACAGAGATGTGGTTCCTGAGACGAATGTTGCGAATTCCTTGGACTGCCAGAGTAACTAATGTCAGCAACCGCTGTCACAGGCATTCTAGGATACTTCTCTCGCACCACACAAAAGACTTGCTAGTCGTACGAGAGGAATTGGTTAACACATTTTATTGCCACTGGCTCTTTGTATCACATCAATGTACAACAAACAGTCGCTAACAAATCACACAAGAATAAATGCACAGAATATCCTATCACTAGTCATTTCCTAACCCTATCGCTAATCTATCTATTCGGCTAACGAAACAAGCATCGCTAAGCGATGTTATCACTATGAAGTCTGTGTCCCGTCTGATTCTACTCTGCGTGCTGTTTACCCAGTACGCGGAAGGACTCAGGGCGCACTACGGCTTTTTTCGTGCGGCCTCATTTAGCACGCTCGAGTAGTGGCCTTTCTTGAGTTACACTCTAGATTCACGTTGCCGTGATCATGCCGTGACCAGAGTGCTAACTCTCTGGTCGACACCTCCGTGTCGCATGAGAGAACTATTTAATAGTTCCCCTTCCTATCACCTACCCTGCCCTCATATAGGGGCACTGAGTTACCTCTAATCTACTGGAGGTAGACCACTCATTCAGGGTGGTCTTCCTCCTCTATACTTGAGTCTTTGACACACACCCTCCCCTCCTGTGTTGCGTTACAAACTTTGACTCATGGTTGTGACGCAAGAGGTTTCTAAAAATTAGTGTATCTAATTTTTGTCAAAGACTCCTGATAACTTGGGTTTGGGTATCCCAATAGACTTCTACTCACTATTGTCACAGTGTAGTATCACTTTACTTGGCTATTGCTGATCGCCACAAACTTGTCAGGTTGGAGTGAGCCCTCTTCTCAATCACAATATTATATAATTAGAGGTTTGTCTGAACCGGACCGTTGTCTTATAAGACCTGCCCTCAAATAGTAAATTAACTCACTACCCATACAAAGTTGACTTTCTTAGGGTCAACCCATGAATTGCTTCATGTCCCCCATATAATATTAAACAACCCTTGCACAAGCTGAGTGCGACAGGCTTTACCTATCTCGCTTCCGCGTGTAAAGTTATCTTTCACTGTTAAGTTAGTGTTTCGTTGTCTATTGTGTCCCCTGACCCGAAGTCATATCCCTTTGTTCTAAAAAAATGTATGTGCTTTACATGTGTGTTTTCCTGGTTGTTTGCGTGTTTGGATCTAACTACTAATATAATTTAACTCCTAACATGTGTGTCTGTCTATAAATATGTATGCAAGTTAGTTTTCAAGTGCCATAATTTGGTTAAATGTGGCCACAAACAAGTGTGTAACACTAATTCGTGACTACGTTCCCGTCTTATGAGACTTAAAATACTCTAAGTTTTACTCTCAACTACACACAATACATCTAAGACAGCACATTACAACATTGAAAACAAACGCCTAACGCAGACAAATAATAAAAAGTCGCGCTAAGCGGCAGAAAACATCCGCTGGCTGCCTTCACTCTCCACTGTATATTTACCATTTTCTCTCACTTTCACACTTATGTCACACATCTTTTATTCTCACACTTCTGTCACACATCTTTTACCCTCACAATTATTTAAGAACCTTGAAGTGACACTGTACACGTTTAGCTCAGTTTGAAAAGAGTTGAGCTTCATGACTGTGCTTAAGTTACTGCACGAGTCATGTATTTACAAAATATTTACATGGATGAAATAGGGTTGATAGATTATACCCCGATATTATTCAACACTATCTTCTGATGACATACTAATATTAATTTTCTAACTATCTATATTCTATTTTGTTGTACAAAATTAATCTAATTTAAGGGAAGTAATCTAACTATCTAAAAAAAACTGAAAATGATGTGAGATGAGTTATGTATCTTTATGAGATGGGTAATGTGCAATGTAACAAAAATTCTAAATAATGTTTTTAATGTTTAAATGAACAAAATGTAATGGATATTTTTAAACTATATGGTATAAATGATGTATGTTTCTATGTATAATCTTTTTATTCTATAAAATATAACCTAATTTTAGTTCTAAATGATAAGGTTGTTAAAGTGTTCATAAAGATGGAATGAAATAAAATGAAATTAACTGACTACATGGTGTTGTTCCTATCTAAGCTTCTTTATCCTAATCTTTTATTAGCTGTTATTAAGTTTAAATAGTATCCTAATCTCTTTTTATTCTAAGTAAGTGGGTAAATTACTGATTTATCTAAACTACAAAAAAAAAACTCTATTATATTGCCTAAATCTAATCTAACTCTATATTAAAGTAACTAACCTAACTATAATTTACCACTATCTTAAAATCGTTATATTACATATCACAATAAGTATATATACATGATGTCATTTTACCTCAGGTTAGTGGTTGCCATAACGTATAGAAATTGCTTTCGTTGGCATAGTTTATATATACACACTTATCCTGGGTATGCTATCTACACTACACAGTCATACTTGTGTCCTATGGGTATTCTTACACTCGTTGAGTCCGCTGGTGTCGTAGACAAGTATCTTCGTATCTGTTATTTAACAATGTTCTGACACTGTTCTGATATGAGTAACACAGGTGATTCACCGGAGCACAAATGGAGCATAGTAAGTAACGAGCTGTCTATGTACACACGGTGATTTCACTGTTCTCGGCGCACAGTTGTCATTCAGCTGTCTACGGACACATGGTAGTTCACTGTTCTTGGCGCACAGTTGTCATTCAGCTGTCTACGGACACATGGTAGTTCACTGTTCTTAGCACATAGTTCTGATCCTGATGTCTATGTACACAATAGTATAATCTACACAGGATACGTTAAATGTATAGTAAATGAACATTTCTTAAACTACCTATTCGTGTGGAATATCAGGTATTTCTACCTCAGATGGTCGACTAAGGGTATCAACAAGGATGTTGTCCCTACCCTTAATATGCTCTATACTAAAAGTATAATTCTGTAATATTAACGACCACCTATAGATGCGGTCATTCTTATGTACCCCACTTTGTATGACCGTGATCGGGGAGTTGTCAGTCTGGACCACAAAGTGATTACCCGCCAGAAATCGATGCAACTTCCTCACCGAATAGATGACGCTTAGGCCTTCCAACTCTGATATGGAATATCTGGACTCAGCCGGTGTGATCTTGCGGCTCACGTAGCAAATCGGATGGAAGATGCCATCATAAAACTGGCCTAGTACTGCAGCGATGGAAATCCTGCTGGCATCTGTCCTAAGATAATAAACGAGCCTAGGATTAGGCAAGCGGAGGATTGGTACATTACTAAATAGTATTTTCAATTTTGACAATGCAGAAATTAATAATGCATCTTTGACATCCAATTTCACTGATGCTTTTAAAACATTTGAAAATACACTTGTAATTTCAGCTAAGTTCGGTATGAACTTGCTATAATAATTTACTAAGCCCAAAAGGCTCCTGACCTGCTTCTTTGTTGTCGGCATGGTCAGGTTCATAATTTTGGTAATAATTCTATTGTCAGTTTTCAGTTGTCCTTGTGAAATGACATGACCTAAAAAATCAATTTCTTGTAGGCCCAATTCGACTTTGCTCGGTTTGACCGTGAGGCCGAAGAGTCGCAACCTATCGAAGACATGTCTTAGTTTCAGTAAGTGTGTTGTCTAGTCCTCTGTATGGACAGAAATATCATCTATATAGGTCACTGTATTCGTCACTCCATGTAGCAAATCTCTAGTTAAGCGTACGAAAGTGGCAGGAGCTATACGAAGTCCGAAAGGAAGAAATCGCCACTCGTAAAGACCTAGAGGTGTTGAGAAAGCAGTCAGATGGATAGATTGAGTCTGCATAGGGACCTGCCAATATCCCTTAGTAAGGTCTAATTTAGAAAAGATTTTGGAGGTGGACATGTCGAGAATCAGATTTTCGCAGGAAGGAATTGGTTCTGCGTCGATCTTTGTGACATTGTTGAGTTTTCTATAGTCCACACAAAGACGAATGGTGGAGTCTTTTTTCTTGACAAGGACGATTGGAAAGGAGTACTCAGATGTAGATTTTTGAATAATTCCACTCGCTTCTAAATTAAGAATTTCCTTATTTAGATTTTCCCTATAGCTAAGTGGGATAGAGTACGGCCTGCATTTGATAGGCTTCGAGTCCGAAAGAAGGATGGAGTGCTCGATTCTGTCCGTCCTACCTGGAATGTCGGAAAATATGTCCTTATATTCAGTCACTAATTCTATTATCTGTCGTCGTTGTTCTCCTGTCAGTCCTGTTTCTAATCGTATACAATCTAATGTAGCAGTCTTGTCTACAATTGGAACGGGTAGTTCCATCCCGTCGTCGTCTACCTGATTCAGTACGGTTGTGGTGCTAAGTGCGTTTTCTGTAATCTCACTAAGTGTATGCATATCGTCGGATTTGCCAGTCTCGCTAACTAGTGTAGTTGCGTTATGTACGTCTGTCGTCTCATCCATAGGTGTGGGTGCATTGTGTTCGTCTGTCTCTAATTCTGTCTCTTGTCGTGAAAAATAAGGTTTCAACACGTTGATATGAAATATCTTTAAGTGTCCGTTTATCGATATTTCATAATCGACATCAGAAAGTTTTTGTATCACTTTGAATGGCCCTTGCCACGAAGTTACTATTTTATTATGTTTGTCTGGTAGTAGCACCATTACGTCTTGATCAGTTTCACGTATTATGGGTCTAGCACTTTTCTTAGGACTGTGATGTTTGAGGATATCTGACCTGTTCACTGGAGTGAATCCATTCTTCTCCTCCCAGATAGATATTTCTTCATCTGTGCAGTGCCTTAGCTGGGGTAGACACCCAAGAATTAAATCAGTACAAGGGTTGTCTAGTATTGCACACGTAAAGGTACCAGAAAGGAACGGGGTGTTTATACGGGCTCTTGCCAGAGGATAGGTTTCTATATTACCAGAAAAAGTCCGGCATTTTACAGAGTCACCAGTATAATCCTTTGGATTAACAAGTTCCTTTTTCACACCAATAATAGAGCTCCCACTGTCAAGCAAACATCGGCATGGCTTCTCATTGACCATTGCAGAGTGAAACAATAGATTGCCTCTGGAGGCTATAGCTGCATTTGCATTCTCCAAGGAGGATGTTACACTATGCCCACATGTAAGTTTGCCGTCTGCATGAAATTGGTGACATCGCTCACAATTGTCAAAGCTTAATACATCGTTCACACAACAAACATCTTCAGATTGCTTAAAAGGTAATACATTCTCGATATCACACTCAGTCTCACTACCACTATCAGAAGATGTATCAATCAAAATAGCATTGTTGGCCTTCATTCTTTGGCGGCCTAGGCACTTATTAGAATAGTGACCGTAGCTTGAACAGAAGAAGCATTTGACTGCACGCCTGTATGCAGTTCTTTTGTTTTGTTGCTTCTTAATGACCGTCTCCAGATGTGCAGGATAGTTTGGTGATTTATCACACATAGAATAAGTATCATGAAAAAGTTGACAATAAACACATTTCAATACTTTCTTATCTTTCTTGTCGACTCTATGAAATGGTTTTCTATTACTCTGATAGTTTTTAGGTTGGTCCTTTACAAAAGAAACTATTTCAGAGTCACTATTTGATGTCTTAAAAATATCTCTGTTTGAAGAAAAATATGCCGAGCCTTTCTTTTCAAACTGTTCTATGGTCTCAATGTCTGACTGCTGCAAGAATTTAGCGAAAGGAGATGGTATTGTGGATATGACTTTATCCATGGCTATTAAGTTTTTAAGTTTATCAAAATCTTTTCCTATTTTTGATGCACTAAGCCATCTATTTAGTACACTTTGGACATTTGAGACATAATCGATAAAGGTCTCGGTTGGCTTAGGTTTTAAATTGGAAAACTGTACTTGATACCCAGGGGCATCAAGTAAGAAATGTTGCACTATCCTATCATGGATGTACTGATAGTTAGATCTAAGGTCAGTTGGTATTGATTCTACCACTTTAAGGGGCTCACCACTCAGGTTTTTCATATAAATCATAGCCCACATATCGATTGGTACTTGGTGGTATTTTAGTTGATATTCGACATTTTCTGTCCAGGCTGATATAGATTCTTCTTTACAGAACGGCTTGATAATGTTTTTGTACTTATTAAATTTATTTTCTTCTTGTTGACTTTTTAGTTTTGTAGCGGAGATCTCTAAGTGTGAATCTACATCCATACCTTTCATCTTTAACTGTGTCTCTGATTCTTCCTGTATTTGTTTTTCTTTTACCCTTGCCATTTCATCTATCTCTTTTTGTTTTAATTCTAATTCCTTCTGTCTAATTTCCTTCTCTTGATCCAATTGTTTTTGTTTCATCTCTTTATCTTGATCTAACTGCTTCTGTTTGGTTTCTTCAGCTAATTGTGCCTCTTTGTGTTTTATCTCTAACTCCTTTTGTTTTGTTATCTCAGCTAGTTCTACAATCTCCTTTTGATGTTGTCTTTCTCGTGCACGTTCATCTCTCTCAGCATCTTTTGCTTCCTTAAATTTTTGATCAGCATATTGCTGTAATTCCTTTCCTGTGTATTCTAATTCTTTGCCTGCTTTTATGAAATCAGCTAAAGTTGCCATGTTGTTTGGTAATTAGCTAGATTTGATAGGCCCTAAAATATTTACTCACTTATTTATATTAGATACGTTAGGTTTTTAAGTCTCTGAGCACTAAAAAAAAAATTGTACTCTTAGTTTATACCCTGAAATACAGATCACCAAAAAATATGCTAATACATCACACGCTGAAAAAGAGATGCATTATTAATCATATTGCATGCAAAATCATTTGGGTTTACTCATCTTAATTTTCCAGATCAATCATGTACACTCGTTTGGCACCTCAGGTCTATTAGTCTGGCAATACCGCACACAGCTTGCGTAATGCTTATCACCAGCTGTTGTTCACCCTGGTTATCAAGAGCATCAACAATTAACCACTTGCAAACGATATATAATTTTAGACAATTATACAATTAAATGCCTCAGGACAAAAAAAAAAATGTGGTTTAAATAATATTAAATGTCACTGTCCTGTCTTCGTTCTAAGTATTTATGCCTTCCCTATCTCTATCTGTTTAATCTATGGAAGTGCTGTGCATCGCAGAAGTAGTGCCATCGCGACGGTAACAAATAGAAAAAATATGAAAATAATTAAATAAATGCTTTGAAATAAATATAAAAGTAATAATAATGTTTAAATAAGTAAATATATTGAATAAGTAACTATTATAAACAAATAATGTTTGATATAAGTCAACGATTCAGGCGAGCAGCCGCTTTGCGATTTGTAAACAATCAGTCGCTGTACTGCAAATGGCGTACCGCAGCTGTTTGTCAGTCACGATACGTCAGAGGCGCAGCGCTATTTTTAGCTTGGAAAAATCGATAATTTTCTCGGCTCATTTCTGTGTATCGCTCCGCCGTGAATCATATTTGACAAATAATCGTAAATAAATAAGTAATTATAGAAATAAATGATACAAAACTATAATAATACTACTTACAAATGAGAAGAAAACATGTTCATAAGCACAAAATAAGTAAATAAGCACAAATAAATCTAAATTGGTCACGATGGACACAGCTCGCACCTTGCTCTGTCTGCACACGCCATTGTCACTAACACAAATTAAACCTGTGATTATCTAGCCGTTATTCTATTTTAGAGCCGTGGGTGAACAATTGTCCAAGCCACACTTCTGACACCACTTTATCCTAGCCTGTCAGCAACCGCTGTCACAGGCATTCTAGGATACTTCTCTCGCACCACACAAAAGACTTGCTAGTCATACGAGAGGAATTGGTTAACACATTTTATTGCCACTGGCTCTTTGTATCACATCAATGTACAACAAACAGTCGCTAACAAATCACACAAGAATAAATGCACAGAATATCCTATCACTAGTCATTTCCTAACCCTATCGCTAATCTATCTATTTGGCTAACGAAACAAGCATCGCTAAGCGATGTTATCACTATGAAGTCTGTGTCCCGTCTGATTCTACTCTGCGTGCTGTTTACCCAGTACGCGGAAGGACTCAGGGCGCACTACGGCTTTTTTCGTGCGGCCTCATTTAGCACGCTCGAGTAGTGGCCTTTCTTGAGTTACACTCTAGATTCACGTTGCCGTGATCATGCCGTGACCAGAGTGCTAACTCTCTGGTCGACACCTCCGTGTCGCATGAGAGAACTATTTAATAGTTCCCCTTTCTATCACCTACCCTGCCCTCATATAGGGGCACTGAGTTACCTCTAATCTACTGGAGGTAGACCACTCATTCAGGGTGGTCTTCCTCCTCTATACTTGAGTCTTTGACAACTAACAATGAGTTCCTGAAAGAGGCTAATGAAACTAGAACACTATATACAACAATAAGAAAGAGACAAACAGCTTTCTTTGGTCATGTGATGAGAAGAGAGGCATTGGAGAACATCGTGACAACTGGAAAGATCGAGGGGAAGAGAGGCAGAGGCAGACCAAGAGAAATGATGCTGGATGGATTGAGACGGTGGCATGGAGGAATATCATCAGCAGAGTTGATCCAGAACACCAAAGACCGAGATCTGTGGAAAGCCATGAACGCCTACGCCAGTCGGCACGGCACTTGATGATGATGAGTCTTTTTCTTATCTACTAAGTCATCTCTTTCTACACAGTTGCGGTTAATTTGGCAGCAGGTCGCCTTGCGTCAGATGTTTTTACTAAATGGCTTAGGTGTCAGCAGTTCAAAAAGCAATGGCATACTGAACGTAAATTTGCCTAGAGATTACAACAGAAAAAAAAAAAAATGCTGGTGTTGACTGCGACGTCCTGTAAAGGATATGCAACAAACTTTTTTTATTTAATGTTTACAACTTGTTCTACACACAAAGTGTAATGAAACTTTACAAACACCCTATATAACCCCCTTCCCTCATGTGTTGTCTAGCATCTCCAACTTCAGTTTATAGTATTGGTAGATCTTCACATTGATCGTTGTGCCTCAATGACTGACTTTTTAGCCAGATTTCATTCGCTCTCTTTTTTATTAAAGTTGCATATCCCTTACAGGACGTTGCAGTCAACACCAGCATTTTTCAGCTGTTGTCGACTTACGTATGCTATTTCTCTTTGTAGGTAGTCTTTTATATTCATCTGAATGTTGTTTAATATGTCTTCTAATGTTCTCTAATTTTAGAATTCCCCATATCATCTGTTTGTTATTCACTGCTTTCTTTATTTCTGGTATTATTTCCTTTGGGTGTCTGGTGTAATGACTCCTTTAACATTTGTCATTGTTCGTCTGTACTGTTATTTTTTTCTGTAGCAGTGTACATATTAAATACTAGCTGACCCGGCCCGGCTTCGCCCAGGCCCTGGAGGGGATCTATCTATCTATCAGTCTGTCTGTCTGCTTGTTTGTCTGTCTGTCTGGCTGACCCGGCCCGGCTTCACCCAGTCCCTGGAGGGGATCTATCTATCTATCAGTCTGTCTGTCTGCTTGTTTGTCTGTCTGTCTGGCTGACCCGGCCCGGCTTCATCCAGTCCCTGGTGGGGAGCATCTCATTTAATTCATATAAGTAGTCATATAAGCTCTCCCGTTCCCGACTATCTGTTTGTCTGTCTGTCTGTCTGTCCCGGCCCGGCTTCACCCAGTCCCTGGTGGGGAGCATGTCATTTAATTCATACAAGTAGTCAAATAAGCTGAAATCTATCTGACCCGGCGTGGTTTCGCCCAGCTCCTGGCGCACAGTAACTTAAAAGATTGTCCTTCCACACACCATTCAATGAAAACTGTAGAAAAAGATGGGTTAAAATGTTATGCATAATGCATTATTTTTATGCAAACTTTAAAAATACCTTAAAGATTATATCATTATTTAATATAACTCATATGCCTTAAAATAACTATAGACAAAGAGTTTAACAATAATGCAGGTAAGTCCAACAATATGACTATAAAGTATATAGAAATGTTATTAAAAGTTATGCCCCTTGAAATAACTTTTCTAGAGTGAAGTCCCCCTGCTATATAGACATTATATAATGAAAATGGAAAAGTAAATGTTATTAAATAAGTCGAAGATTTTACATTAAGAAATTATGATAGTCGGTTGCAAATGAATGAAAGGAAGACGTGTAGAAAATTTCATCTCAATCGGATGTACCGTTATCGAACGCATCCAATACAAAAATCCCCACACACAAACAAACAAACATACACTCTGTTTTATAGATATTATAGATAGTACTAGAATATTAATAACTCATTTCCTTATCTGATTCAAGAATCGCCACATCTAGTTTGATATTTCTTGGAGTCCTCTTTAATTTCTCCAGTTTTATTCTTACTTTTCAAATTACTGGTTGACAAATTGCATGGTCATTAATGCCACCTCCTCTTAATCTTGTATGTATTGACAGAAAGCTGTTTCGAAATCGATTGCTTATAAATATGATGTAATCATTTTGATTATGAAAATTATTTCCTAGACATTTCCATATTCAAAGAGATCCAGGATATTGCTTAAAGATGGTGTTTCCGATTATCGCATTGTGTGCTTTCGCAGATTCGACCAATTGTTCCCTTCTCCAATTTATTTCTCCAAGATCATCTCCACCAGTGCATGGCCAACTAAACACTCCTGAGACAAAGATAAACCCGGTCTATCACCCACATGAACCAGTAAATCGTGTATACAGCATGTATCCACAGTACAGCGGCTCCTTGCTGCACTCGTTCATAATTTTGTTTGGCGCTTGTCCATGGCCATGTTCTCATTTAGGACTATATTCTCACCTAGGACTATGTTCTCGCCTGGGACTATGTTCTCGTCTCGTCCTGTCATTGACTGGGACTATGTTCTCGTCCAGGACAATGTTCTAGTTTACGACAATGTTCTATTTGCATAGCACCGTGTTTTCGCATAGGACTATGTTCTCGTCTACAACTATATTCTTGTCTAGGACTAAGTTTTAGTCTAGGACAATGTGCTCATCTAGGACTGTGTTCTCGTATAGGACTATGTTCTCGTCTACAGCTATGTTCTTGTCTAGGTCTAAGTTTCCGTCTAGGTCCTAGACTCGCCTAGGACTATATTATCACATAGGACTATGTCAACAACAGTTCTTGTCTAGGACTATGTTCTCGTCTACAACAGTTCTTGTCTAGGACTGTGTTCTGGCCGAGGATTATGTCCTCGTCTAGGACTATGTTCTTGCCTAGGACTATGTTCTCGTCTACAACTGTTCTTATCTGAGACATTGTTCGAGTCTCTGATTTATGTCCCTTATACGACTACGTTCTCATCTACAAATGTTGTTGTTTGTCCATCAAGAATGATGATGACCATTTATTTCATCCAGTGAGGTTGAAGGTGTGGAGCCGTGGGTTCTAAGATGGCTGATAAGGCCTATTTTGGCTCGAAATATTCTTTGACAATGTGGGCAAAGAATGCTTGACGTCTCTGGAGGAGGATTTCCTGCAGTGGTTTTTCTGTCCTGCCTTTTCTTCACAGCTCTTGCAGTCCTGGTTGCCTCACATATGACTGCACCTTTGCGCAATGATGCACGCCACGAATTTCGGTCTCTGGCTGCAGCCTCCCAGGTGTCATGAGGAATTCCAAAAGCATTCAGTGAAATTTTCAGAGTGTCTTTAAAACGTTTCCTCTGGCCACCTTGGGAGCGTTTACCACAACGCAATTCGCTGTAAAAAATTCGTTTAGGGAGCCTGTGATCTGGCATGCGAGTCAAGTGACCAGCCCAGCGAATCTGATTCTTCATCAGTAGAGTGTGGATACTGGGCATGGATGCTCTTTCTAGGACTTCAGTGTCTGGAATCTTGTCTTGCCATTTAATCTTCAGTAGCTTCCTTAGGCAGACTGTGTGGAAGTGGTTTAATTTCCTAGCGTGTCGCTGATAAACAGTCCAGGTTTCACAAGCATATAGCAGTGTGGATAATACAACTGCTTTGTAGACTTTTAGCTTTGTTTGCAGGCTTATTCCAGTTCTGTCCCATACATTCTTGTATAGTCTGCCAAAGGCTGCACTGGCCTTGGAGATTCTTGCATTCACTTCGTCATCGATTGTGGCAGCTTGTGACACGGTGCTGCCAAGATAGGTGAATTTGTCCACAACACTTAGTCTATGATCATTCACTTTGATATTCGGCACAGTGTGATTATTCCCTGGAGCTGGCTGGTACATAACTACAGTCTTCTCCAAGTTGATATTGAGCCCAAAGTTGGCACAGGCATGTGAGAAAGCTGAAACATTATGTTGCATGTCCGCCTCTGAGTTGGCGTATAGAGCGCAATCATCAGCAAACATGAGCTCTCTGACGGTGCCGCTGTCAATTTTGGTTTTAGCTTTCAGCCTTCTGAGATTGAATAACTTTCCATCCATACGGTAGTTGATGTCTATACCAATGTCGTCGTTCTCGAAGGCATTCATCAACATGGCTGAAAACATGAGGCTGAACAGTGTTGGTGCCAGGACACATCCTTGCTTCACTCCATTGGTGACAGGAAAGGGTTCAGACAGTTCACCATTTTCCTGTACTCTTGCCTGCATGCCGTCATGAAATAGCCGCACTATTTGGACAAACTTTCATGGACAGCCATATTTTGCCATAATCTTCCACAGTCCTTCTCTGCTGACTGTATCAAAAGCCTTGGTAAGGTCAATGAAAGTGGAGAACATTTCGCAGTTCTGTTCCTGACATTTCTCTTGCAGCTGCCTTGCAGCGAAAATCATGTCAACAGTTCCACGTTCTTTTCTGAAGCCACATTGACTCTCAGGAAGAAGACCTTGATCGAGATGGGCTGTGAGGCGATTGAGAAGAATTCTGGCGAGTATCTTCCCTGCAATTTTGGCGGTTTCCTTTACGTTTGTAAAGGTGGACTATTGACGCGTCCTTAAAATCTTGTGGCATGGTCTCGTTCATCCATATGTTTGTGAAGACTTGGTGAAGCTGCTCTGTTAGGACCGGCCCACCTGCCTTGTATATCTCTGCTGGGATGGAGTCAGGACCAGGTGCCTTGCCGCTGGAGAGTTGCTGGATGGTTTTGTTTATTTCCACTATGGTTGGCAGGTCATCATGTGTCTCATTGGTGGGAACTTGAGGATGGCAGTTGATGGTTTCATCATCGAAGAAGGAAGTTGCATTTAAGATTTTGCTGAAATGCTCTGCCCAGCGTTGGAGGATTTCTTTCTTATCGGTGACCAATGTTCCCCCGTCTGCACTGAGGAGGGGAACTATGCCTGGTGATGAAGGACCATAGACCGCTTTCAGTGAGTCGTAGAAGTTTTTCATATCATGTCTGTCAGCAAAGCCCTGAATTTCATCAGCTTTGCTGCTCAGCCAGGAGTCCCGCATGTGCCGAAGTTTCTGCTGCACTACTCTCTGAATGTTCTTGAAAGCATCTTTTTTTTATGTTGACTTTGGGTCATTCAAATGTGCCTTGAGGAGAAGATGTTTCTCGGCCAGCAATTGGTTGATGTCTTCGGAATTTTCATCAAACCAGTCTTTATGCTTTCGGGGGGCTGGACCCAGGATTTCCATAGCAGTGTTGTAAATTGTGTCCTTGAGGGCTCTCCATTCTGTTTCTGTATCCTGTTTAGCTTCAGCATTGGGCTTGAGGCGGTCTTCCAGCATATTTTCAAACGACTGCTGCATTTTCTTGCTGTTTAGGCGGGTGACATTTAGCTTTGTTTGTATTTTCGCCCCTTGAGGACGCCGTGGTGGCCTGATGTGGATGTTCATTTTCGAGACAATGAGACGATGGTCTGTCCAACATTCGGCACCACACATGGATTTTGTCACTCGAACGTCTTGTCTGTCACTTCTCCTGACGATGACATAGTCAATGAGGTGCCAGTGTTTCGAGCGAGGGTGCATCCACGATGTCCTATTTCTCATGGGGAGACGGAAAATTGTGTTCGTAATCAGGAGATCATGTTCGGCACATGTCTGAAGGAGGCGGAGTCCATTGCTGTTACAATTTCCGACTCCATGCTTTCCAATAATGCCACTCCAAGAGGTGGTGTCCGTGCCTACTCTGGCATTGAAATCCCCAAGGAGTATAAGTTTGTCTCCTTTGGGAACAGATGTTAATACATTGTGCAGGTCCTCATAGAACTTGTTCTTGACATCATCTTCGTTGGTCATAGTTGGTGCGTAGACACTCACAATGGTTGCGTGCTTCCTTCCATTCAGCAGAGGCAACTTCATGGTCATGAGCCTGTCGTTTATAGCCTTTGGAAATCCAGCTAATTTGCCGACCAGGGCCGACTTAATGGCAAATCCCACACCGGATTGGCGTCTTTCCTCGCTTTTCCTTCCACTCCAGAAAAATGTGTAGCCAGCACCAATTTCACAGATTTGGCCTTCTTCTGCAAGTCGTGTCTCGCTCAAGGCTGCAATGTCGATGTTGTACCTGCCCAGCTCTCTCCCAATCAGTGCTGTTCGTCTCTCTGGACCCGACGCGCCGTCTCTGTCAAGTAAGGTGCGTACATTTCAAGTTCCAATTGTTAAGGGAATATGGTTTACTCTTTTAGCTTTGCTTGTTTTATCTTTCTTTGTATGTCGACCGCAGTTAAGGGTACCCACCAACCGCGGCTAGCTGGTTAGGTAGTGATGGAGCAGACAATGTTTAGGGCACCTTTTCTAGCCCCTTCCTCATGATATGGAGGTGAGCAGTGTGTTCCTATAGAGGGCTGCTCAGTCGCTCAGGGGGCTGCCGAATCCCACTGCTGCTCCGGTCAGTAGAAGACGACCATATGGCCTGAGCCGCCTGTGTACAGGTCTGCGACTACGGCTGCCAGCGTACCCACGCCTGCCGCTTTGCCGCTCGCCCATCGCCACAGGGCTTGAAGGTGATATGTAACTTTGGATGAAGAATGACTTGCGCGATGACTTGGATTAAAGTGAGGAAGAGTTGCGCAATTCGTCGACCTCACTCTCTCGCCTGAGTCCATCTGAGTCCAGTGGCAAGACAAGTCGAGACGATTGGAGACGAATACAGGTGCAGTGGATGACCAGGGCGCTCTACGTGCCTTGCCGTGCTCATTACGTTCCACAACACTTTGCAGGTAAACGCCGTCTTGCCCGTTGAATCAGGAATGATTTCTTCCGCGCAGTCTGCCGAATCCTGTCTTCACATGCTGGGTAGGCATACCCTAGTTTACCTCTTGGTTTGACACCAAATAGGGTACCCATGCCTGGTTTAGCCAGCCTCTCACAGCTGTTGCCCGGGGGGTGGCCTCTGTCGCATGCTGACAGCTACTAGGAGCCACAGGCACGAGCTGGGTGTCAGACTTGGACCAGTGGGGGATGGGTCCTGAAAGGACATGAGAGCTACAAATATTATTTGTTAAGACTCTGTTCTTGTCTACGACTATATTCTTACCTGACAGGATTCGGCAGACTGCGCGGATGAAATCACTGATGATTCAACGGGCAAGACGGCGTTTACCTGCAAAGCGTTGTGGAACGTAATGAGCACGGCAAGGCACGTAGAACGCCCTGGTCATCCACTGCACCTGTATTCATCTCCAGTCGTCTTGACTTGACCTGCCACTGGATTCAGATGGACTCAGGCGAGAGAGTGAGGTCGACGAATTGCGCAACTCTTCCTCACTTTAATCCAATTCATCGCGCAAGTCATTCTTCATCTACTTTCAACCTCACTGGATGAAATGAATGGTCATCATCATTCTTGATGGACAAACAAAACATTCTTACCTTTGATGGCTTTAAAGGACTACGTTCTCTACTAGGGATATGTTCTCGTGTACGACTGTTCTAGCCTAGGACTATGTTCTCGTCTACGACTGTTCTAGTCTCAGACGATTATAAACTTGAGATTTGGGTACACATTGATAGTCCCAGTCATTACAATTAAATTGATAGGCGTTCTCTAAATAGTAGTTACGGAATCAAGGAAGTCAACAATATAGGTAAGCTAAGGAAAACACACATCGAGAGAGAGAGAGAGAGAGAGAGAGAGAGAGAGAGAGAGAGAGAGAGAGAGAGAGAGAGAGAGAGCATACACGTTTCTCTGTTGGTGTAAACAGAGAGGCGGGAACACTGCGTCGGATGAACGTCGCACAGCACGCGCGGTTGGTTTTGCTTCAGGGATTCCAAGTCTGAAATTCTCTCGACAGTTTTAGGGTAAATTCTCGGAGACTTGCAGGCAATTTAACCTGCTGTGTGACGGCCAGAATTCTTACCTACAAGTTACTTCTCCTTATAGAGGTACGTACAATGTGATACACATTTCTGCTAAAGTTACGTACTTGCTGTACAATGTGGTACAATTCTCCGATAGAGGTACGTACAGTGTGATAAAATGTTCTGCTAGAGGTACGTACATTGTGATACAATTCTCTGCTAGAGGTACGTACATTGTGATACAATTATCTGCTAAAGGTACGTAAATAGTGATACCATTCTCTGCTAAAGGTACGGACATTGTGATAAAATTCTCTGCTAAAGGTACGTAAATAGTGATACAATGTTCTGCTAGTGGTAGGTGCATGCCGTACAATGTGATCCAGTTCTCTGGTAGAGGTATACACAGGACATTGTGATATAATTCTCTGGTAGAGGTATATACAGGACATGGTGATATAATTCTCTGGTAGAGGTATACACAGGACATGGTGATATAATTCTCTTGGAGAGGTATATACAGGACAGTGTGATAAAATTCTCTGGTTGATTGATTGATTGATTGATCTAGGAACCGACATCACAGCATTCGGGACATTCCCATAAGCGCTCCGTCCCCATCCTCAGCAACCAGCGAAGAGTTCCAACACTAATAGTTCCAGTAGCAATCTGATTATATGTCCGTCTCGCCTTTCCTCTGAGCGTCGAGCGTCGGCCAGATCCCCTCGTCACTCCTCGCTGCCTCATTCTAACCAGACTATGGTGATCCATTTGCTCCTCCGAGGTGTACACGTGCTCCCACAAGGCCGCAACCACATCTGCCTTCTCTGGTAGAGGTATATACAGGACATGGTGATATAATTCTATGGTAGAGGTATATACAGGACAGTGTGATAAAATTATACGGTAGAGGTATATACAGGACATGGTAATATAATTCTCTGGTAGAGGTATATACAGGACAGTGTGATACAATGTCTGGTAGAGGTATATACAGGACATGGTGATACAATGTCTGGTAGAGGTATATACAGGACATGGTGATACAATGTCTGGTAGAGGTATATACAGGGCATGATGATACAATGTCTGTTAGAGGTATATACAGGACATGATGATACAATGTCTGGTAGAGGTATATACAGGACAAGGTGATACAATGTCTGGTAGAGGTATATACAGGGCATGATGTTACAATGTCTGTTAGAGGTATATACAGGACATGGTGATACAATGTCTGGTAGAGGTATATACAGGACATGGTGATACAATGTCTGGTAGAGGACATGGTGATATAATTCTCTGGTAGAGGTATATACAGGACAGTGTGATACAATGTCTGGTAGAGGTATATACAGGACAGTGTGATAAAATGTCTGGTAGAGGTATATACAGGACATGGTGATACAATGTCTGTTAGAGGACATGGTGATACAATGTCTGTTAGAGGTATATAAGGACATGGTGATACAATGTCTGGTAGAGGACATGGTGATATAATTCTCTGGTAGAGGTATATACAGGACAGTGTGATGCAATGTCTGGTAGAGGTATATACAGGACAGTGTGATACAATGTCTGGTAGAGGTATATACAGGACATGGTGATACAATGTCTGGTAGAGGTATATACAGGACAGTGTGATACAATGTCTGGTAGAGGTATATACAGGACAGTGTGATACAATTGTCTGGTAGAGGTATGTATATACAGGACATTGTGATACAATTCTCTAGTAGAGGTATATACAGGACGTGGTGATACAATTCTCTGGTAGAGGTATGTGGTAGATTTATACCTCATGAATTATGTAATTTTGTATTTATTGCAATCCCAAAGAAATCAGGAGCCTTGGAATGTGATCAACATCGAACAATTAGTATAATGAGTCACATCACGAAGATTTTGCTAAGAATTATCATGCAAAGAGTTAGGAAGAAAATACAACCTGAAATAGGAGAAGAACAATGTGGGTTTGTAGAAGGAAAGGGTACAGTAAATGCTGTGTATTTACTGAGAACCGTAATTGAACGATCTATAGAAGTAAACAAAGATCTACACCTTTGCTTTATTGACTACACAATGGCTTTCGATAAAGTGAGACATGTCGACATGATAAGGATGCTTGAAGATCTACAAATTGATGGAAAAGACCTTAGACTTGTAAAAAACATATATTGGAAACAACAAGCTGCCATAAGAGTTGATAATGAAGTAGGCCAATATCAGCCTATTAAGAGAGGTGTGAGACAGGGATGTGTAATGTCTCCAGATCTGTTTTCCCTGTACAGTGAAAATATTTTCAGAAATATTGAAGATATGGAAGGAATCAACATTAGGGGGCGATGCATCAATAACATTAGATATGCAGACGATACAGTCTTGATTGCAGACAATGAACAGGACCTGCAAAATTTAGTAGATGCGGTTGTTACACACAGTGAATAACGAGGGTTAGAATTAAATTGTAAAAAGACACAGATTATGGTCGTCACTAGGAAGAACGAAATATCACAATGTAATATACAAGTAAATGGGAATATTCTTCAACAAGTGAATAGGTACAATTATCTCGGAACAGTAATAACATCTGATGGGAGATGCCTTGAAGAGATTAGAACAAGAATCGCCATGTCTAAGGTAGCCTTTAGCAAGATGAAAAACATACTGACCAATAAAAAGATGTCAATTGAAACGAGAAAAAGAGTGTTGAGGTGCTACATAGAACCTGTACTTTTACATGGACGTGAAGCTTGGACAATGAGCAGTCAAGCTGAAAAACATCTGATGGCTGTAGAAATGTGGTTTCTGAGGAAAATGCAAAGAATACCATAGACAGCCAGAAAGACCAATGAACAGGTCCTTCAAGAAACAAACAAAGATCGTAAACTGATTAGAGACATTAGACGCAGACAGTCAAAATTTTTTGGGCATGTTATGAGAAGAAATGAATTGGAGAACTTGGTGACAACTGGTAAGATCAAAGGGAACAGACCAAGAGGAAGACCTAGAAGCAAATACGTGGATGGCTTTGCCTCGTGGCATGGTCGAGTCAGGAACACAGAGCTGATCCACGACTCTGGTGATCGAGTGAGATGGCAAAACATGACCGCCCACACTTACCGGCATGGCACA
The DNA here is from genome assembly GCA_963921405.1 of Cepaea hortensis. Classification (NCBI taxonomy): domain Eukaryota; kingdom Metazoa; phylum Mollusca; class Gastropoda; order Stylommatophora; family Helicidae; genus Cepaea; species Cepaea hortensis. Next base: position 72,444,309 of record OY992882.1, read on the forward strand.
TGATGGATGGATGGTGATACAATTCTCTGGTAGATGTATATATAGGACAGTGTGATACAATTCTCTGGTAGAGATATACAGGACATGGTGATCCAATTCTACGGTAGAGGTATATACAGGACATGGTGATCCAATTCTACGGTAGAGGTGTATACAGGACATGGTGATACCATGTCTGGTAGAGGTATATACAGGACATGGTGATACAATGTCTGGTAGAGGTATACACAGACATGGTGATACAATTGTCTGGTAGAGGTATATGCAGGACATGATGATACAATGTCTGGTAGAGGTATATACAGGACATGGTGATACCATGTCTGGTAGAGGTATATACAGGACATGGTGATACAATGTCTGGTAGAGGTATATACAGACATGGTGATACAATTGTCTGGTAGAGGTATATGCAGGACATGATGATACAGTGTCTGGTAGAGGTATATTCAGGACATGGTGATACAATGTCTGTTAGAGGTATATTCAGGACATGGTGATACAATGCTCTGGTAGAGGTATATACAGGACATGGTGATACAATTCTCTGGTAGAGGTATATACAGGACATGGTGATACAATGCTCTGGTAGAGGACATGGTGATACAATTCTCTGGTAGAGGTATATACAGGACATGGTGATACAATTCTCTGGTAGAGGTATATACAGGACATGGTGATACAATGCTCTGGTAGAGGTATATACAGGACATGGTGATACAATGCTCTGGTAGAGGTATATACAGGACATGGTGATACAATGCTCTGGTAGAGGACATGGTGATACAATGCTCTGGTAGAGGTATATACAGGACATGGTGATACAATGCTCTAGTAGAGGTATATACAGGACAGTGTGATACAATGCTCTAGTAGAGGTATATACAGGACATGGTGATCCAGTTCTACGGTAGAGGTATATACAGGACATGGTGATACAATGTCTGGTAGAGGTATGTACAGAACAGTGTGATACAATTCTCTGGTAGAGGTATATACCGGACATGTGATCCAGTTCTAAAGTAGAGGTATATACAGGACATGGTGATCCAATTCTACGGTAGAGGTATATACAGTGTTAGGTATAATCTGTTGATATACACTCTGTTGGACATAAAGGTATGCCCTTGTCTTGTCAGGTGGGTTGTGGCAGTCCTTTATGAGCCAAGGTTGCACTGTGCATGGGTTCCTGGACTTCTGATTCCTGTACGATTACACCTGGTCTGCCACAGGGATCTGCCATGTCCCCAGTGATCTTTAATGTCTACACCAGCAAAGTCGCAACTAGTGAGACACCAGGTTGTGGTAGAATCTTGACATCTACTGATGATGTGCTGGTGTACAGACAGGGCAAGGACAGGGAAAGTTTGGTTGCAGACTTACAGATGGCAGCAAACAGGGTGGCGGAGTGGTGCAGAGACGCAGGGGCCGTTCTACACACAGACAAGGCATCGGTTGTGTGGTACTCCCTGGATAACCGGATTGTCAAGGCAGATGTCCCAGGTATTATATTGAATGGATGTCCTCTTCGTAGAGAGAGAAAATTGAAGTACTTTGGTATCACGTTCGACAGGTGTATGTCTTTTAAAGATCATATGGAGGCTTTGGTGATGAAGGCTGGTAGGGGACTTAATGCTTTGAGGGTGATGGCAGCAACTGGGATAGAGCAGAGAATACTTTACAGGCTCTTTCAGTAGTTAATAATTTCTGTCACTGAGTATGGTTTGGGACTGCGGAGAGTATCGAAGAGCCAGCTTGAAAGGTTGGAGCGTATACAAAATGCGGCCATGCTTGTGATTCTGGGGTGCACAAAGGACACACCAATTATATGCATGAGGCGCATCCTGGCGCTAACAACAATGGCGGATAGGCTTATGGTCCTTCAGGCCAAATGGTACATGAGAGTTACTGCAGATAGGGATCACACCCCCCCCCCCTTCCATGAAGCCATGGATATGGTCAAGGGTCATAGATTAAGATGAGGCAGGTCCTGGGTGGCACAGGCGGAAATATCTATACGTCAGTTTTGTGATCTAGAGACTATCAATTGTGAAAAAGAGTGGGTTGAAGTACCGGCAGAAGGACGGACTGGCACAGTATAATAGTAACACTGGGTCGTGAGTGCAGAGAATGAGCAGAGTGGCTGGGGTTTCATTGCGAAGGCTAATGGACGATTCTTGAAACAAGGAGAGTATTGCTTATGAGGCTATGACTTCCAGCATGAGAATGGAAGTGGAAGCAGTCACAGCGGCATTCCGTTGGTTAGAGGAGACTACTGCAACATACATTGTCTTTATCACGGACTCGAGGAATATGCTTAGTAAAGTGGAGACAGGAATGTTTCCTGTGGAATGGCTCACATCGCTTCAGAGATCACAGATTGTAAGAGTTGTATAGATGTTTTGCCCTGGCAATACGGAAGTAAGGAGGAATGAACAGGCTGATAGGCTGGCAGGGAATGCACCTCTTGGTGGTCGATTATTTATTGGCAAGGAAGAGGTGGTCGTGCGCCTGTGGGACCAGGTGGAGGAACAGATTGAGAACCCGTATGTGGAAAGGATGAAATTGCAGGGGATCGGAAGGGGTTCTTGAAGAATCTCAAAACTGAGAGGGGAGACCAGGAGAACTTTTAATCAGACAGTGGTAGGCACGATTAGTAATGTGACTCTTCCCTGGCTGTTGAACAAGGGGACAGAGCGCATCTAGGAATGTCCTGAGTGCAGTGATGTCGGTTCTTAGCTCAACTCAACTAAACTCAATAGTACGGCATGATACAATTCTCTGGTAGAGATACCAACAGTATGGCATGATACAATTCTCTGGTAGAGATACCAACAGTATGGCATGATACAATTCTCTGGTAGAGATACCAACAGTATGGCATGATACAATTCTCTGGTAGAGATACCAACAGCATGACATGATACAATTCTCTAGTAGAGATACCAACAGCATGGCATGATACAATTCTCCGGTAGAGATACCAACAGTATGGCATGATACAATTCTCTGGTAGAGATACCAACAGTATGGCATGATACAATTCTCTGGTAGAGATACCAACAGTATGGCATGATACAATTCTCTGGTAGAGATACCAACAGCATGACATGATACAATTCTCTGGTAGAGATACCAACAGCATGGCATGATACAATTCTCCGGTAGAGATTCCAACAGTATGGCATGATACAATTCTCCGGTAGAGATACCAACAGTATGGCATGATACAATTCTCTGGTAGAGATACCAACAGTATGGCATGATACAATTCTCTGGTAGAGATACCAACAGTATGGCATGATACAATTCTCTGGTAGAGATACCAACAGTATGGCATGATACAATTCTCCGGTAGAGATACCAACAGTATGGCATGATACAATTCTCTGGTAGAGATACCAACAGTATGGCATGATACAATTCTCTGGTAGAGATACCAACAGTATGGCATGATACAATTCTCTGGTAGAGATACCAACAGTATGGCATGATACAATTCTCCGGTAGAGATACCAACAGTATGGCATGATACAATTCTCCGGTAGAGATACCAACAGTATGGCATGATACAATTCTCTGGTAGAGATACCAACAGTATGGCAAGATACAATTCTCTGGTAGAGATACCAACAGTATGGCATGATACAATTCTCTGGTAGAGATACCAACAGTATGGCATGATACAATTCTCTGGTAGAGATACCAACAGTATGGCATGATACAATTCTCTGGTAGAGATACCAACAGTATGGCATGATACAATTCTCTGGTAGAGATACCAACAGTATGGCATGATACAATTCTCTGGTAGAGATACCAACAGTATGGCATGATACAATTCTCTGGCAGAGATACCAACAGTATGGCATGATACAATTCTCTGGTAGAGATACCAACAGTATGGCATGATACAATTCTCTGGTAGAGATACCAACAGTATGGCATGATACAATTCTCTGGTAGAGATACCAACAGTATGGCATGATACAATTCTCTGGTAGAGATACCAACAGTATGGCATGATACAATTCTCTGGTAGAGATACCAACAGTATGGCATAATACAATTCTCTGGTAGAGATACCAACAGTATCGCATGATACAATTCTCTGGTAGAGATACCAACAGTATGGCATGATACAATTCTCTGGTAGAGATACCAACAGTATGGCATGATATAATTCTCTGGTAGATATACCAACAGTATGGCATGATACAATTCTCTGGTAGAGATACCAACAGTATGGCATGATACAATTCTCTGGTAGAGATACCAACAGTATGGCATGATACAATTCGCTGGTAGAGATACCAACAGTATGGCATGATACAATTCTCTGGTAGAGATACCAACAGTATGGCATGATATAATTCTCTGGTAGAGATACCAACAGTATGGCATGATACAATTCTCTGGTAGAGATACCAACAGTATGGCATGATACAATTCTCTGGTAGAGATACCAACAGTATGGCATGATACAATTTTCTGGTAGAGATACCAACAGTATGGCATGATACAATTCTCTGGTAGAGATACCAACAGTATGGCATGATACAATTCTCTGGTAGAGATACCAACAGTATGGCATGATACAATTCTCTGGTCGAGATACCAACAGTATGGCATGATATAATTCTCTGGTAGAGGTATATACAGAACATTGTGATAGAATTTTCCCAGTGGAAGTAGATATATCCAGTAGACTGTGATACAATTCTCCTAGTAGAGGTAAACATATACGTAGATTTTGATGCAATGTAGAGTTATATTCCATAGTGGCTGTAGAGATCTGTACTAACTTCTGAGCTGAAGCAACATCCTTTCTTGCATCTGTCAATCAATCAATCATGTGCCATGCCGGAAAGCATGGGCGGTCATGATTCGCCATTTCACTCGATCACCAGAGTCGTGGATTAGCTCAGTGTTCCTGTCTCGTCCATGCCATGTGGCCAAGCCATCCAGGTATTTTCCTCTCGGTCTTCCTCTTGGTCTGTTCCCTTCGATCTTGCCAGCTGTCACTAAGTTCTCCAGTCCATTTCTTCTCATAACATGTCCAAAAAATTTTGACTGTCTACGTCTAATTTCTCTAATCAATCTACGATTTTCATTTGTCTCTTGTAGTACTTGGTCATTAGTTTTTCTATCTGTCCATGGTATTCTTTGCATTTTCCTCAGAAACCACATTTCTGCAGCCATCAGATGTTTTTCAGCTTGACTGCACATTGTCCAAGTTTCACATACATACAAAAGAACAGGCTCTATGTATCCCCTCAACACTCTTTTTCTCGTTTCAATTGACATCATTTTATTGGTCAGAATGTTTTTCATCTTGCTAAAGGCTACTTTCGCAATGGCGATTCTTGTTCTAATCTCTTCAAGGCATCTGCCATCAGATGTTGTGACTGTTCCAAGATAATTGAACCGAATCACTTGTTGAAGAATATCCCCATTTACTTGTATATTACATTGTGGTACTTCGTTCTTCCTAGTGACGACCATAACCTGTGTCTTCCTACAATTTAATTCCAACCCCAGCTGCTCACTGTGTACAACAACCGCGTCTACTAATTGTTGCAGATCCTGTGCATTGTCTGCAATCAATACTGTATCATCTGCATATCTAATGTTATTGATGTTTCGTCCTCCAATGCTGATTCCATTTAGGTCTTCTACATTTCTGAAAATATTTTCACTGTATGGGGAAAAAATATCTGGAGACATTACACATCCCTGCCTAACACCTCTCTACATCTGTACAAACCCTAAATAATCGAGCAGAATTAACCCAAGAAACCACTGTCTTCACAGATTCAGAATCAGTTTACAAGCCACCAGAGCAGGACAACATCAGCCACAAAATAAAATACTACATTAGAATACTGCCTACGGAAACAGAACTAGTCCTACAGTGGTCACCAGCCCAGTGTGGCATGCCTGGAACTGAAACGGTAGACGGACGAGTTGGCAAAATCTGCAGGGACACCATGTCAGAGCTTTGGCCTGTCAAGAACACTAATAGAACAGTTGGAGGACAATTTGAAGGAAAGAAAACAAAAACTACGGACGAGAACAGGACAGCATAAATGAGCATGGCAGAAATGCGCAAACCAAAACCTTCACTCAGAGCATAACATTGTGGACTGAGAGCCACCACTTTGGAATAGTCTCACTAGCACTGCCTTTCGAAAAGTGGAGAACTCAAGCAAACTCCACCACGTGTCCTACAAGGACAAGGACATCTGCCCGACTGGAGTGACTTTTCTAGAAAACCTCAGTGGGCCCGGTAAATACTTCAGGTGAACGATCATATCTGTAACCCATGCAGGAATATTCGCATAGCAACTACTGATTGCTGAAGTAATGAGTTATCAGCTAAGAAACGATGTCACTGCACTTAAGACATTCCCACACGCACTTCGTCCCTCGTTCAACAGCCAGCGAAGAGTCATACTACTAATCGTTCAACTGCCATCTGATTAGAGTTTTCCTGGTCTTCCCTCTCAAGTTTGAAATTCGTCCAGAACAGCTGCCGATCCCCCGCCTTATCATCCTCTCCACATACGGGTTCTCAGTCTGTTCTTCCGTTTTCTTTGCGGACGTAAGACAAAAGAGAAGAAGATATAATTCTTCTAGTAGATGTAGATATATAGAGTAGATTGTGATACAATTCTATGGTAGATTACGATACAATTCTCCTAACTGGGGTAGATATATAGAGTAAATTGTGATAACATTATGTCATTATAAGTAGGTACATAGAGTAGAATGCGATAGTTTTCTTAATGAAGGTAGGTACACACAGCAGATTGTGATATAATTCTCCTAGCTGCATATATTAGAACATGATGCACTTTTCCTATTACAGGTAGACACATACAATAGATCGTGATAAAACTTTGCTATCAGAGGTACGAATATACAGTAGATTGTGATAAAACTTTGCTATCATCTCATCTCATCTCATCATGTTCCTCTTGTACCTTGCGGTGTCGAGGTGAAGTATAAACTTCGTGAGAGTGCCCGGTTATGGGCTTCGTATATCGACATTCCCATGGATTCTGTTATTCCCTCCGTCCAGCGTTTACGTGGTCGGCCTCTTCCTCTGTTTCCATCTGGTCTGTACGTCATTGCCTGTTGTGGCATGCTGTTGACTGGTAGCCTACTTGCATGGCCAAACCATTTGACTTGCTGCTTTCTAATAAAATCTAGAGCAGCTTTAACCCCCACTTTAGTCCTGATTTCTTCATTTCTGATCTTATCTCTTCTTGATACGTTGAGTATTCTTCTCAGGAACCTCATTTCTGTTGTTGTGATTTTTCTTTTCTCTTTTTCTGTCATTGTCCAGGTTTGGCATTGGTAGCACAGAGTTGGTAGGAAGATTGTGTTGTAAAGTGCTTTCTTAGTAGTTATTGATACATGTTTGTTCTCTAGTATTGGTGCCATTTGTCCAATGAGTTGATTTGCCTTATTGCACCTATTTTCGATCTCGTCTTCTGATCTGCCATTTGATGATATTATACTTCCTAGGTACTTGAAGCTCTTTACTTGTTTCAAGGGATGTTCGTTTAGGTGAATTGTTGCTGTTTGTTCTTCTTTAGTTATAGTCATTACCTCTGTTTTGCTTGTGCTAATTTTCATGTTATGTTCCCTACACATTTCGTTTAGACTATTCATGTGGTCTTGTAATTCAGCTTCTGATTTTGCTATTAGTGCTTGGTCGTCCGCAAACAGGAGTTCTCTAATGGTTAGATTTGCAGATGGTTCTTCTTCTGTGTTCTCGTCATGCGGTATTCTTGCTGTCTCTGCTTGGCTGGTTTCTTTACATATGTTGTCTATATATGTTATGAACAAGAGAGGGGACAGGACACAACCTTGTCGTACTCCAGATCTTATTGTGAAGGGTTCTGAGTGTCCTCCAGTTGCTCTCACTATGCATTCACTGTTGTCGTATAAACTTCTACATAGGTTTGTTAGATGTGTGCTCACTCCATATTGTTTAAGGATTTCCCACAGCTTGTTTCTATCTACCCTATCAAATGCCTTTTCTTGGTCAACAAAGGCTAAGTAGAGTGTTTCATTGAATTCAATTGATTTTTCTATAAGTTGTCTAAGAGCAAAAATGGCGTCTGTGCATCCTTTGTTTTTCCTAAATCCAAGCTGCGTTTCGCTTAGCTGGGGTTCTAAAGTAGTTCGTAATCTTTTTCAAGAATTTTGCAAAATATTTTCCCAGTATGACTCAACAGTGAAATGCCTCTGTATTGTGTGCAATCTCTTTTGCTGCCTTTGTTTTTCCAAATTGGGATAATTATGGCGTTTCCCCAGTCTCGTGGTGTCTGTTGTTCTACCCAAACATGGTTGAATAGTCTATGTAGCCAAGCTGTTCCTACTTCCCTTGCTGCTTTAATTAGTTCATTTGGTATTTCATCCTGTCCTGGTCCGTTTATACTTCTTAGTTTTTCTACGAGCAGAAGTACGAATATACAGTAGATTGGGATGCAATTTTGCTATCAGAGCTACGAATATACAGTAGATTGGGATACAATTTTGCTATCATAGGTACGAATATACAGTAGATTGGGATACAATTTTGCTATCAGAGCTACGAATATACATAGATTGGGATACAATTTTGCTATCAGAGGTACGAATATACAGTAGATTGGGATACAATTTTGCTATCAGAAGTACGAATATACAGTATATTGTGATACAGTTTTGGTATCAGAAGTACGAATATACAGTAGATTTTGATACAATTTTCCTAGCACAGGTAGATGCATACAGTAGAACTTCACATAATTCTCCTGTTAGGGGAAAAGTACATACAGTAGATTTTGATTCAAGTTTCCTATTACAGGTAGGTACATATGGTAAATTGGGATATAGATGTCCTATTAGATGTAGGAACATACACGCATAGACAGTAGAGTGTGATAAGTTTCTTATTGGAGATAGGCACATAGAGTAGACTGTCACACGGTTCTCCTAGAAGACAAGGAGGGAGGTTTTAGGTTCTTCGGGCCATGGTGGCTAAACCGTCTGCCTCATGAATCGAAGGCTACGGGTTCGATTTCGGACTTTGTCATTCGGTTCACGACTACAATGTTCTCGGAGACGTCTGGGGGATCGTGATTTGTGCGTTACATTCGCAGGTCACTCTTGGGAAAGAGACCGAGTCATATGGGATGAAACACTTTGCAATGAAGTCGAACCTTTCTTCCTTAAACCCTTCTAGTAGAAATAGTTACATACAGCAAACTGGCTGGCATACAATTCTTCCAGCAGAGGCGAGTGCATAAGTAAACATATAATTCTAAACAAGCATACATTAACACACGAAGATATCATTTCCAGGTTGTGATCGAGCTCTCAATATGTACTAAGAGACGACTGGGAGAACGTGCATATATGTAACGCATTTCTGATAAAGTAGTGGCATCACAACATGTCATATAAAACCCATGACTCTTACTACACGTAAGCAGTTAAAACAGTTAGTTGTATTTCCCTTACAGGACGTCGCAGTCAACCCCAGTATTTTTTACTGTTTGTGATCTCTTGGCAAGTTTACGTTCAGCAGTTTGCCATTGCTTTTTAAACGACCGGCACCCATACCATTTCATAAAAAACAACGCAGTGCGATCTGCTGCCAAGTCGCCCGCAGTTGTGTTTCGAATGCGGTATGCGGGATTACGAACTGCGCCCGTACCGTAAACCCTTCGCCATGGAGCCGGTAAATGTCAGAAGCACTAGTATTTTGTTGAAGGCTCCATAGCAAAGGTGGCCTTGTGTAAGATGGAATAATAAGCAATATAACATGCTGTCACCTGCAATGAGAACAAGAGGTTGAAGTGCTGTATAGAATGTAAACTATTATAGACACGTGAAACATGGACAATAAACAGACAATATGAGAAATATTTAAAGGCAGTGGAAATATGGTTTCTTAGAAAACTACAAAGAATACCATGGAGGGGCAGAAAAACCAATGAGCAAGTCCTACACGAAACACACACAAATGGCAAAATGGGTGGGGAATTCAGACACTGATAGTCAAGATTTTTGGGGTATTTTATGAGGAGAAACAAATGGGAAAACTTGGTGACAAATAGCAAGACTGATGGGGAAAGAGCAAGGCAAAGGCAGAGATATAAATATGTGAAAGACTTGACCACAAGACATCATGGAGACAAACACAGAGCTGATCCAAGAATTGTGATCCAGTGAGATGGCGAACCATCACGCTTATCATCATAGTACATGATCATGATGAGTAGGTGGAGGAAAACCCCCACCCATCAACCGACAGGTAGACAGACAAGTGTAGCTACCAGCAATAAATCATCTTACCAACACATACTCCACTTCTACAGTCAGAAGTGAACACTACGGCTCTTCAACATACAAGAATAGTCTGGTTCTAGAAGCGAAGGCCGTCGTTCTAGCCCCGACTCAGTAATATCCCCAGGACATCTGTGTAAACACGCGAACCTGTGCCCATGTAGTGGCTACATGCGCCGGGAGTGTACGCCCTCAAGATAAAGCTTCCGTTTCATACCTTGTGGCATATTGGGTATATGGTGCTAGGGCCATGTTTTAGACCACCCGGTACTTGGTGGTGACGACGTCAATCTCACTCCAGTGGCCTTTACTTCCTAGGTAATTTCCGGGTACCTCTTTAGGTTGCGTACACATGGGAGCCCGGACCAGTGAAACATCCCATCTCTTTAGGTTGGGTACACATGGGAGGCCACATCAGTGAAACATCCTATCTCTTTAGGTTGGGTACACATGGGAGCCCGGACCAGTGAAACATCCCATCTCTTTAGGTTGGGTTCTGTCACGAATTGGCCGCCTTAACATCCCAGAATATTTTTCTCGGTCTCCAAATTTGAGAGGCCAAATTGAGAAAGAATGAATTAATCACACTACTCCACGGCTATCTAGTCGTGAGGTAAGATTATTCACAAAAAGCCTCTAGCCATGACGTAAGCTTGCAGATGGCAAGTAAAATGGGGTACTTGAGATGGACACAACTAGATAATTTAAATTAGTCTACACCTTAGAAAACTGCTGACCCAGACGGGCTATGACACCACACAGACGCATTGGCACCTTCTTGCCCAGGTAGACCCAGACGGAATCAACAATGAACTGGGCCAGTGAGTGACATAAAACCACCCAGGCGTGAACAACATTGACACAGGGAGAGATAATGGCCCCAGGGCGGTAAACAAGCCCCGTCCACTCGGACTGGCAGACTCTGCAAGGTGTGAAATCACTGATAAGACTTAGTAGGCTAATAATGGTCAGACCCACAGGTGTGAAGGCTAGTGTGCATGCAGAAAGAATTTTATGACTGGACAGACTTGAAGTTAATTGCAGTTAACGTCAGGAGGAGATAAGAAGAATTTATGAATGGAATTCCTGGGAGATAAGTGTCTACTGCGAGGCTAGGTATAAAAACCCCTGCTAGACTTTTCCTCTTTAGATTAAATCTGACTTCAGAACAGGTAGGAACTATCTCAATGTTTGTAGTCATATGAAGGATTTCTTAGTAACTATGCAACAGTCTTTTAGACATATGAACTTTCAGTCGATATCTGATCTAGGTTATTCCAAGAACTATCTTTGGCGTAGGTTACTTGAGTGTGCGTTCTAAGTTCTGTGTTCAATATCATTGTGCTTCATGTATTACTCTTCTGAGAAGTAGAAACTTATGGAAGGCAGGTCTTGTCTAGATATACTTGAGGTGTCGTAGCAGATGCTTGCCATCTCTTTCTAAACTAGACTAGTCTCGTTTTTGGTGTGTGCATTTGTTGTACAGAATATAGTCAACTGACTATTTATTTAATTCTTACAACAGCAGTAACTAAGTGTGATTAAACCGGGCAGCTCAGCAAATATGGCTGGTCTGTGTGGTAACTTCAATTAGACTTGTTGTATATCTCATTTTGTAGCTATACAATATTAGTACTCATTAATAATGCCTGATGCTATTATGTGAGTATCATTAGATGTCCATCTTGAAGTAATATAATGTTTACGGATATGTTGGATGTATGTATGTGTAATTTCATAAACTAACTAGTGCATTATGCTATGATGTTAAAGTATCATAATATGTCTAGTTTAATCAAAATGTTTATGTGTATTGGATGTTTGATATATTGATTTGTCATATGCAAACCTACCAATATGAAGTGTTATGCTATTGTCTGCACATTGGCACATTGGCCAATGATTGTGTTGGAAGCAGAGGTGTAATGGTACAGACCTTACCCACAATTGGTATATGGTGCTAAACTTTCTCAGTGTATTGTGGGCGTGCGTCCACGGTAATGCACGGAAACCTGGCACAGCTACTGGTCACGGCTTGTAAGCCCGGATGACCTGGCATTGTTATAATACCCTTACCGACCCTGTGAGCTGCTAAACTAACATTGGACGGAGCGGCTGTACGACACAGAATTTCTGTATTAGCGACCTGGACATGGGGCGGCAGAAATGTAATCATTACAGGCGTGTGAGACAATTGAAAAGCCCGTCCCAGACTAAAGACAGTAGAGAGAAGGAGGACGATAAACTTGGCCAGACTGGTCATTGTATTTGTTTGTGTTATGATATGTTTTAATTAGGATTGCGCTGATGTAGAACTGATATAACACATTCTTGACTTTCTTTCAAGCTCTCACAAGGAGCACCTATGTTACAGATCTCAAGAACGAGTGAAGACTAGGTAGAGCTAGGACTGGCATGAGTCAGGATACCGGCAAGCTGTTCTTTTGTTGAGTCTACTGGAGAGTGGGGATCTGGACCACAGTTCCAGATAGATGAAGTAACAAGTAAAGTTACGTAATGTTTCTCATCACAATATGTTATATGATTTCATCATCCTCATCTTGAACCATCAGATGTCTATGATCATGATTAGTAAATAAATGTTGTAGTATTGTAACTCATAGTTCTGTCGTTATCTTTTAATTCCAATTGTGCATACGTGTTGTGTGTGTACATTGGTGGGGGTTCACTTACACACCAAGGAAGGGAGCAGTCAGGGAGAAAAACCTGTACTGAGAATAGTCGTCTATATTCATATATTTAGACTTAAACATCTATCTCAGCTAAACTTCTCTTTCCTGATCCTTGGCGAATATTCAGCACAGTTCATTTCAATTTTGTAACGAGCCACTAGGAACTGTACGTTGGATATTCAAGGGCTTAATCTGTAGTTCAGCCATATAGATTTTGTCCCTAGTCAGTTTCTGACTATCTGGGGTTGCTCGCCAGTGAATAATACATTCATCTAGCCGGTGGGGCACCCCGACTTCTGACAGATTGGTGTCTCGTCTCCGGGATCCTGAATCAGGATTCTAGTAATCATAGTGATTCTACTAGACCCTAGACAAACGATTTTTCAAAGTTAACTCTTGTAATCTTCAGTCATCAAAATAGACTATCATCAAATGTAGCTACTTTTAGTTGAGGAAGTTTCAGAGTACATATATAACTTTTCAAAAGTATAACAGATAAGAACTTATGAGAAAACTACCATCATCTATCATTTATTGATAACTGTTTGTAACTATTATCAATTAGTGTTACCATTAATCATTTATTGATAATTGAACACTTTAATCATATTTACATTGATGTGTTTGATGATTTAACTGCTTGACTGATTGGCAATTTTATGCTAATATATGCCATGTTCATTTTGACATGTATGCAGTGCATTTTAATGTTTATTTAGATAAATATTACTGTTGATTACTGTGTAGTATATCTCTCACACTTACTTCACTGCTGTCGCCAGGTACTACTTGAATATTATTTTCAGTGTCTTTCACTGCTGAGGCTAAACTATACACATTGGATAGCGTAGACTGTCAGTAGTTAACTCTTGTCTTTCTAGCTTAGATCTGATTTTTGATATATACATAGGAGCTTACCTGAATATAGTCCTTTGCAATTATGGCCTTACGTTACCGGAATCCCGAAGAGGACATGAAGGCGCGCGCAGATTTCTCAGAGTCCGCGAAAGGGTGGGGCATAAGAAAAGGCTTAAAGGGGGAGCAACTAGAAATGTATATCATAGCTGAGTTAGAATGGTGGGACCAAGAAGAAGAAATTATGTTTAAAGAAAATGATGAGTTCTTTGGAGCACAAGAGCGTAGCAAAACTGAAGAAGCAGAGATTAATAAACAGCATATGGAAGTAGTCAATGCAGAGAAGCTAACCTTTCTAGCGGAACATAAGGTAGGAGATATGGATGCTAACCCAACCAGGAAGGAAGGGACATCTTTGCCAACCACCGCGGAATCAGAGGTAGTGGACCGGGAACTACAGGTTCTCATTCGACCCAGTCCTACACGGAAAAGAGGGAAGAAAAAACGTGCCAAGGGCATTTCAAACAGTCACAAACGTGATAACTGTTTGCACCACGGCAATAGTCGTTTGACAGTAGAGGACCTTCAGGAAAACCACTTGACTGCTACGAGAAATGAATCTCGAGAGAAAGAGGAACTGAAGGCAACCTTTAATGAGGTCGCAGGCGGAGACCTAGCCGATTCTCACATTCCCTTCTGGTCACAGAATCATGAAGTGGAATTACATCTGACTGAAATAGGGAGGAAGGAAGGAACAGAATCCCAGGTGAATTTCACTGCTGCAACGCGGGAAGAGTCACTAATTATCAGTTCAGAGAATTTACCTAGTAACAGTTACCCAGAGGACAACTGTTTGCACTACGGTTTGCCAGTACAAGACTCCCAGGAATCTCATTTTACTTCAACGAGAGGTGAAACTCAAGAGGAAGATGACCTGAGGACATCTTTTAAGGAGGTCGGAGATCGAAAGGTAACTGACTTTATTATTCCCTTCAGCCCAGACGAGGAAGAAGTGGGATTAAATTTGACTGACAGTGGGATGAAGGATGACCCGGAACCCCTTGTGATCTTTGAGGCTGCAGCTCAGGAAAAGACACTAGACATCAGTTCAAATGATTTACGTAGTGTGATGGATTGTGTAGACACCAGCCCATCACAGGATTTACCTCAACTGGACTTAGCCCATGAAAACACGACCAGAGAGGAACATCCAGACCAGGAAACATTTCCAGTTGTTATCTCGGAGCATACCAGTTCGGAGACTCAGGAAACACCGGGAATTGTTAGGAGCCAGAATATGGACTCTGATATTGTGCAGACAACATTGTCTGTAGTTGCTAAAGAAGAAAATTCTTTGCACAAGATGGAGGAAGAAACGCCTATCATCTCATTAGCTGAAGTTATCAGGGAATTCCAGCAACAGGAACCTGAAGTAACAGAAGTCAAGAGTGGTTTGGAATCAACACTCTTAGGACTCAATCTACCCTTCAGTCAGGTCGATTTGATAGGAGTAGATCAGCTATTTGTGGATACTTTATTCAAAAGTAACACCACTTTATCGCCCTGGAGTAACTATGTTATTTCTCAAGGCAGGACAACTTGGCACACTAAAATTCCACTTTCTAGCACGGTTTTCACACGAAACTCTAATGCAGAGAAACTCAGCCCATTAACTGATTATCAGGGGAAGAAACCGCGACACCGAGGAGGGACGATTGTTACTCCCGACTTTGAAGGAGGAAAGCGCCAGTTGAATTTATATCATGGGACCATGATGTGTAACATTATTCCTTTCAAAAGGAAGATATTGATGAATCTGTTAAGGATCTATAATGGATGGAGGAATATCACGGAGACAAGCTTTGCTGTGGCCAGCTTATGCAAGACCTCACTACGGGTACATCCTCGGCTGCAAGGAGTAAATCACGTGAGTGAATGGTGTAAAACAATTGCTGCCCAGAGGCGTAGAAGAATCCCGTTGATTGTGATCTTTCCCAGAGGGGTAAAATTACAACCTTCTGACAATTACCGGATTTTACCAAGCTATTGCATGGAATCCCGGCCTAAAACCAGGTACAAGGATCTATCCCGTGTATCTTTGGGTTATGGAAATGGAACGTCTTTATGCAGATGCAGGACAACCCACTGCCACAAGGAATATTGGAAACCTTTAGGCAGATACAGAACGGAGAGTGCTTAGGCATTATTCTGGGATGTACGGCGTGCTTTGACAAAAGATTTCTGGCAGAAACTTTTTTTAAGGGGAAAGCTCTGTCACGAATTGGCCGCCTTAACATCCCAGAATATTTTTCTCGGTCTCCAAATTTGAGAGGCCAAATTGAGAAAGAATGAATTAATCACACTACTCCACGGCTATCTAGTCGTGAGGTAAGATTATTCACAAAAAGCCTCTAGCCATGACGTAAGCTTGCAGATGGCAAGTAAAATGGGGTACTTGAGATGGACACAACTAGATAATTTAAATTAGTCTACACCTTAGAAAACTGCTGACCCAGACGGGCTATGACACCACACAGACGCATTGGCACCTTCTTGCCCAGGTAGACCCAGACGGAATCAACAATGAACTGGGCCAGTGAGTGACATAAAACCACCCAGGCGTGAACAACATTGACACAGGGAGAGATAATGGCCCCAGGGCGGTAAACAAGCCCCGTCCACTCGGACTGGCAGACTCTGCAAGGTGTGAAATCACTGATAAGACTTAGTAGGCTAATAATGGTCAGACCCACAGGTGTGAAGGCTAGTGTGCATGCAGAAAGAATTTTATGACTGGACAGACTTGAAGTTAATTGCAGTTAACGTCAGGAGGAGATAAGAAGAATTTATGAATGGAATTCCTGGGAGATAAGTGTCTACTGCGAGGCTAGGTATAAAAACCCCTGCTAGACTTTTCCTCTTTAGATTAAATCTGACTTCAGAACAGGTAGGAACTATCTCAATGTTTGTAGTCATATGAAGGATTTCTTAGTAACTATGCAACAGTCTTTTAGACATATGAACTTTCAGTCGATATCTGATCTAGGTTATTCCAAGAACTATCTTTGGCGTAGGTTACTTGAGTGTGCGTTCTAAGTTCTGTGTTCAATATCATTGTGCTTCATGTATTACTCTTCTGAGAAGTAGAAACTTATGGAAGGCAGGTCTTGTCTAGATATACTTGAGGTGTCGTAGCAGATGCTTGCCATCTCTTTCTAAACTAGACTAGTCTCGTTTTTGGTGTGTGCATTTGTTGTACAGAATATAGTCAACTGACTATTTATTTAATTCTTACAACAGCAGTAACTAAGTGTGATTAAACCGGGCAGCTCAGCAAATATGGCTGGTCTGTGTGGTAACTTCAATTAGACTTGTTGTATATCTCATTTTGTAGCTATACAATATTAGTACTCATTAATAATGCCTGATGCTATTATGTGAGTATCATTAGATGTCCATCTTGAAGTAATATAATGTTTACGGATATGTTGGATGTATGTATGTGTAATTTCATAAACTAACTAGTGCATTATGCTATGATGTTAAAGTATCATAATATGTCTAGTTTAATCAAAATGTTTATGTGTATTGGATGTTTGATATATTGATTTGTCATATGCAAACCTACCAATATGAAGTGTTATGCTATTGTCTGCACATTGGCACATTGGCCAATGATTGTGTTGGAAGCAGAGGTGTAATGGTACAGACCTTACCCACAATTGGTATATGGTGCTAAACTTTCTCAGTGTATTGTGGGCGTGCGTCCACGGTAATGCACGGAAACCTGGCACAGCTACTGGTCACGGCTTGTAAGCCCGGATGACCTGGCATTGTTATAATACCCTTACCGACCCTGTGAGCTGCTAAACTAACATTGGACGGAGCGGCTGTACGACACAGAATTTCTGTATTAGCGACCTGGACATGGGGCGGCAGAAATGTAATCATTACAGGCGTGTGAGACAATTGAAAAGCCCGTCCCAGACTAAAGACAGTAGAGAGAAGGAGGACGATAAACTTGGCCAGACTGGTCATTGTATTTGTTTGTGTTATGATATGTTTTAATTAGGATTGCGCTGATGTAGAACTGATATAACACATTCTTGACTTTCTTTCAAGCTCTCACAAGGAGCACCTATGTTACAGATCTCAAGAACGAGTGAAGACTAGGTAGAGCTAGGACTGGCATGAGTCAGGATACCGGCAAGCTGTTCTTTTGTTGAGTCTACTGGAGAGTGGGGATCTGGACCACAGTTCCAGATAGATGAAGTAACAAGTAAAGTTACGTAATGTTTCTCATCACAATATGTTATATGATTTCATCATCCTCATCTTGAACCATCAGATGTCTATGATCATGATTAGTAAATAAATGTTGTAGTATTGTAACTCATAGTTCTGTCGTTATCTTTTAATTCCAATTGTGCATACGTGTTGTGTGTGTACATTGGTGGGGGTTCACTTACACACCAAGGAAGGGAGCAGTCAGGGAGAAAAACCTGTACTGAGAATAGTCGTCTATATTCATATATTTAGACTTAAACATCTATCTCAGCTAAACTTCTCTTTCCTGATCCTTGGCGAATATTCAGCACAGTTCATTTCAATTTTGTAACGAGCCACTAGGAACTGTACGTTGGATATTCAAGGGCTTAATCTGTAGTTCAGCCATATAGATTTTGTCCCTAGTCAGTTTCTGACTATCTGGGGTTGCTCGCCAGTGAATAATACATTCATCTAGCCGGTGGGGCACCCCGACTTCTGACAGATTGGTGTCTCGTCTCCGGGATCCTGAATCAGGATTCTAGTAATCATAGTGATTCTACTAGACCCTAGACAAACGATTTTTCAAAGTTAACTCTTGTAATCTTCAGTCATCAAAATAGACTATCATCAAATGTAGCTACTTTTAGTTGAGGAAGTTTCAGAGTACATATATAACTTTTCAAAAGTATAACAGATAAGAACTTATGAGAAAACTACCATCATCTATCATTTATTGATAACTGTTTGTAACTATTATCAATTAGTGTTACCATTAATCATTTATTGATAATTGAACACTTTAATCATATTTACATTGATGTGTTTGATGATTTAACTGCTTGACTGATTGGCAATTTTATGCTAATATATGCCATGTTCATTTTGACATGTATGCAGTGCATTTTAATGTTTATTTAGATAAATATTACTGTTGATTACTGTGTAGTATATCTCTCACACTTACTTCACTGCTGTCGCCAGGTACTACTTGAATATTATTTTCAGTGTCTTTCACTGCTGAGGCTAAACTATACACATTGGATAGCGTAGACTGTCAGTAGTTAACTCTTGTCTTTCTAGCTTAGATCTGATTTTTGATATATACATAGGAGCTTACCTGAATATAGTCCTTTGCAATTATGGCCTTACGTTACCGGAATCCCGAAGAGGACATGAAGGCGCGCGCAGATTTCTCAGAGTCCGCGAAAGGGTGGGGCATAAGAAAAGGCTTAAAGGGGGAGCAACTAGAAATGTATATCATAGCTGAGTTAGAATGGTGGGACCAAGAAGAAGAAATTATGTTTAAAGAAAATGATGAGTTCTTTGGAGCACAAGAGCGTAGCAAAACTGAAGAAGCAGAGATTAATAAACAGCATATGGAAGTAGTCAATGCAGAGAAGCTAACCTTTCTAGCGGAACATAAGGTAGGAGATATGGATGCTAACCCAACCAGGAAGGAAGGGACATCTTTGCCAACCACCGCGGAATCAGAGGTAGTGGACCGGGAACTACAGGTTCTCATTCGACCCAGTCCTACACGGAAAAGAGGGAAGAAAAAACGTGCCAAGGGCATTTCAAACAGTCACAAACGTGATAACTGTTTGCACCACGGCAATAGTCGTTTGACAGTAGAGGACCTTCAGGAAAACCACTTGACTGCTACGAGAAATGAATCTCGAGAGAAAGAGGAACTGAAGGCAACCTTTAATGAGGTCGCAGGCGGAGACCTAGCCGATTCTCACATTCCCTTCTGGTCACAGAATCATGAAGTGGAATTACATCTGACTGAAATAGGGAGGAAGGAAGGAACAGAATCCCAGGTGAATTTCACTGCTGCAACGCGGGAAGAGTCACTAATTATCAGTTCAGAGAATTTACCTAGTAACAGTTACCCAGAGGACAACTGTTTGCACTACGGTTTGCCAGTACAAGACTCCCAGGAATCTCATTTTACTTCAACGAGAGGTGAAACTCAAGAGGAAGATGACCTGAGGACATCTTTTAAGGAGGTCGGAGATCGAAAGGTAACTGACTTTATTATTCCCTTCAGCCCAGACGAGGAAGAAGTGGGATTAAATTTGACTGACAGTGGGATGAAGGATGACCCGGAACCCCTTGTGATCTTTGAGGCTGCAGCTCAGGAAAAGACACTAGACATCAGTTCAAATGATTTACGTAGTGTGATGGATTGTGTAGACACCAGCCCATCACAGGATTTACCTCAACTGGACTTAGCCCATGAAAACACGACCAGAGAGGAACATCCAGACCAGGAAACATTTCCAGTTGTTATCTCGGAGCATACCAGTTCGGAGACTCAGGAAACACCGGGAATTGTTAGGAGCCAGAATATGGACTCTGATATTGTGCAGACAACATTGTCTGTAGTTGCTAAAGAAGAAAATTCTTTGCACAAGATGGAGGAAGAAACGCCTATCATCTCATTAGCTGAAGTTATCAGGGAATTCCAGCAACAGGAACCTGAAGTAACAGAAGTCAAGAGTGGTTTGGAATCAACACTCTTAGGACTCAATCTACCCTTCAGTCAGGTCGATTTGATAGGAGTAGATCAGCTATTTGTGGATACTTTATTCAAAAGTAACACCACTTTATCGCCCTGGAGTAACTATGTTATTTCTCAAGGCAGGACAACTTGGCACACTAAAATTCCACTTTCTAGCACGGTTTTCACACGAAACTCTAATGCAGAGAAACTCAGCCCATTAACTGATTATCAGGGGAAGAAACCGCGACACCGAGGAGGGACGATTGTTACTCCCGACTTTGAAGGAGGAAAGCGCCAGTTGAATTTATATCATGGGACCATGATGTGTAACATTATTCCTTTCAAAAGGAAGATATTGATGAATCTGTTAAGGATCTATAATGGATGGAGGAATATCACGGAGACAAGCTTTGCTGTGGCCAGCTTATGCAAGACCTCACTACGGGTACATCCTCGGCTGCAAGGAGTAAATCACGTGAGTGAATGGTGTAAAACAATTGCTGCCCAGAGGCGTAGAAGAATCCCGTTGATTGTGATCTTTCCCAGAGGGGTAAAATTACAACCTTCTGACAATTACCGGATTTTACCAAGCTATTGCATGGAATCCCGGCCTAAAACCAGGTACAAGGATCTATCCCGTGTATCTTTGGGTTATGGAAATGGAACGTCTTTATGCAGATGCAGGACAACCCACTGCCACAAGGAATATTGGAAACCTTTAGGCAGATACAGAACGGAGAGTGCTTAGGCATTATTCTGGGATGTACGGCGTGCTTTGACAAAAGATTTCTGGCAGAAACTTTTTTTAAGGGGAAAGCTCTGTCACGAATTGGCCGCCTTAACATCCCAGAATATTTTTCTCGGTCTCCAAATTTGAGAGGCCAAATTGAGAAAGAATGAATTAATCACACTACTCCACGGCTATCTAGTCGTGAGGTAAGATTATTCACAAAAAGCCTCTAGCCATGACGTAAGCTTGCAGATGGCAAGTAAAATGGGGTACTTGAGATGGACACAACTAGATAATTTAAATTAGTCTACACCTTAGAAAACTGCTGACCCAGACGGGCTATGACACCACACAGACGCATTGGCACCTTCTTGCCCAGGTAGACCCAGACGGAATCAACAATGAACTGGGCCAGTGAGTGACATAAAACCACCCAGGCGTGAACAACATTGACACAGGGAGAGATAATGGCCCCAGGGCGGTAAACAAGCCCCGTCCACTCGGACTGGCAGACTCTGCAAGGTGTGAAATCACTGATAAGACTTAGTAGGCTAATAATGGTCAGACCCACAGGTGTGAAGGCTAGTGTGCATGCAGAAAGAATTTTATGACTGGACAGACTTGAAGTTAATTGCAGTTAACGTCAGGAGGAGATAAGAAGAATTTATGAATGGAATTCCTGGGAGATAAGTGTCTACTGCGAGGCTAGGTATAAAAACCCCTGCTAGACTTTTCCTCTTTAGATTAAATCTGACTTCAGAACAGGTAGGAACTATCTCAATGTTTGTAGTCATATGAAGGATTTCTTAGTAACTATGCAACAGTCTTTTAGACATATGAACTTTCAGTCGATATCTGATCTAGGTTATTCCAAGAACTATCTTTGGCGTAGGTTACTTGAGTGTGCGTTCTAAGTTCTGTGTTCAATATCATTGTGCTTCATGTATTACTCTTCTGAGAAGTAGAAACTTATGGAAGGCAGGTCTTGTCTAGATATACTTGAGGTGTCGTAGCAGATGCTTGCCATCTCTTTCTAAACTAGACTAGTCTCGTTTTTGGTGTGTGCATTTGTTGTACAGAATATAGTCAACTGACTATTTATTTAATTCTTACAACAGCAGTAACTAAGTGTGATTAAACCGGGCAGCTCAGCAAATATGGCTGGTCTGTGTGGTAACTTCAATTAGACTTGTTGTATATCTCATTTTGTAGCTATACAATATTAGTACTCATTAATAATGCCTGATGCTATTATGTGAGTATCATTAGATGTCCATCTTGAAGTAATATAATGTTTACGGATATGTTGGATGTATGTATGTGTAATTTCATAAACTAACTAGTGCATTATGCTATGATGTTAAAGTATCATAATATGTCTAGTTTAATCAAAATGTTTATGTGTATTGGATGTTTGATATATTGATTTGTCATATGCAAACCTACCAATATGAAGTGTTATGCTATTGTCTGCACATTGGCACATTGGCCAATGATTGTGTTGGAAGCAGAGGTGTAATGGTACAGACCTTACCCACAATTGGTATATGGTGCTAAACTTTCTCAGTGTATTGTGGGCGTGCGTCCACGGTAATGCACGGAAACCTGGCACAGCTACTGGTCACGGCTTGTAAGCCCGGATGACCTGGCATTGTTATAATACCCTTACCGACCCTGTGAGCTGCTAAACTAACATTGGACGGAGCGGCTGTACGACACAGAATTTCTGTATTAGCGACCTGGACATGGGGCGGCAGAAATGTAATCATTACAGGCGTGTGAGACAATTGAAAAGCCCGTCCCAGACTAAAGACAGTAGAGAGAAGGAGGACGATAAACTTGGCCAGACTGGTCATTGTATTTGTTTGTGTTATGATATGTTTTAATTAGGATTGCGCTGATGTAGAACTGATATAACACATTCTTGACTTTCTTTCAAGCTCTTACAAGGAGCACCTATGTTACAGATCTCAAGAACGAGTGAAGACTAGGTAGAGCTAGGACTGGCATGAGTCAGGATACCGGCAAGCTGTTCTTTTGTTGAGTCTACTGGAGAGTGGGGATCTGGACCACAGTTCCAGATAGATGAAGTAACAAGTAAAGTTACGTAATGTTTCTCATCACAATATGTTATATGATTTCATCATCCTCATCTTGAACCATCAGATGTCTATGATCATGATTAGTAAATAAATGTTGTAGTATTGTAACTCATAGTTCTGTCGTTATCTTTTAATTCCAATTGTGCATACGTGTTGTGTGTGTACATTGGTGGGGGTTCACTTACACACCAAGGAAGGGAGCAGTCAGGGAGAAAAACCTGTACTGAGAATAGTCGTCTATATTCATATATTTAGACTTAAACATCTATCTCAGCTAAACTTCTCTTTCCTTATCCTTGGCGAATATTCAGCACAGTTCATTTCAATTTTGTAACGAGCCACTAGGAACTGTACGTTGGATATTCAAGGGCTTAATCTGTAGTTCAGCCATATAGATTTTGTCCCTAGTCAGTTTCTGACTATCTGGGGTTGCTCGCCAGTGAATAATACATTCATCTAGCCGGTGGGGCACCCCGACTTCTGACAGGTACACATGGGAGGCCACATCAGTGAAACATCCCATCTCTTTAGGTTGGGTACACATGGGAGTCCGGATCAGTGAAACATCCCATCTCTTTAGGTTGGGTACACATGAGAGTCCGGATCAGTGAAACATCCCATCTCTTTAGGTTGGGTACACATGGGAGTCCGGATCAGTGAAACATCCCATCTCTTTAGGTTGGGTACACATGGGAGGCCACATCAGTGAAACATCCCATCTCTTTAGGTTGGGTACACATGGGAGTCCGGATCAGTGAAACATCCCATCTCTTTAGGTTGGGTACACATGGGAGTCCGGATCAGTGAAACATCCCATCTCTTTAGGTTGGGTACACATGGGAGGCCACATCAGTGAAACATCCCATCTCTTTAGGTTGGGTACACATGAGAGGCCACATCAGTGAAACATCCCATCTCTTTAGGTTGGGTACACATGGGAGGCCACATCAGTGACACATCCCATCTTTTTAGGTTGGGTACACATGGGAGGCCACATCAGTGAAACATCCCATCTCTTTAGGTTGGTTACACATGGGAGGCCACATCAGTGAAACATCCCATCTCTTTAGGTTGGGTACACATGGGAGGCCACATCAGTGACACATCCCATCTTTTTAGGTTGGGTCAACATGGGAGCCCGGACCAGTGAAACATCTCATCTCTTTAGGTTGGGTCAATATGGGAGTCCGGATCAGTGAAACATCCCATCTCTTTAGGTTGGGTCCACATGGGAGGCCACATCAGTGACACATCCCATCTTTTTAGGTTGGGTCAACATGGGAGCCCGGACCAGTGAAACATCTCATCTCTTTAGGTTGGGTCAATATGGGAGTCCGGACCAGTGAAACATCCCATCTCGAGGGGATTCAAACACATCGGCAGGCCCTGCGTAGATACTGCGCTACCTTGGCTCTCATTATTAGATATGTTGACGATAAGACATATGCGATAAGACAGACCAACCTACACTCGGATGAGCACTCCTGAATCTTCGGCTCATGGCCTCAGCATTAAAGTTGTGCAGACTGACCACACCATTGTACCTGTGTAGACTGACCATTGAATCCAGAAAGCAATGGCAAACTACTGATCGTAAAATTTGCCTAGTACATCAACAGCAGCTGAACATTGATGGTGTTGACTGCAACGTCCTGCAAGGGATATGCAACATAAAAATAGACTGACCACACCACTATGTCGGTGTAGACTGACCACACCATTATACCGGTGTAGACTGACCACACCATTATACCGGTGTAGACCGACCACACCATTATACCGGTGTGGACTGACCACGGCATTATACCGGTGTGGACTGACCACACCATTATACCGGTGTAGAGTGACCACACCATTATACCGGTGTAGACTGACCACAACATTATACCGGTGTAGACTGACCACACCATTATACCGGTGTAGACTGACCACACCATTATACCGGTGTAGACTGACCACAACATTATACCGGTGTAGACTGACCACGGCATTATACCGGTGTAGACTGACCACAACATTATACCGGTGTAGACTGACCACGGCATTATACCGGTGTAGACTGACCACGGCATTATACCTGTGTAGACTGACCACAACATTCTACCGGTGTAGACTGACCACAGCAATGAGAAGACTGACCACAACATTCTACCGGTGTAGACTGACCACACCATTATACCGGTGTAGACTGACCACAACAATGAGGAGGCTGAACAGTATGAATAACCTCCGGCACAACGCTGGCAAACAAGTTCGAGAAACATCGTTGATTTGTCTTGGAAAGTGAAGGCGTTCGGCAAGGTAGTGATCGCCTCGCCCCTCGAGCGCCGATTGGTCAATAACAGAATGAGCTTAGCACCATAAGCTAGGAGGACACTTGACGGCGTGCACACGGGTCAATGAGTTTCGTTGTACAGACCACTGTGACATCCGCGCCCTGTAACTCAATTGTCTTTACAGTTAACGTGTTATTCAGTGTACCACCTGTCTGGTACTAAAAAGTTAGTTGCATATCCGTTACAGGACGTTGCATTCAACACAAGCATATTTTGTTGTTGTGATGTCTTGGCAAGTTTACGTTCAGTAGTTTGCCATAGCGTTTTGAATGACCGACACCCATACCACTTCATACTCTTTCTCTGCCATGCGCCCATACATCGCCACAATTGACCGACAGTGACGCCCGTGGGCCCTTTAATCGTCAGAGTTTAAACAGTGGTTTATTTGTCCCCTTTCTTATGTTTCCGCAATTTTTAGTTAACATCGGTAACTTAAAATTAAGACAGAAATATTTCGCAGACCGCTGACAACCATATTTGTCCTTAGAAAGCACTTGATTCTTGATTCGAAAAGATTATTTTGATTTGAACTTCGAAAAACAACACCTTCTGGTTTTGGACCTCATATATTTTAATAAAATTACCGTTTTAAAAAATTTTATATTATAGTTATAGTGATTTCAAGGACTTTGTGAAAGATTCTAAAACTTAAACCACTTGCAGTATTCAGTTAGTCAGTTAGATTGCAAGTGAAACACTGCAAGCGTAAGTTCGTCATAATATGTCATTAGATGGCACATATTGAATTATGAATGCGCTAATGGGCCACATTTATGCCTCTAAATTTGTTTCGCCTATCACAGAGTATTTAAGGAGTATTTAAATAATTACATTTAAAAGAATAATAATTATAACTAAATAGAAAATAGTGTTTATATTTTTCTTCTCAGCACAATCTGAGTGGTGTGTTACTGACATTTTCCATTTTGTGTGAAAATTATGTGCTTCAAAATATTATGTTTTAGTTATGTTTTATTGGTGTTGTGGTGCAGATCTTGTGATATTATTGAACAAAAATGGTGTGTATAACAGTATTCAGAAAATTTAACTGGATTAGTTGCAGTGGATTATAAATACAAGCTTGGTACGTGAAATTTAAAATAATTTTTACTTCTTTAATTTCAATTGTTATTATTAAACCTCTCATTATTGTCATAATATTTCCAACCTATCAATTAATTATTAACACTGTCATGTTCCCTGTGCAATCCTCTTTAATTTGATATATAATAAAAAAAAAAATATCTGCTACCATTTTAACCATTTTAAAAGCATTATTGTGACACACCCCTACTTCCAATTTTCTGCCATGAATTTCTGTTTGGTCAGGACCCAATCTTTGCTTGGAACTAAAAGAGTTAAAATCAACGCAACGCGGTCTGCTGGCCTGGTACTAACCAATGTGAAATCCGCGCCCTGTAACTCAACTGTCTTTATAGTCGACGTGTTATTCAGTGTACCACCTGCCTGGTACTAACCAATGTGAAATCCGCGCCCTGTAACTCAACTGTCTTTATAGTCGACGTGTTATTCAGTGTACCACCTGTCTGGGAAGACTGTTACAACCATCAGCCAGCACGTTTGCTACCTCACGACTTGTTTACTACAGGAGTGCTCTGGCAAACGTGTTCAGATGTTGCCATTCTAACACAGAAGTTTACAAAGAACGTATGTTGGTACCCTACTCTGAGAGTCCAGAGCTAATTGTGTCATAATTACGGTGGTTTCTCTTATTATTCCAATTAGAGTGCGTGGTGAGGGAGTGAGGGTAAGTCTATAATTTCTTTTGTTTCTCTGCATATGATTTTGTCATTTCGAGGGTGTTGGATCAAGTCTACGGTTAACTGTCTAGGTTTATTTGTTCATTTAATAGCTCTTTCTAACAGTTCAGTAAACCGTTTGTTTTTACTTGATTTTATTCAACACTGCAGACACGGTCTGCGGAAGGCTTGAAGCACAGACAGAGTGAACAATGAGGTCACCAGTGGAGCCAGTCTGCATGGATTGCTCTCCTCTGGTGTCGAAGGAAGACAGCAATTAGAGACAGGTAGAAAGTAGCTTACTGGGGTTCAGAGACGGAGTTAATGCTCTTGTGGCCAGGCAGCACAAGTTTGTTGATTATGTGAACAGTTTCATGCATGCTGATATTTGAGGGTGATAAACAGACAACAATGAAGATATTTGTGTAACATAAACAGACAACAATGAGAATATTTTTGTAACATAAACAGACAACAATGAGGACTTTTGAATGTCATAAACAGACATCAATGAGGATATTTGTGTAACATAAACAGTCAACAATAAGGATATTTGTGTAACATACACAGACAACAATGAGGATATCTGTATGTCATAAACAGACAATAATGAGGATATTTATGTGTCAATATGCTCGTATGGGTTGGTTTTTGTTAAAGATGACTAACACTGTACACGGATATCGCCATAAATGCGCCGGTCTTCTCCCATAGTTCACATAATGAGAATTTCAGCACAGTGCATGAACTCCCTAGTACTGGAGAGAATCCACATGTGTATACACCAGAACCGCACGTGATACAAATATACTTTGTGTGGCTAGGTTTAAACATGAGAAATATACACCAGAACCGCACGTGATACAAATATACTTTGTGTGGCTAGGTTTAAACATGAGAAATATACACCAGAACCGCACGTGATACAAATATACTTTGTGTGGCTAGGTTTAAACATGAGAAATATACACCAGAACCGCACGTGATACAAATATACTTTGTGTGGCTAGGTTTAAACATTAGAAATTTAGCCTCGGAAGACGCGTCTCCTACTTGCTCTTGTCCAACTGCCGAGTGATTTTCAATGTCCACAAATCGTACACGGGACAAATTGCACACAAGACAAATTGCACATGGGACATATTGCAGACAGGACAAATTGCACACACAGGCCAAATTGCACACGGGACAAATTGCCCACAGGACAAATTGTACACGGGACAAATTGCACATGGGACAAATTGCACACGGGACAAATTGCACACAGGACAAATTGCACACGGGGCCTTCAAGTTATTCGTGCTTGTCCGCGAAGGTGAGACATCTGATCCACTACGCCAGGACCAAAGGGAGATTGTATTTGATCTTCTTTCTTATTCTATAGAAGAGGATCCATTGTATTTGATCTTCTTTCTTATTCTATAGAAGAGGATCCATTGTATTTGATCTTCTTTCTTATTCTATAGAAGAGGATCCATTGTATTTGATCTTCTTTCTTATTCTATAGAAGAGGATCCATTGTATTTGATCTTCTTTCTTATTCTATAGAAGAGGATCCATTGTATTTGATCTTCTTTCTTATTCTATAGAAGAGGATCCATTGTATTTGATCTTCTTTCTTATTCTATAGAAGAGGATCCATTGTATTTGATCTTCTTTCTTATTCTATAGAAGAGGATCCATTGTATTTGATCTTCTTTCTTATTCTATAGAAGAGTATCCATTGTATTTGATCTTCTTTCTTATTCTATAGAAGAGGATCCATTGTATTTGATCTTCTTTCTTATTCTATAGAAGAGGATCCATTGTATTTGATCTTCTTTCTTATTCTATAGAAGAGGATCCATTGTATTTGATCTTCTTTCTTATTCTATAGAAGAGGATCCATTGTATTTGATCTTCTTTCTTATTCTATAGAAGAGGATCCATTGTATTTGATCTTCTTTCTTATTCTATAGAAGAGGATCCATTGTATTTGATCTTCTTTCTTATTCTATAGAAGAGGATCCATTGTATTTGATCTTCTTTCTTATTCTATAGAAGAGGATCCATTGTATTTGATCTTCTCTCTTATTCTATAGAAGAGGATCCATTGTATTTGATCTTCTTTCTTATTCTATAGAAGAGGATCCATTGTATTTGATCTTCTTTCTTATTCTATAGAAGAGGATCCATTGTATTTGATCTTCTTTCTTATTCTATAGAAGAGGATCCATTGTATTTGATCTTCTTTCTTATTCTATAGAAGAGGATCCATTGTATTTGATCTTCTTTCTTATTCTATAGAAGAGGATCCATTGTATTTGATCTTCTTTCTTATTCTATAGAAGAGGATCCATTGTATTTGATCTTCTTTCTTATTCTATAGAAGAGGATCCATTGTATTTGATCTTCTTTCTTATTCTATAGAAGAGGATCCATTGTATTTGATCTTCTTTCTTATTCTATAGAAGAGGATCCATAC
This sequence comes from Cepaea hortensis, assembly GCA_963921405.1. Taxonomy (NCBI): domain Eukaryota; kingdom Metazoa; phylum Mollusca; class Gastropoda; order Stylommatophora; family Helicidae; genus Cepaea; species Cepaea hortensis. The sequence goes on from OY992882.1 coordinate 72,474,374, forward strand.
AGTCCGCATCGTTAAACGGACCATGTCTGTACGAGCCATGGGTGGATGTCCTCTACCCCACTCTCCCTCTTGAGGAAGCCAGTAGCAACGCCGTGTCTGCATCCTGCTGACCTCATGTGCTCAGCTTCGTCCAGGCCTGACTACATACAACACTGTTTGTTGCAAGCAACATGTGCACACCTTTCTGACACATTGTTCACAGACACATGGTTCTGTTGACATCTGCAAGTACTGTCACTCGTCTATCATTCACAGTCCTCTTTTTCTGTTGACATATGCAAGTACTGTCACTCGTCTATCATTCACAGTCCTCTTTTTCTGTTGACATATGCAAGTACTGTCACTCGTCTATCATTCACAGTCCTCTTTTTCTGTTGACATATGCAAGTACTGTCACTCGTCTATCATTCACAGTCCTATTTTTCTGTTGACATCTGCAAGTACTGTCACTCGTCTATGATTCTCAGTCCTCTTTTTCTGTTGACATATGCAAGTACTGTCACTCGTCTATCATTCACAGTCCTCTTTTTCTGTTGACATATGCAAGTACTGTCACTCGTCTATCATTCACAGTCCTCTTTTTCTGTTGACATATGCAAGTACTGTCACTCGTCTATCATTCACAGTCCTATTTTTCTGTTGACATCTGCAAGTACTGTCACTCGTCTATGATTCTCAGTCCTCTTTTTCTGTTGACATATGCAAGTACTGTCACTCGTCTATCATTCACAGTCCTATTTTTCTGTTGACATCTGCAAGTACTGTCACTCGTCTATCATTCACAGTCCTCTTTTTCTGTTGACATATGCAAGTACTGTCACTCGTCTATCATTCACAGTCCTATTTTTCTGTTGACATCTGCAAGGACTGTCACTCGTCTATGATTCTCAGTCCTCTTTTTCTGTTGACATATGCAAGTACTGTCACTCGTCTATGATTCACAATCATGTTTTTCTGTTGACATACATCAGTACTGTTGCTTGTTTATGAATCACAGTCCTGCCTGTCTGCGTCATGTCCACTATACAAGGTGTCACTGACTCTTATCTTCACAACGATTTTTAATCTCTCTGCCATGTTTATCCTTTCTGGTTTCAAAATATCTGGTCAACCGAATCAAGGAAACAGAAATATAATAGTGGTAAAACTAGGGCTGTATATAATGTTTTCTTGGGTGATATTAAAATTATGTTTGAGAGAGAGAGAGAGAGAGAGAGAGAGAGAGAGAGAGAGAGAGAGAGAGAGAGAGAGAGAGAGAGAGAGAGAGAGAAGGGGTGGGGGGAGGGGGAGAACATTGCCAACTTTATTGTACGAATTCCATCCATCTTCCATTTTCTTAATTTAGTCCAGACATCAACAAAGAGTGCGGCTGTTTCAACTCACCTCAGTTTTCAATCGGTGCTTGTATTTGTTATCAATGCGACACTTAACTTCCGTTCCCGCGTCAGGTTACGCGATATGACTGGAATATTTCCGACTCTTGTGTACACTTTATCTCTGTCCCAGGGGTTCTCAGTTCGTGGACCGTCGTGTCACCGTAACTCTCTACAGCGTTTCCTAGCGGTAGCAACCAGGCTGTAGAGACATGACACAGTGAGCGCGACTAATGCGAGCCAAGTGTGACAAGGGAATAGTTGCATTAGCTCACTTGTATGCGCGTGGCAACAACGGTCCTCACTAAAACTACTGAGGCGGGGCCAGGACGACGTGAGGACCACTACTCCGTGAGAATAACATTCTGTCCGCGGTCTGTCGCTGTTAGAGAAGTGTTTACGTTGCGGATACTGTTTGACACCATACTGCGTCTGACATGCGGATAATGATTGACGTAATGTAGAGTTTTATCTGGAGACATTCGATGATGCGACAAACGCATTATATGGTGATAATGTTTGATGGGATGCAACATATTATATGGAGATAATGTTTGATGTGATACAGTATATTGTATGGAGATAATGTTTGATGTGATACAGTATATTGTATGGAGATAATGTTTGATGTGATACAACATAATGTGCGGAGATAATGTTTGACGAGATACAACATTTTGTATGGAGATAATGTTTGATGTGATACAGTATATTGTATGGAGATAATGTTTGATGTGATACAACATAATGTATGATTATGTTTGACATGATAAGCATATTATTGAGTTCCACAAATTGCACATGGGACACACACACACACACACACACACACACACACACACACACACATATATATATATATATATATATATATATATATATATATATATATATATATATATATATTATTAGCCGATATAATAGTGCCATAATGAGAGGTATGTTGTGAACCCATACTCTAGGATACACAGAATGTGTATGGCTAACATCATGTGTTGGATCATATCACATTAGTCGATTTGCTATTGTGCAAGCAACAGATACAATTTTTCTCGAACGTGAACAAATTAATTTAAGAGCATGCATCCTTCCCATTGCAACATACACCTATGAGACCTGGACACTTATTAAACAAGCTGAACAGCGCATAAATGCATTTGAATATAACTGTTACAGACGAGTTCTAAGAATATCGTGGGTAAAGAAAAGAACACATGCAACCATACTTCAAGAGCTGAATATTGAAGAAGGTTGGCTGTTAAAGACGACGAAACAAAGAAAATTGAAAAATTTTGGTCACTTGAAACGTCACGAAAGTTTGGAGAGAGCAATAATGTAGGGGGTATATGCCTGGGAAGAGAGGAAGAGGAAGGCCAAAGAGAAGATGGGTGCAGGATGTGGCGGATGATCTCGAGATGGGTGTATCAGACGCGGGAGATCTTGCTTACGATCGAGAGGTTTTCCGGAAGGTTGTTATGGGAGCGAGGTTCTGCAAAGGAAATGCTATTGAATGAATGAATGAATGAATGAATGAATGAATGAATGAATGAATGGTTGAATGAGTGAATGAATGAATGAATGATATGTCTGTTGCCAAGTAAATTAGCATCTATGTTATAAAGATGTATGTTTAAACGTCTTATTGTATATATCCCTTTTGCTTTCCGCGTTATTTCATAGATACTCGGTATTGTGCTATTTCCTTTTGTTTTGTTTGCGAAATATCCTATTTGCGACGCGTGTAATCATTCACAGACGCCCTCTGTTTTATAATATGACAAACTATACCAACCTTACTAGTATAAATCTGTAACATGGCTACCAACGTTTCGTGTATCAACATGGCTACCAACGTTGCTAGCATTAACCTGTAACACAAATACCAGCATTGCTAATATCAACCTGTAACACAACTACCAATGATCGACCTGTAACACAACTACCAATATCGCTAGTATCAACCTGTAACACAACTACCAGCATTGCTAGTATCAACCTGTAACACAACTACCAATGATCGACATGTAACACAAATACCAATATTGCTAGTATCAACCTGTAACATAACTACCAATATTGCTAGTATCAACCTGTAACAGGACTACCAATGTTGATAGTATCAACCTGTAACACAACTACCAATGATCAACCTGTAACACAACTACCAATGTTGCTAGTATCAAACTGTAACACTACTTCCAACGTTACTAGTGTCAACATGTAACACAACATAGCTAGTATCAACCTGTATCACAACTTTGCTAGCATCAACCTGTAACACAACTACAAAAGTTGCTAGTATCCACCTGTAACACAACTAACACATTGCTAGTATCAGCCTGTATCACAACTACCAGCGTTGCTGGTATCAACCTGTAACACAACTACCAACGTAGCTAGTATCAACCTGTAACACAACTACCAATATTGTTAGTATCAAAAAGTAACACAACTACCAACGTTACTAGTATCAACCTGTAACACAACTTTGCTAGTACCAACCTGTAACACACCTACCAACGTTGCTAGTATCAATCTGTAAAACAACTACCAGCATTGATAGTATCAACCAGTAACACAACTACCAGCATTGCTAGTATCAACCTGTAACACAACTACCAGCATTGCTAGTATCAACCTGTAACACAACTACCAGCATTGCTAGTATCAACCAGTAACACAACTACCAGCATTGCTAGTATCAACCTGTAACACAACTACCAGCATTGCTAGTATCAACCTGTAACACAACTACCAGCATTGATAGTATCAACCTGTAACACAACTACCAGCATTGCTAGTATCAACCTGTAACACAACTACCAGCATTGCAAGTATCAACCTGTAACATAACTACCAAAGTTGCTAGTATCAACCTGTATCAAAACTTCCAACGTTACCAGGATCAACCTGTAACACAAATTTGCAAGTATTAACCTGTAACCCAACTATCATCGTTGCTAGTATCAACCTGTAACACAACTACCAATGTTGCTAGTATCAACCTTTAACACAACTACCAATGATCAACCTGTAACATACCTACCAATGTTGCTAGTATCAACATGTAACACACCTACCAACGTTGCTAGTATCAAACTGTAACACAGCTTTGATTGATTGATTGATTGATTTAAGAACCGACGTCACAGCATTCGGGGCATTCCCATAAGCTCTCCGTCCTCATCCCCAGCAGCCAGCGAAGAGTTCCAACACCGATAGTACCAGTAGCAATCTGATTATATGTCCGTCTCGCCTTTCCTCTGAGCGTCGAGCATCTGCCAGATCCCCTCGTCACTCCTCGCTGTCTCATTCTTGCCAGACCATGGTGATCCATTTGCTCCTCCGAGGTGTACACGTGCTCCCACAAGGCCGCAACTGCGTCTGCCTTGTCATGCATCAATACTCCACCAAGTTTTGCAGAGCCAGCCAATCTGTCCGCCTGTTCATTCCCCAGCACACCAGCATGCCCCGGAGAAAAGATCCAGACGATGCTTGCCACCCGAGACCTCCAAAGCGAAGCAAGCCACTCTGCCCCTGAAGCTTGCATGCTTTCTGAGTCAGTTACAATCACGATGTGTGTGTGTTGGTCGTTTTCTCCATCCAGCGGAAAGCTGCACTGACCGCCTCCACCTCCAATCTTAAGCTAGATGTTGTGGTATCATATGCCAGGCTCTCCTGCATCAAACGTCGACCATTAGCTTTTGCTAAGAACCCCCAGGCACTTCTCTTACCTCTCAACACCGATCCATCTGTGTAGATAATCACATCACAAGAGCGAGCATTATCCTGAATTAGTTGCTGGATTTCCACTTCCGTGGCTCCTGCTGGCCACTCCCTGCACTCCCGGCTCAATGTGATTATAACTCTGCACAGGTCTGACTGCTCCACTGGCACTCTGACCCACTCCTCTCCTTGCCTAATGTTCTCCAAGGGGCACGCCTGTCTGATCGTATCCTCCGCCTGAGCCATCCATGATTTCCCTCTTCAGTCGCTTAACCCTTAACTGCGTTCAGCGCCTCATGCAGTGGGTGATCTGTGTCTGCAACTACTCTGAGGTATGCCTTCGCCTGCATCACCTTGTGCCTACCAGCAACAGTCGGCAGACCAAGGATGTACCGCATACACACTACCGGGGTGTCTCTGGTGCATCCCAGCTTCGTTCTGTATGCGCTCTAATTTCTCCAGCTGACTCTTTGAGACAGTGAGCAGTCCTAGTCTATAATCAATCACTGAGAGGCTCAAGTGCTGGTATAGTGTGAAAAGCATTCTCTGCTCTGTGTCCATTGCAGCCATACTTTAAAGTTCATTGAGTCCTTTTTGAGACCTTGTCACAACCGTCTCCACATGGTCCTTAAAGGACAGGCTCCTGTCAAATGTGATTCCCAGATACTTCAGTTTGTTCTCTCTTTTGATGTTTCTACCATCTATCGCGAGGCTTGGGACATCAGCTCTCACAATACTGTTGTCCAGAGAGCACCACAACACAGCCGCCTTTTCCGGGTGTAGACAGCACTCATTTCAGAGCACCAGTCAATCACTTTGTCTACTGTCGCCTGTAGCTCCTGGGCTGTTTGCTCCCTATCTCTCCCCTTCCTATATGCAAGAATATCATCTACAAATGTTAGTATTCTTTCAACCCCTGGTGCTTCTAGGTTTGCAATCTTGCTCGTATACACATTAAAGAGCACCGGTGAGATTGCAGATCCCTGTGGCAGTCCCGGGGTTAAAATGTGTGGCTCTGAGGTCCATGCACCCAGACGGAGAGTAACCCGACGAGAATGCAGGACAGCTGCTATCCATTTCACCAACCAGGGATTGACCCCCTTCTCCATCAGTGCGGTCATCAAAATATCATATCGAACTCTATTGTACGCATCCTCGAGATCAAGCGCTGCCGCCATCGTTTCCTGTCTGCTCTGAAACCCCTCATAAACATCAAAGGCAAAAGTGGCTGCATTTGACCAGGTATCTTTTCCTGGCCTGTAGCTCCCCAGGCCTCTTGGAAGAAGCTTCCTCCTTTCCAAAAACTCTTGCAGCTTGACAGCGACTATCTTCTCTAGAACCTTCCCAAATGTATTTTGAAGGGTGATGATCATAAAGCCGCTAAGCTTTGAATGATGCTTGAATGATTTTGGGAGAGGGATGAGATAGCTGTGCACCCAATCCTGCGGTACTGATGCTGTCCTAATGCTCTGGTTAAAGCAGTCGGTCATCTCCTTCAGGTCTGCATCACTCAAAGCCTTCATGTGGCCATACCTAACCCCATCGGGCCCTGGTGCCGAGTCTTTTGCCTTTTTCAAAATATATTTAACATCTTCAACCCATATGATGTCTTCATAATGCATATTCTTCATGGTGCCAGATAATTCCTCTCTAACTACATCCCTGGTGTCCGCAACATTATGATTGGTCTGCTCTAAATATCTCTGGAGAAACGCCTCCCCTTTCTCTTTGTCTGTTGTCATGCACACTCCATCATATCTATAAATTGTTCCCACTGTCATCGGCCGATCTTTTCTTTGCATTTGTCTGTGCAGTTTCCAGAATTTTCGCAATGTTTTATCACCTCCAATCTCCTTCATTAAGCAATCCCATTTTGCTTTTTTGGCCTCTGCAGCACAGCGCTTGAAGACCTCCACCTTGCCTTTCTTGACATTTTCCGCCGTGTCCACTTCCTCTAGTGAGCTTCTGGGTGTCTGTCGCACTTTCCTTAGCTGCTTCACTGCAGCTCTCTTTACTTTCCAAGCATGGTCTACTTCTGGGGTCCACCATGGGGTCTGCAAAAAATGAGTTATAACAGTCCTGTTGCATGCCTAGAATCTGAGGCGTCCATGAAGGCTTCAGTCCACTCATATCGGAAGGTCTTGCGCGTTCTCCCAGCCTTAACTTTCCTGGATTTAGAGACCAGGACTGAGCATGGCATGTGATCACTCCCATGGTCATTCAAAACAGTTCACTTTACATCAAGGACTGATGACTGGGAGACAAGTGCCAAGTCAATAGCTGTGTCTGTATCGCCAGGCCTCATTGCCATTCTAGTCGGTCTACCATCATTTATGCAGACCACATAGGAGTCCACCATGGCATCCGCAAGGGCAATTCCCTGTCGATTTTCTCCACTACTGTCCCAATCTCTGCTCCTCGCATTGAAGTCTCCACATATGAGTAGTCTATCACATGGTAATTCCTCCAATTCCTTAAGCCAGTTCCTGTGTTCCTTTCTGACAAAACAGTCCACTGTGCCATATACATTTATGATGTTCCAACTTAAGCCACCAATCTCCATTTGTAGACCCTGGACCTCTCTTGCACTGTGATTCCACTGGCTTAAGTCAAGTACCACATGCTTCACTCCTTCCTTTACCAGTAGACCTTGCCTATGTCTCTTCTGCCCAGTAGGGTTTATATAACTGGCGTATCCGGGGCAATGGTATTTGTCTGTATTTAGCTCCTGGAGCATGAGGACATCAAAATAATATATTAGCCTCTCCAATACAGGACCTCTCTGCCTGGCACTACGATAATTCCAGTATCCCACTCTTACATGGTTGAACCCTAGTCTCTCCACTTTTCGTCTTGTTCTCCTGGCACCTGCCCTCCTATTTCTATGCCTTCTGCTTCCATCATTTCCTCGTCTTTTCCTCCTCACTCTCTCTTCGCTAGCCCCTGAAAGATGTGTCAAGCGCAGAGCACATGCTCCGTAGCTCCGGTGACAATTCCTGTGTTTAATTAATTCCATAAGCAAAGTTTGGATACTGCAGGAAATAACCGGTCGCCCTAGCATTGCCTGTTTGCCAGGGAAGAGGCAGGAGATGTCCCGCAGGAGTCCATACGCCTGGTGCCGCCCCGCACGCTTCCAGACGTCCAACGTTCACGACCAGTTTACCCATGGCCATCCAGTTCCTCAGCACGCTGGTCCACCTTGAACTTGGGGGTTTATATTTGGAGTTTTCCGTCTCCTAGATGGACTGCTGTCCAAAGCTAACGGGTTCCACCTACACGGGGGAGGGGTTAGAGCGCCCCTGACTCGCTTGGCAGGCACGTCTCCGAGCATATGAGGTATTTTCTAAGGAACTCAGAACCCACCCTGAGATCCCGCCTCGCCCTCTGTGCCCACCACCAGTTGGTACGCGGCTGCTTATTGGGTATTCGCAGCTAACCTCTATATCTAGAGGCCGTTCTACGATCCGCCACCCGTGGACGCGCTGTGTTGGGAATGGTCGCCCCAGCTTTACAGAAAGTTCTGCCAGTGCCATCCAGGACCTGCCTCGTCTTAGTCTATGACCCTTGACCATGTCCAGTGCTGCATGCAGCGGGTGATCCCTGTCTGCGGCAACTGTCAGGTACCATTTGGCCTGAAGGAACCTATGCCTATCCGTCATTGTAGATAGCGCCAGGATATGCCTCATACAGATAATTGGTGTGTCCTTTGTGCACCCCAGGATTAGCCGCATGGCAGGGGTAGACTAAGAAAGAAGATACTGGAAAGTCTGACATAATGGCATGGAGGAACATCAATATCAGAAGTGATTCGCAACACACGAGACAGAAGGATATAAACAGACATTGTCCCAAGTGCCACATGCTATAGACAATAAGAAGAAGGTTGAATTGAGTTAATTTAAACTTTTTCCTAAAATAATTGGTGTTGTGGCTTAGAGAATAGTGAGACGTGCAGTTTGAGAATTCCCCATCATACCAAGGGTTCAAAATCAGCTACGGGTGATTTGAAAGCAGATCCTGTTGCATTGATTACAATTGCATGGGACATCAGCTGTTCAGAAAGTAAAGGCAAACTACTAAACTAACAGTGCCTAGTAAATCACAAACAGCCAATAAATGATGGGGTTAATTGCAACATTCTGTAAAGGATATACTAGTTTCTTTCTTCTTCTGATGTTATAAAAAACAAATGTAGGTCAGCATGGCCGAATGGATAAGAAGTTGCCAAGGTAAGGAGTTCAACCTCTACACTGACAGTTGGACTTAAATGTTGACCCATCGTCCTTGACTTGGGGACGTAAATTACAAGTACTTCTGAAGTCGGAGTGGGTTCGCCTGATGGCAAGGGACACTGTTAATAGAGAAAGCTAATCCATACGCAAAATCCAGTCCAGCACTACTAGAAGTAGTATGTATGGACTACGTCTGAGTTCAAAGCGAGCGAGCGCCAAAACAAAAAGAAAGAAAAAGAAAAAACATACAATCAAAATGCTGACTCATGTGTTTAAGCAAGGACATCCATGCACTTGCTTATAAATATAACAATGATAGCAACTGACATATAATAAATAGTTTTACATTACAGTACCTTAATATAGGAAAGCATGAATTTAAAATAGTTATTAGACTTATAAATTAAAAAAAAATCTATTATGAGTCTTAAGAAACCAAGTCTCTTTAGTAAAATAATAATGTTAATAATAATATAACAATGCTAAATAATAATGAAAGAGTATTAAAAATAAAGAAAACATTCACAAGTGCCACAGAGATCTTGTCAATTAAAGTTGAGTTTTCTTATGCAAACAACATCTTTACAGTTTTGCTAGCAGCTTTGCTAGAGTCAACCTGTAACACAAATATCATAGTTGCTAGTATCAACCTGTAACATAACCACCAATGATCAATCTATAACACAACTACCAATGTTACTAGTATCAACTTGTAACACAACTTTGCTCATCATCATCACATAATCTCACATCACACTCGACTCGACGCGCTATCGAGATCAAGTCGCCTTGTCGGATAACGCAGAGGATGCCTCGCGTTAAAAGTGCCGCGCAGAGACATGCGCTATATGCAACCGGGAAGAAGAAGGTAGAGGCGAGGAAGGCTGCTACGACTGCTGAGCCTATATCTACGAGCAGCAGTCCGGCGCCTACACCAGCAGAAACCGTCCCAGTTGATGAAGAAACCACAACTCAAGCCAGCAGTAGCCGGGAAGTTACAACCAGCTCCAAGACGATGCAGTCCAATCTACCAGTGACCTCCACACAGGAGGAAACAACAGCAACATCTGAGGACTTAACCGGCAGAATACTGCTCAAACAGACAAGCGTGGGAGAAGCTAAACTGTCGGCGCTACCAACAGACAAGATAATCAGTCTGTTGGAAAACGAACTGGGAAGACACAGCATCAACCAGCTGCGCAAGACACCTAATGGAGTAGTGGTCTCCATCAATAAAAACCCAAAAACCACAGCACTTATCCAGAAGATAACACAAGAGGAGAAAGCCACCATACAGCTTCACCACGACATAGTATTGGAAGCCGCCGGACACAGCATGATGAAACGATGGATCATTAAAAGAGTCAAGACCCATCTCACCAACGACCAGATCAGGGAGATGCTGACAAGCGAGAACAAGAGACTCATGATAACCAGTGCCGAGAGGATCATCGGAAAGAACAACATCCCGTCCACAGTCGTCATAGTAACATCGGAGGACCGAGTGATCCCTCAATACATCAGATGGGACAAGAGAGACCAAGTTTCAGAGCACTGCATACCGAGAGTGCTGCAGTGCTCTAAGTGCCAGAAGTTTTAGCACACTCGTGCCACCTGCAAGAGTGAGGTTGAGGTTTGCAGATACTGCTCTGGACCTCATCCATACAGTCAGTGCCAGCATGCAAAGATCGACAAAGACTTCAGGAGGCATAACAATAACAGAAAATGCGCCAACTGCCTCGGCAACCACGGCGCCAGGTACCTCGGCTGCCCCTGCCACCAAGACAGCAAAGAAGCCATGAAAATCGCCATCAAGTCTGACCTACCATATAAGGAAGCCAGGAGGCTGTACGAGGCAACCAACCGACTCACCAAAAATGACAAAGCGCAACTGGAAGGCCAACTGAAGGACCTGAGAACACTGTTCAAAACCATGGAGGAAGGAAAAGTCAAGACGCAAGAAACACAGATAACAGCCGCTCAGCGGCGCATCCTGGACGAAACGAAGCAAGTCCAGCAGAAGATTGAGCAGGATGTCGCTCGAATGGCTGCTATACAGGCTGAGACAGAAGAAATCAAATCAAATCAAATCAACTTTATTAGGGTCACAAATTGGGCGCGCAGGCCCGTCTTACATTCGGCCCTTCCAATCACTCGTCTTTCGTTCATCAAGAGCATTATATCAAGCAGGGAGGAGTAAAAACACAAGAAGCAAGAAAAACAGATAACGGCCGTTCAGCGCATCCTCGACGAAATGAAGCAAGTGCAGCAGAAGATAGAACATTATGTCGCTCGAATGGCTGCCATAAAGGCTGAGACGGATGAACAGCTATCTAACGTACAAGATGTGAAACGAAACACAGAAGACACTTTGGATAAGTTACTTGAACTGCTCAAGATCCAGACAACCACACCCGAACCAGAGGATACAAAGGCACAAACAGAAGAAGAAGAAGCAACAGAAGAAGAACGATATCGCTCACCACCAAGACCCGACTGGCGAACGCCGAGAAGATTCGAAGGCAACTCACGACGGGGAAATAGGAGGAACACCAGGAGAGACGACAACTGGTAAAACTCCCTGAAGGAAACAGCACCATATGACGGGGTGGGTACCCAATTACTCCAGGCCTCAACAAGTGCCGACTCGGTCCAGACATGAAAAACCTCATCAAGAAAGTAACGAACGCAATCAACCCACCAGAAGCCGGGAAGCTGACAACAAGCAGCCCAAAGTACGAAAGACAAACTTCAAGCTACACCATAAACACCCCTACATAGCTAAGTCGAAAATTCGAAGGCTGAAAGGTGGTACTTGTACCAGAAATTGGAATTGGAATTGGAACGACTTTGCTAATATCAATCTGTAACACAACTTTGCTAGTATCAACCTGTAACACAACTACCAAAGTTGCTAGTATCAACCTGTATCAAAACTTCCAACGTTACCAGTATCAACCTGTAACACAACTTTGCTAGTATTAACCTGTAACCCACCTACCATCGTTGCTAGTATCAACCTGTAACACAACTACCAATATTGCTAGTATCAACCTGTAACACAACTACCAATGTTGCTAGTATCAACATGTAGCACACCTACCAACGTTGCTAGTATCAACCTGTAACAAACCTACCAACGTTACTAGTATCAACCTGTAGCAAAACTACCAATGTTACTAGTATCAACCTGCAACAAAACTACCAACGTTACTAGTATCAACCTGTAACAAAATTACTAACGTTACTAGTATCAACCTGTAACACAACTTTGCTAGTATCAACCTGTAACACAACTTTGCTAGTATCAACCTGCAACACAACTTTGCTAGTATCAACCTGCAACACAACTTTGCTAGTATCAACCTGTAACATAACTTTGCTAGTATCAACCTGTAACACAACTTTGCTAGTATCAACCTGTAACACACCAACCAACGTTACTAGTATCAACCTGCAACACTACTACCAAAGTTACTAGTATCAACCTGTAAGACAGGGGAGATGGAACCGGATACTGGAAGTGCATCTCTTTGAGCTGGATGATTGATCTGTTTATAAATCAGAACTCGGTAATGGTCATCACTGTCTACATAATTAATGCAGTCTTTTCATTGCCAAACATTAAAAAAAAAACGTGTGAAGGAAACAGTCACGATTCCTGTACTAGGAAACTTCTTTTCCTACTGACTACCAATTCCCAAGGGAAGAATGCGCATCGTTATGCGCTAGTTATTTTCAAGTCATTTACAAACTGGTGGTGATAAAGAATAATATTTTTGTGTTTTAGAGCACAGATAATAAACAGTTCGTGTTAGCTGATCTTTCTTTCTGAAATTGGGATTAAAGGTTAAGATTTTACGTGACATGTTACTATAGTGTATTTACATTTGGTTGCCTCCATATACAAATCCATATCTCAGTAACCAATTGAGGTAAAATGATGAGATTTAGTATATAACCTTATCATCATGTCCACCCAACAAAATAAAAAATTTGTTCTGGAGATTGTACAGCAGATTTCAATGTTTGTTTATATGCGGTTTATAATTTACGGGTCAGAGATGAAGTGCACATTATTACATGGATTACATCTTGACCCAGAAAATCGGCGTTCAATATTGAATATTTTTGGCGGTGTGCGAAAATTCCATCCATCCATCATGTGCCATGAAAATAAGCGTGGGTGGTCATGTTTTGCCATATCACTCGATCACCAGAGTCGTGGATCAGCTCCGTGTTCCTGTCTCGACCATGCCATGTGGTCAAGCCATCCAGGTATTTACTTCTCGGTCTTCCCCTTGGTCACTTCCCGACGATCTTGCCAGTCGTTACCAAGTTCTCCAAGTCATTTCTTCTCATAACATGCCCAAAACATTTTGACTGTCAACGTCTAATGACTCTAATCAGTTTACGATCTTCATTTGTTTCTTGAAGGACTTGTTCATTGGTTTTTCTGTCTGTCCATGGTATTCTCTGCATTTTCCTCAGAAACCACATTTCCACAGCCATCAGATGTTTTTTAGCTTGACTGCTCATTGTCCAAGTTTCACATCCATACAAAAGAACATGCTCTATGTAGTTCTGTTACAGGTTGATACTAGCAAAGTTGTGTTACAGATTGATACTAGTAACGTTGGTAATTTTGCAATGAATCGCAATGACAATACTTGTTCGAATCGCTTCAACGGATCTCTCATCACACGTTATGACTGTTCCGATATAACTGTACAGATTAACTTGCTTAAGAATATGCCCATTTACTCGTATATCACATTGTGGTATTTCCTTCCTCCCAGTGACGACCATAATCTGTGTCTTCTTATTATTCAATTCTAACGCTAGTTGCTCACTGTGTGCAACAACCGCATCTACTAAATGTTGGCAAATCCCCGCGCAGTTTAAATGGGAGTGTTCAGAGGTGTCGTCAATATGTGGGTGCTTCAATGGGATTGAATGTAAAATTTTGTACACTTCAAAGCATCGCATTGATGCGATATATTTTTGTCAAGAAGCTGATCGCAGGAAACTGTTTCATACTATTACAAATCCCGAAAAAAGAACAGTGCATGCATTGGGTTTGAGTAAACGGTCATTTCGTCGATGGGTGCAAGAATCTGAAATGAAACCAACACGCGATAAGCAAACGGTAGGTAGAAAGGCAATTGTAGACAGCTTTTACAAGGATGTCATAAGGCGAGCTATTATAAAAATGCTGGATGCCAAAGAAATAGTGACTGTAAGAAATCTTAGGGATTGGTTGAGAAAGAACAATGACATAGAGCTATCCAAAACAACTTTGTGGAAAATTATAAGAAGATTAGGCTTCACTTTTTTTTTGAAAGTATAAGGGAGGTAGAAATATCCTTTGCGAGCAACCATGAGAGGCAGATATCTACGTGAATTAAGGGAAATGCGCAAAGAAAATTATGACATAGTGTATTTTGATGAAACATGGATCAATGCGTACCACACAAGTGAAAAAGAATGGCAATCAGTGGATGAAAAGATAAAGCGATTTATGCCCAGTAGTAAAGGACAGCGTTTAGTCATAGCCCATGCTGGTAGTACTCATAATAGCATACTACAGAATGCTGGACTCGTGTTAGTATCAAAGCATACAGACAATAGGGACTATCATAATGAGATGAATGATAATGTATTTAGAGATTGGCTTGAGAATACAGTACTTCCATCCCTTGATAGACCGTCTTGTCTAATCATGAACAATGCATCATATCACAATGTTGTTGCCCAAGAAGACAAAATACCTACGGCGTCGAGCACAAAGGAAGCAATATAGATATGGCTCCGGAGGGAAAATATACCATCTCCAGACACATATGTCAAGCTACAGTTGTTGCCCCTTGTTAAACAGGCGCAAAAAAGCAAGACATATCAAATCGACCAGTTGATAGAAGAGCATGGCCATATGTGCTTGAGACTTCCACCGTACCATTCTAATTTAAACCCTATAGAACTTGTGTGGTCTAACATTAAAGGGCAGGTGGCAGCTGACAATACTATATTCGAATTGTCTGACGTCAAGATACTAATCATGTCCACGCTATTAAATATTGATAAAAGTTACTGGAAAAAATGTGAGGACCATATGTTGAAAGAGCAAGAGGACTATTGGAGAAAGGATGGATTGAATTTTATGCAACCGAGAGCAGTCATCAACCTACTGGAATCGCCCGACACAGATTAAGGTCTGGGCATATCGCAGACATTAATCCAATGCACACTTACTGGGATATTTTGCTCCAACTATTCAGACGGGTTGCAGGCCCTAAACATTACAGCCTCAGCAGAATTCCAATGGCAACAGTTTGTATTCCACAGTGATTAAGCTTCATTTCCGCAAGCCCTCAATGGTGACAAACAACTGGTATTTAAAAAAATAAACACTAAACGCATTGAATACCAACAGAAAAGTAATATTGCGGTGGAAACTGACATAGTGTGGCATTCCAAGAAACGTGAGAACAAACACGTTGTCAAATGAGAGTGCACACACGAACATACGAATCAATCCATAACAGCTATATTCGTTGTGCAAAACGTAATAATCATGTTCCGTCTCTGAACAGTAAACAGCAGAGTAGACAATCTTTCACGAAGACTCCAAACGGTTCTGTCACCAATGTGCACGTGCGAACAAACTACACAAGCTGAACAGATCCTTAAAAATTGATAAATGATGACTACATTGCTGTATCATCTATGGTCACTCCATACGCACATTAACGCACAGCTGTTTGGAAGCCATCACGAACTCCATATAAAAATGCTAAATGCATCCTGGTAACATGACTCCTTGTGTACACATTACTAACAAGAAGCTGAAGAAACAAGAAGGAAATGAAATATAAAGTAATAAATACATTCCTTCTACTTTCCTGTTCAATTCCATTTCGGTTCCACATTATTTACCCCATGCCTCTGTAAATTCTGTCTTTACTTATATTACATACCCATTGCACCCACTCCCATAAGAATCTGGATACACCCTGTGTGGTGGTGACCGAAAAAACCGAGGTGCGGTACTGTAAAACATGTTTGTTAGCGTGAATTCACTAGTTTTTCGCCAAAACATCAAAGAAATGTCGCCGCTTTCCATGATTTAAGTTGCCTTTGGACCTATCAAAGGCATATTCCTTGGGTGGCAGGAAAGCTTCCATAACGATGCAACAGACAAAAATAACTGTCTTCAAAATAATTGATCGTGAATGAAGGCATTCTTTTCTGAACGAGATCATGTTTGATGACATTTAGAGCACTATATGGAGCTTTTCATTTTTCGTTCGCTAGTTTTCAACTCAAGTCTAGTCCATACACATGCTACTTACTACCTCTAGTGCACCGGGCTGGTTTTTGCGTGTGGATTAGCTTTCCCTATTTCTAGTGTCTCTCGCCATCAAGCGAACTGACTGCAACTTCTGATGTACTTGTAATTTACGTCCCCAAGTCAAGGACGAGAAGTCAACAGTTTAATCCAACCGACCGGTGATGGGGTTGAACACGCTACTTCAGTATCAGCACACCGGACGTTTAAGAGCGAAAGGTCTTATCCATTCAGTCATGCTGATCTCCCTACGACTTACTATATGAAGATAATATTTTTCGATATACGGCGTATTATAAGATGGGAATGTGTGATCCTATACAGGGCACGTATACAGCGTTGTTCACCATACCGCAGACCTGGGCTGCCCCTTCCTGATTCAACTCTAAGCAAACAAACACACTGGTTCACACATTAAAGATGTGCACAATTGTGAATACAAGACTTATTTTTAATTAGTAGGAAATGGAACACCAAATGCAGTCTGATGTATTGTGCTCCTTCAAGACGCCAAACCAGCGGTGTCACTATTTCTTCCTACTGCTGCTGCTACTGTTGCTGCTGCTGCTGCTACTACTACTACTACTACTACTACTACTACTACTACTACTACTACTACTACTTCTACTACTACTACTACTACTTCTACTACTACTACTACTACTACTACTACTACTACTACTACTACTACTACTACTACTACTACTACTACTACTACATTATCTCTCTTATAGAATATGCCAAATGGCGATGGTGATCATGTTTTCTCGCAGCCTCTTGTGCTGAGAATCATTTCTTCTTCTTCTTTCGTTCGCTTGAAATATGTCTATAACTGCAATGTTGTCTCTTGTATGAATTTAACTGTCTTTTTTAGTTCACTCAGCGGTCCATAGAGTTTATCTTCCACTGTCGTCTCTCTAGGCCAGAAGGTTTGCCTAGGCATATTGTAATTTGGGCAGTCTTGGAGTATGTGTTCTGCTGTCTGAGACGCCAATCCACATGTGCACATGGCTGATTCACCAATTTTGAATTTTGTATACATGTGGTTGCGTAATCTATTGTGTCCTGTTCTGAGGCGCAGAATAATGACTTGGTTTGGTCTGTAGATAATGTGGTAGTCGTCTAGAGCAGGTTTTGGTAGCTTTATGACTGATTTGATCATTCTTTTCTTTTGGTGGCATGTAACGGACACATCAGGCGGTTCTTCTGTTGCTCTTTCCTTAGCCAATCGGTCAGCCTTGTCGTTTCCATGTATTCCACAGTGGGATGGTATCCAATGTATGGTGACCTTATGCTGACTGCTAAGTTCAGAAAGTAGTGTCCTTAGTACTGGCAATTTTCCAGAAAGAAATGCCTCGAGTACAGATTTTACATCTGTCAATAGCACCACAGGTTGTGTACCATGGCTGGTATTTAGTAATTTCTCTGTTGCTATCTTGATTGCCTTAATTTCAGCATCATAGTTATGGCAGTACTTTCCTGTTGTAACTCTGGCCATGTCCCTAGTATTATTTGGGTACTCTATGTATACTCTCGCTCCTCCATTTCGAACAGCATTTTGTGGTGACCCATCTGTGTAGTCTCGGATCCAGAGGTCCTGTGGGTATTCTTCATCAAGGAAGCCGAGAGTGGCTGTTTTGTGCTGTACACTGTTCTGTTCTTCCTTGTCAAATATTCCTCGCACTTTTGTTTGGATTTGTAGTGATAGTCTATGTTCATCTTTCCGTGGAGTTCGCTCTGATATAGTTTTCAGGGGTATACCAACTGTGGGCAGATCGATGGTTTCTCTGCAGAGTCGTTTGGCCTGGTGGATAAAACCGCTTCTTTTAAATCGCCCCATAGCTAAGTTTTCATATCTGTTCTTCATAGGGTGGCCTGGCAAGCTGAGGAACTGTTCTGCTTGTATGAGCGTTTTCGTATCTCTGCGCTCTCTCAGTGCTTGTGTCCTCCCCATCTTCTCCATCTTCACCATAGGGGTTGATCTCATCCCCCCTGTGGTGTTTCTAAGTGCTTGATTTTGCACCTTGTCCATCTCTTTTAGTGTGGTTTTTGGTGCTGAACATCACACAGTTGACCCGTGTTACAGGTGTGGTTGTATGCTCTGTTGATAAACTTTGCTAAGTATTTCCCACTGGCTCCCCATGTGGTTCCACTTAGTTTCCTCAGGATGGTTATTATCCTTCTGGCTTTTGCTACTGCTTTGTTGATGTGCTTTCTCCATGTCAGCCTGCCATAAAATGTTACTCCAAGGTATGTTTGTTCTTTATTTTCTCTAAGGGGTATTTCATTTATCTGGATGATCCCTACCTTTTGTTTTGGAGAGAGGGTAAATAGAGTGGTGCTGTAGTTGCCAGTGTCAATGCTGACACACCATTTATTTGCCCGTGCAACAAATACATCTACAGCTCTTTGTAGCGATCTGGTGGTCACTGATGCATTTTCATTTGTGCTCCACAGAACCAGGTCATCAGCGTACATTGCCGCTTTAATTCTATGCGGTAGATTAGCAACAAGATCATTGATGAAGAAGAATCATTTCTGATATCGACATTTCCTCCATGCCATGATGTCAACTGTCCAGAAGCTTCTCTCGTGGTCTCCCCCTGCCTCCATTGTCCTCCAGCCAACCCGTTGTGCCGACACACTCCAGCTTTCCCCTTCTCATGATATTCCCAAATAATGTTTGTCTTATTATGTTGTAAGTAACCAGTTCTCTTTGTGCGTTAAACTACTACATATTATTTCTGAATGGATAAGAATTGTTAAAAAAGTTGAACTGCCTGCCTGGATTCAATGGAAGACTCAAAAACAATCTTAGGTATGCTGACGATACCGTGTTACAAGCAGAAAGTGAGCAAGAGTTACATGACCTAGTGGAACAAGTAAACAGACATAATGAAGAATGTGGCTTAGATATTAACATCCAAAAAAGCAAAAACTATGATAATTAGTGGAAAGGAAAGGTCAACGGGAGAGATACTAGAACAAGTAACAAGCTTCTCCTATCTTGGACATATAATAACAGATGATGGCAGAAGTGAAATAGAAATAAACAAGAGAATAGGAATGGCCAAAAATGATTTCAACGGCATAAACTAGACAGATTAACAACACATTATAAATAATAATTTTCAAGTGCTACGTATTTTCAACGCTACTGTATGGCGCGGAAGCCTGGACATTGAACAAGCAACTAGAAAGTCGAATAGAGGCTCTGAAGATGTGGATATACATACGAATATGTCGTATTTCATTGGGGCGGGGGAGGGGGGGGGGGGGGGGACAATCAAATGTAGAGGTTCTAGAAAAAACTGGGAATGAAGAGAGAGTTGATGAAAGAAATAAAGATGAGACAAGTGATATAATTTGGCCACGTTAAAAGACATGATACTCTTATAAAAACCATACTGGAAGGCAAGGTTGAGGGCAAGCGAGCAAGAGGTAGACAACGATACAAGTGGGAGGATAACATCAAGAGATGGACGAACATCAGCCTGACAGAATGGACAATCAGGGCGAGAGACAGACAGTGTTGGAGATCCATTGTAGCCAACCATTGTAGAGACGGCACCTGATTGATTGATTGATTGATTGATATTATGTATGTCCGTCTGTCTGTCTGTGTGTGTATATATGTATATATATATATATATATATATATATATATATATATATATATATATATATATCACAGCGCCAAACCGATGCACCTTGGTTTGGTCTGTGAAAGCTGTATGGTCCTGGCCACTGCCGGAACTCAAACGGACAAAGGAATCGGAAGCCAGTTTTGTGTTAGCAGTGAGCCACCTCGGTTTGTGTTGATGAGAGAAGTTGGCCCGTCTTGATGATAGAAACAATAGTGCTGTTCTGATTGTATTGAGATATGGGAATAATTCCGTGAGGTGATCTGTAGTCAACTGATGCCTTGGTAAAACTGTAAGTTTTAACTGATTAAGTTGAAAATAAGTAATTAATATAACTCATATTTTAAAGCGAAGCGTGCCCCAGGTTAAAGGCTCAAAAGTGTTTGCATGGTGAAACAGGCGTGGGTGGAAAGTATTGTCAGTTAGGTGAGCTTGTAGGAACAAAGAAATACAAACAGATAATGTAGGCGAGAATTACTAAAGTGAGCTGTTCTACAGATTGATTTAGTGTCCCTGAAGCTTTAGGAAAATAAGATTTAACAGCTTAGTATATAGAGATGTAAGCAATCAGGCATGGTGATGTGAAATACGAATATAGGTCATTAGTGGTGGTTAAATATGGTAAGGATTGAAGTCATGTTATGCCAGCCATGATGGCACAAGATTATTTTGTTGAGAATGTATTTTACATGATTATCCTGTGACAACAATATGTCACTGGCTAAATAGATATGTGGGAGATTCACCAAGATATTAATATGTATTTGTCGTGTGACATGAAGCGTAAGACAGCAAAATTTATAACTGGTATATCATAGGAAGACTGGTGGGGAATAGAGGGCATAACTGTACATTTGCTGTCCACTCACAAATAATAGTACACTGGTGTGGTTGGCATTAGACAACATTGGTTGACATTAGTGTGTAATAATGATATCAGATATAGTACACTGTTTATTATATTAGTACTAACGTTCTGTGTCCTGCCATGGACATTGTTGTGCTTTGATCCTGTCTCATATGAATGATGCACTCTTCACACTATTTGTGTACTTTCACTTGGTACTATGGTGTGTTTATTTTATGAACTGTCTTAGTGGCATCAGAGAATTCCTCAATTGAGTTCCTGTGTAATACATGTTTATCTTTAACTTTCTGTGAATGTTGTGATTCTTCTATGTGCAAGTGTTACATTGTCACATTCTACAAATATGGTGATTCCACATTGTATATGTGTCTGTTGCTTTTCATAGTTAGACATGTTTTGCTTGTTGGTTGTTAGTTTGTAATGCCAATCAAATGCTGTAACTTGTATGGTATATTAGTGCTGGTATTCTTCATGCAAACTTGGACATTGTTGGGCTAATTGTCCAGTGAAGTCCCTGTGTTGAGGCAACTGAATGTCTGATGGTGGCGGAGTCCATAATGTTGTGTATTGTTGTATAGGAGTAAAGCGTACTATCAGATGTGAAGCACAGGAGTACAACCTGTTAATATATGTTTTATGTTAGGAAAACAGTTGACGGTGTGCGTAACAGTAGGTAGAGAATTGTAGTGCATTAGACTGAAGATATAATAGGTTGTGTTGGGTTGTGGCTATATCATAGACTGAACATTGACATGTTCTATGAACATGTGGTCTATAGGGAATACTGTGTTGTCCTTATTACCAGTGACTTGGTACACATTAATGCATAAAATATTCTGTAAGGTGTAGACAGGGAACTGATTATGGGTTCCTTGGTAAATGTAGCCTTTTTGGTATGTAGGAATGGTAGCCTGATTTACCAGCACAAAGATGTCATTCTGATGTGTGTTAACAAGATCAGTGTTGAGATGTTTACTTGCAATGTATGTTGTATGCTGGCCAAATCAGTGTTGAGATGTTGTGTTTGCTTGTGATGTCTGGAGTAAGTGAATGCTGGGCTGCATGAAAAGGTGGAGCAGGCTGAGATTATGGCATTAGGTGTTCAGTCCTGGCAATACCAAGTATGAGCTCATGACAACAGTGGCAAAACTGGAGAAGACAATAAAGTGGGTGATCTGATGATGCAACATTGATTGTTGTATTTAACAATTAGAGATTTAGTCACCTTGAAGAAGAATGAGGTAGCAAAGAATGATCATGACAGACATCAAGGGTTACCTCAGAATAGCAGTAGTACAAGTGGAGGGAATAGCAAAATAGATCTATGGGTTATTGTATGTGCTCATTGCTTCATGTGTTTAATATGTTTTCTTTACAATGATAATCATAGATTGTGTTTTCCATTGTTACAGGAGTGGCTGACTAGTTAGTGTCAGCATGCCTGGGTTCTTGGTGGTGTAGTAATTTTTGTCACAACTCTTTTGTTTATGTCGCGTCTTAGGATTTATGTTGTGTAACTTATGTTTTTGTAGTGCCTTATTGTCTGTGTAGTGTTGCTTGTGTCAAAGTTCTTTATTGTGTCAGAGTTTAACCAGCTATTGTTTGGAGCACCTGTGTTGTGGTACTTGGTGTACCCTGTTGTCTTAAGTGCTGCTGATTGGTTAGGGGTTACCCACTGTTGTTATTTGATATATACAGTTGTCTGTTGTACCTGTTATTGACATGCAATGTTCTGTTAGAAGAAATAAATAAAGAGCTTGTTTATTTGTCCTTTATTTGTTTGTTTAGTCTCTTTTAGTTTTTACAACCACTATTTCTACCACAATCTAACATCTTAATCCATTGTCTGGACCTCAAATATGATAGTTATTGTCCAGAGTTGAGGCCCCTGCCCATGATCTCGTACAACTCCTTATCTAATTACTATCATCTTTTTTGTCAGTTGAGGGCGGTGTGAGGTTCTCTCTCTTTTCTCTCCTTTTCTTCTTTGGCCACAACGAAGTCAGAGTTACTCTCTACCTCTTAGCACCGTAGCAAAGGAAACATCAGTTTTACTTTTGTGTCCTTCTTTTATTACCGCAGCTATATATATATATATATATATATATATATATATATATATATATATGTGTGTGTGTGTGTGTGTGTGTGTGTGTGTGTGTGTGTGTGTGTGTGTGTGTGTGTGAAGGATGAATAAAAGTGATAATGTAACGGTGAAATGACGCCACAAGTGTCTAACGTGCCCAACTTGCGGGTACTGTTATTTACACACAGACATAATACTCTGCATGAAATGATACTTAGGTAAACTGTTACGTTAAAAAATGTAATGTAAAGTTATATAAATAACTACCGTTCTGAAACGAAGAGAATAATTACTCAACATGATCTTATTACCATCAAGTGCCATGCCGGCTAGCTTAGACGTTCATGACTCCTCACAGATCTCGATCTTTGGTTTTCTCGATCAGCTCCGCTGTTGATATTCCTCCATGCCACCATCGCAGTCCATTCAGCCTCATTTCTATTGGTCTGCCTCTGCCTCTCTTCCCCTCGATTTTTCCAGTTGTCACGATGTTCTCCAATGTCTCGCTTCTCAACACATGACCAAAAAAAAAGATGTCTGCCTCTTCCTTATTGTTGTATACACTGTTCTAGTTTCATTTGCCTCTTTCAGGCATTCTTTGTTAACTACTTTGGCAGTCCAAGGAATTCGCAACATTCGTCTCAGGACATACATCTCTGTTGCTTCCAATCTCTTCCTACTTTATTCATTTACATTCCAAGATTCACAGCCATACAGCAAAAAGAGGTTCTTTATAGCACCTCAGCACTCTCTTTCTTACACTCAATGATAGTGACCTATTGCAAAAGATATTCTTCATTTTCTGAAATGCAGCCTTTGCTTGCTCTAATCTGCTCTTAATCTCTGTTGTGCATCTTCCATCTGATGTTATAAATGTCCCAAGATATTTAAAGCTGTCCACTGTTGAAGAATTGTCCCTTCTATCTCTATTTCACATGATCAAATTGCAGGCAATATTCACATAACCAGCTAATCTGAACTTGCTCATAATCGCCTTCCCGTCTGCTGACCCCACGCCATCTTTGTTATTTAGAGTAGCAGAGGAGACCAGTGTCATACAACTGTAAATGCATATAAATATAATGCAAATGAAAACTCTTCGTGTCTGATGTTACTTGATAACCATAACAGAAATAATCATTGTTTTGATTTCTTATACCATATTATTTTCTTGTTATAATTAAATGGAAGCTCTTTGTCATTACAAAATCGAGAACTGAAACGGTAGAATAATCTAGAATAGAATTAGCAAAATTACATAGATTTCCTCAACTGGTAACTTATATGTCACGATTCCTGCTGTTAACAGTATTATCTTTCTCTTTATGTATGTCCGCCCGTCCTTTCTTCCGTCCGTCCGTCCGTCCTTTCTTTCGTCCGTCCGTCCGTCCGTCTGTCTGTCTGTCTGTCTGTTCCCCTCTCCCTAACACACACACACACTATGCCAAGCCCATATATGTTGCACTGTCACTCTCGCCACGAAGCCCTTGTTGTCCCACACATTGTATATTATAGACACATTGACCTGTGATCACGGCAGTGTATTTGAGAACCCATCATTGCCAGACTATTTGGCTTTAGTTTCCATTAAGCTGTAGTAGTCTGACGCACAAGTGACATTACGTGACCAGGAACACGCCATCACACACGTGTTACACTTAGACGTCTACCAGTGCTGACAGATATGGCCAGAACCGAGGCTGTGTTTCTGACAACCAAACAAACACAATGTAACCCATCTCCATCATGTCACAAGCCACATTCCTCATTGATCGACTGTTCCCGAAGCCCCGTGTTGGTGAGAGTAGAAACGTGAAGCTCAGTTGTAACCATGTAGTATTACTGAGTATACACAAGTAGGCTGGGACACCAGACTTGACACATGGGCCTCTTGTTTGGTGACACGAACAGATCATATCACATCGATTGTTTATCATTCATTGACCTAGTCGAGCCCTATACACATCACCCGATCGCAATTGTCGTCAGATATATTAACGATAATCACAAATATATGCTCAGACGATTAAAGATAATAATACACGATATGCTCATATAGTTAAAGATATTCATAAAATATATACTCAAATGATTAACGATAATTATAAAAAGAAAACTATGCTCAGGCGATTAGAGATATTCATAAATATATGCTCAGATGAATTAAATAAAATCATAAATATGTTCTGATGTACTAAAGATAATTATATATATTCCTCTTCTTCTTCTTCAGCGTTCCGAGCCATTGAGGTTCTTTGCTGCAAATACAATCCGTCTCCATTCGTCTCTCTGGTGGACCTTCTCTTGCCAGTCGTTGATTCCAAGTGCTTGTAGGTCTGTACATGTATTAATATCTCTCCACCGTCTTCTTGGTCTACCTCGGGGTCTACGGTCATTTATTTCCTGAGTGTAAGCGAGTTTTGTTTCCCTATTATCTTCCATTCTTTCTATATGCCCCAGCCATTGTAGTCTATTAGCCTTCATGATACCAGTGATTAGCGGGGACTTAAACAGATCATAAATGTCTTTGTTACTTCTTCTTTTCCACTCTCCACTTTGTGTATCCCTAATGGGTCCAAAGATGCGTCTTAAAATTTTGTTCTCAAAGGTTTGTAACAAGGCTTCGTCTCCTTTCGTTGTACTCCAGGTTTCAGAGCCATACAGCACAACTGGTCTGATCAGCGTTTTGTATATTGTGATTTTGGTGTTACGAGATAGCGCCTTTGATTATATATATATATCATAAAATATATGTCGGACCGGGTCAGCTAGTATTTTATAATTATCTTTAGTACATCTGAACATATTTATGATTTTATTTAATTCATCTGAGCATATATTTATGAATATCTCTAATCGCCTGAGCATAGTTTTCTTTTTATAATTATCGTTAATCATTTGAGTATATATTTTATGAATATCTTTAACTATATGAGCATATCGTGTATTATTATCTTTAATCGTCTGAGCATATATTTGTGATTATCGTTAATATATCTGATATATATCATTTATATATCATAAAATATATACTCAAATGATTAACGATAATTATAAAAAGAAAACTATGCTCAGGCGATTAGAGATAATCATAAATATATGCTCAGATGAATTAAATAAAATCATAAATACGTTCAGATGTACTAAAGATAATTATAAAATACTAGCTGACCCGGTCCGGCTTCGCCCAGTCCCTGGTGGGGAGCATCTCATTTAATTCATATAAGTAGTCATATAAGCTCCCGTTCCCGTTCCCGACTATCTGTCTGTCTGTCTATCTGTCTGTCTGTCTGTCTGTCTGTCTGACCCGGCCCGGCTTCGCCCAGTCCCTGATGGGGAGCATCTCATTTAATTCATATAAGTAGTCATAAGTTCCCGTTCCCGACTGTCTGTCTGTCTGTCTGTCTGTCTGTCTGTCCCGGCCCGGCTTCGCCCAGTCCCTGGTGGGGAGCATCTCATTTAATTCATATAAGTAGTCATATAAGCTCCCGTTCCCGTTCCCGACTATCTACCTGTCTGTCTGTCTGTCTGTCTGTCTGTCTGTCTGTCTGTTATTAGAAAGAGCACTTGAAAGATCTTTACATCTTCCCCCAACAATTATCTGGGTAAATGGAGCGTCTCATTTAATTCATATTCGGCACTGCTCTTGTTCCTGTTCCCCAAAAAAGACGACCCGGCCCGGCGTCGCTCAGCCCCTGGCGGGGAACGTCTCATTTAATTCATATTCGGCCACCTGCTCCCGTTCCCGTTCCCATATAAGAAGCCCGGCCCGGCTTCGCCCAGCCCCTGGCAGGGAGCGTCTCATTTAATTCATATAAGTAGTCATATAAGCTCCAGTTCCCGTTCCCGGAAATATGGTGAACAGATTGGAAGAGAACAATCTTCATCCCAATAACTAAATAGGGAGCAGGGGAGGAGGAGGTGGAGGAGGGGGAGGGCGATGGGAGGAGGAGGATGGAAGGAGGAGGGAGGAGGAGGAGAGGAGAGGGAGGAGGGATAAGGGGGAAGAGGAGGGGAGAAGGATGGGAGGAGGGGGAGGAGGAGAAGGAGGGTGGAGGAGGAGGGGGAGGAGGTAGAGATGGGGGAGGAGGAGGAGAGGGAAGGAAGGGGAGGAGGAGGGGAGGAGGAGGAGGATGGGGGGAGAAGAAGGGGAGGAGGAGGAGGAAGATTATAACGCATATGCCTGTAGATAACTGTTGCGAAAAGGTCCACCTATTTGAGAAATATGCAACAATTTTACATATATAGCAATGCTATTAGAAGTTATGTCCCCTCGCTATATATACATTATAATGTAAATTAAATATTAAATAATATTAAGTAAATAACTGTTTGTACACTAAAAACTATGACAGTTGGCATCACAGGAATGAGAAGAAGAAGTGTAAAAAATTTCATCTCAATCGGATGGACCGTTCGCGAACGCATAAATAACATAAATACAGACATACATTCTTTTTTATATATATAGATGTGTTCATACTGATTTAAGATAATCATAAATATATGTTCAGGCGTACTAAAGATAATCATGAATATATATGTTCAGGTGTACTAATTATAACCATAAACTTTATGCTTACATAGATTAAAGACAATATTAAAATATTCGCTGAGATATGCTAAAGATAATGATAAATATGTGTTCAGATGGATTAAAAATAATCATAAATATATGTTCAGATGTTTTAAAACTAACCATAAGACATATGCTCGCACGTGTTAATGAAAACGCGCATGCTTAGGCAAAAACATTAGCTCAGTGTGGATGTGATACAAGAACACTTTCAGGGGCTAATGTGAACACAACTGTAGGATTGAACGTATCCCCCTAGAGGGCACACTGCGTAGAACAGCAAGATGTTAACACATCAAAAATTTGTTCTACAGAATAGCAATGTCAGAGGACATCAGACATGCCCAGCTCCATGATGACGACAATCATCGGCAGCCTCAACGGCAGGACAACAGCAAGCACGTGGTCATGGTCGCCATGGACGGCAGTCGTCACTCCTTCTACGCCTTCGACTGTAAGTAACCGGAAGTGTCGGGTGCATGCTCTCCTGGGCTCGAACCTCCATCTGTCCGTCCTTGTGTTGTTCTGGTTACATTTACCTGCTCGGACTTACAATGTACTCATCTACCACCCATTTACACACACACACACACATACACACATACACACACACGCAAGCACACACGCACACACACACGTATATATATATATATATATATATATATATATATATATATATATATATATATATATATATATTCACTCCTTTTGACAATGGTATCTATGTGTAGGTGTCCCCTTCCAATCGATCACTTTTTTAATTTGATATAGTTTCAGAGAACATAGATTGTTTACAACATATAGAACAACAACTGTTGACCAAACATCAACAAGCAATTGACATAAACATCAACATTGTGACAAACCTGTTCACCAGGAATTAAATAAAGATCCTGAGTATACATATGTGTATTACCAGTATTGAGTTTCTAGGAATATGCATGGGATGATATGTGACATCATAAACACATTCAATTTTGATAACCCAATGTATCCCCATCATCAATACACTCAAAATCAAAACAACACTCCAAATTGAAAACACAAGAACTAGACGAATTAAACAGTCCTATTCTGTCTTTTCCTCTTGATATGCCGATATGTATTCCTCTCCAAGACAAGGCAGATTATATCCCCATTATCCAGGGACCGAATGACTGCACTTAGTTGTGTCCCACCCATCTAATATCCATTGCCAATTTGGCTTTAGAACACTTCATAATTCCTTTTATCCAGGGACCGAATCAAAAATATTCCTGTGCTAATGGGCTCTGTGTCCAGTGAAGCTGAGGCCTAGGTCAGTCAAACTTTCAGAGTTTCTCTTCAGACTAGGCAGAAGGTAATTCCCTACGTCATCGTAAATAACGGAAAAGATGGCAACCGGCCAGCATCTCTGGTTAATAACAGAATCTCAACTATTGTTCACAAGGCTTTTACACACACCCGGTCTCAGGTTGACAGGCCATCCCACACTTGGTGATAAAGCAATCAGACCGACCTGGGACTAGAAAGAGCCATCCTTTGATATCTCCATTCCAGTGTAGGAACAAACAATGCTGAGAGTCACTCGTTAGTATCATTTTGGGACTATGTCCTGGCTGGTCTGCACACGCATGGAACAGAATAATAATAATTCCAGCATACAAATTGGGAGTCACAAGACAGTCGGAGGATTCCTTCTGCCGCATGTCTATAAACATTGGCTCCTCTTACTTCTCTATAGTGTCTTCCCGATAGTGTTCGTATATAGGACTTGGTGATGAACTTGCCTGCACATGACTTGAGTCGAAGGGTAAGATTTCTTGCGAAGGAAACTGGGAAAACAACAG
Source organism: Cepaea hortensis (assembly GCA_963921405.1). Classification (NCBI taxonomy): domain Eukaryota; kingdom Metazoa; phylum Mollusca; class Gastropoda; order Stylommatophora; family Helicidae; genus Cepaea; species Cepaea hortensis. The sequence continues at coordinate 72,504,056 of OY992882.1, forward strand.
GCAGTTAGAGGGCCCATTCTGCTGTAGGTTTTGTTAAAACAGGGATAAATAGCAGTCGGAAGATCCATACTGAAATATGTTTGATAAACCATAATTTTGCCTTAGTTTCCTACACATGCTAGTTGATATTGAGTCAGACGGAACCTTCCAAAATGCACTAGTGGGTAATACTCTAGTATCTGTGTATATGGTACATCCATTTGTCGTGGTAGACATTATAACAGGGAAAGCCGTCCTCAAGGATACCGAAATAAGTCGGAATGTATCAATAGCTTTTAGCTAATCATCCTCGAACACGGTCTTTTGCTGCCAAAGGCAGCTAATAATTGCAGCAGTCAACCTTGTTTTTATAGGTCCAGACTGTATGGATAAGGTAATTCCTTCTTTTAACACTCAAAAACAGGCTGTTTACTCAGGTTCCTGTTCGGTAGTAACGACATAACCACCACTTGCCTCTCTAGACCTGGCAATGACAAAATAACACATTCCAAATCATTAATACAAACTCATGTCGTGGTAATTCTTAACACAACATAAATCACAGAAACAAAGAGGAATAAGAAAGGAGAGTATTTCTATCTTTCCATCCCTCGTCTCTGATGGTGGAGTTTAATCTAACTCCAAAAGTGAGTAGGGTATCTCATCACTGCTCATTCTATTCTGAGATGGTTACTGGGACTTTCTGATGAGCTAGAGACATCCTACCTCTGCAAACATTTTGATATTATACCTATTATACCATGTCAAGAATCTCTGAGACATCGGCCGTATGTCAAGAAATCCGCATCTCTTTTCCATAGCTGTAACCAGCATTAGGTCACAGGCCAACGACCATACCAGTCAACATTCTCTTCTTGTAGTACAGACGTACACAAGGCTTCTTAATCATCATCATCATCATCATCATCATCATCATCATCATCATCATCATCATCATCATCATCATCATCATCATCATCATCAACATCATCATCATCATCATCATCATCATCATCATCATCATCATCATCATCATCATCATCATCATCATCATCATCATCCGGTCCCCTCTGAGATAACATTAAAATGTATACTCCAGCAGTGAAAGTAACAATCACGAACATATATATTAATCTCATGACAGAGAAAACATGTAAAACATGCAACATTCTTATAATAATAATACAGAGGCCATTCTTGGGATATTCCTTCCCACTCATAAAACCATAAGACCAGAACAGATGGTCCTCTTTCCATCTGCCTATTGAAGCATGGGGGTTAATTAACACCGTTATATAATTCACCAATTGCTGTTAGCATAAGAAGTGTCCTGACTGGAGGATTAACTTCTGCAGCATGATAAGCATTCTAAACGTTGTTGACAAATTTCTGAACATAAATATTTGCCCAGGCACCGACAACAATGATGCAATGCGGACGGGAGGCACGTCCTGCATGACATTTGAATATATATCGTGCGTTTTTCTTTCTTTATTCATGAGATTATACTTATCAAACACGGCATTTACCTTGCATATTTATGAAAGGATTAAATGTCCATCACACATTTTGTGTGGCTGCTAAGATGAAAACAACAAGTACCGTATAGGCACGATAGCTCTAGTTACGAGTTAGCAGAACTATTTCTCCAACATGAACTTATGTCCATAAGATGCGTTAATAATACTATTTTTCCGCATAGAGAAAAGGTTCATGAAATGCACTTAGAGTGAACACTTTACAGCACATAGTACATTTACAGACTGATATGCAATGATAGTGAGATAGCTTCACAACTCATATAATAAGTTACACATAGGAATGAAAACTGTAAGCATAGGAAAATCGGCAGTGAAGCAAAGATGTCCGCTCAGTATAAAGCAATCGCTCAGGCTATCTTTTCGCATGAAGTGTTGATTTAACTGTCTCACAATTCATATTTTAAACACAATGATATATGTACCTTATCAAAAGACATGGTTACACATTCATTATGAATCTACAAACATACCTAGGTCCCAGATAGTGAATTTTTGGGACTAATTGTCCTCCCAAGCGGGAGGCGACTTGTCTTTCGAACATTCCAGACTACAAGTGACCTCAAACGTCTTGCTAATCTAAGCGGCAATGTCTTGGCCGGGTACTCGACCAGTCATTTAGCTCGCAATCAGATAGCGGTGGGAACGATTAGTAGTATGACTCTTCGCTGGCTGTTGAACGAGTGGACTGAGCACGTATGGGAATGTCCTGAGTGCAGTGATGTCGGTTCTTAACTCAACTCAACTCAACTCATTTAGCTCGCATTTGAACTAAAGCATATAAATTATGACGTCATCGAGACCAAGTCTAGCGCATTTCCCTCCAAGGCGTGGTAACCAAGGAGTCTATTCCTAGTATATATATATATATATATATATATATATATATATATATATATATATATATATATATATATATATCCTTTGGTACTGAACCAGTAATCTCTTTGCTAATGGTGTCCTTGTGCATGCGAACAGTTATTGTTCATATGTTGTTTATTCAGTTATTACTTGTTGTGTCCTTATTCCACGCTGGCCTTCTCTCTCGCCAAGAAGCTTGGGATTTCAATATGAATTTGGGTTTGTATTTTGAAAGGTGAAGCTTAAAACAATAAATATATATATAGCCAGGTTATTTTAAGCTCTACTTCCCTGGAGATTGTCTAGCAGAGCACAAGAGTTGACCGAAAGTCTGTGGGACATCAAACACCAGCAGGCGGGGATCGATTGGCCCCGATCATCTTGAATGAATAATGTCAAATTGTCTGCATAAACTACGCATAATTTGACAGCCGGTTTATTGTCCAGATTATACGTGTCCATATAAAAGCGGTATATGGAAATCACATTGTGTCTGTGGTGTTTTAGTGGTATTGTTACTCGTGACTAAAAACACTGGACTTGCTGGCAGAATAACGCTAGCTAAATAGGCCATTCTGACGGCTGATGATAGAATTATATTGATTGTCTTCTTGATAGGGCAATCAAGTTAGAGCCGGCATCAGTCCTACCTGATCATTTATACATTTCTGGACAGAACAGATCTACATTGTAATACCAGTTCTGACTCAATGACTTTGCCGACTGAACTGGACAATGCCACCCCGTCGCAACCTTGTTCTTTATGATTGTTTATTTGTGATTTTGTTGTCGTGCCAATAATATCTTTAATAAATGGTATTCTCTGCCTGTCGATGTCATGCAAGGACTATCACGTGTGCTTTTAATACATTTGTACGCAAACAACCGGAACAAGTCTACGCCTGTGGTTGTGCGTCCGGCCGTCATGTACTTGTCCTGGTTGAACTCTACCTCTTACGATTGATTGTTTTCGTATTTACACAACCACAAGTACACGCGCGCGCGCGCGTACACACACACACACACACACACACACACACTGTCTCACACACATGCCTTTCGTTTACAGTATTTATAATTCCATCTATTTTGATCATGACATTTTAGTCGTCGCGTCAGTCGTTCATCATTATAGTTATGACTTTGATGAACTAAGCTACTCATCTCACCTCATCTCATCTCATCTCATTATGTTCCTCTTGTACCTTGCGGTGTCGAGGTGAAATATAAACTTCGTGAGAGTGCCCGATTATGTGCTTCATATATCGATATTCCCGTGGACTCTGCTATTCCCTCCGTCCAACGTTTACGTGGTCGGCCTCTTCCTCTGTTTCCATCTGGTCTGTACATCATTGCTTGTTGTGGTATACTGTTAGTTGGTAACCTACTTGCATGGCCAAATCATTTGACTTGCTGCTTTCTAATAAAATATAGTGCAGCTACATCGCCCACTTTAGTCCTAATTTCTTTATTTCTGATCTTATCTCTTCTTGATACATTGAGTATTCTTCTCAGGAACCTCATTTCTGTTGTTGTGAATTTTCTTTTCGCTTTTTCTGTCATTGTCCAGGTTTGGCATTGGTAGCATAGAGTTGGTAGGAAGACTGTGTTGTAAAGTGCTTTCTTAGTTGTTATTGATACATGTTTGTTCTTTAGTATTGGTGCCATTTGTCCAATGAGTTGATTTGCCTTATTGCATCTATTTTCGATCTCGTCTTCTGATCTGCCATTTGATGATATTATATACTTCCTAGATACTTGGAACTCATTACTTGTTGTAAGGGATGTTCGTTTAGGTGAATTGTTGTTGTTTTTTTCTTCTTTAGTTATAGTTTTGCTTGTGCTGATTTTCATGTTATGTTCCCTACACATTTCGTTTAGATTATTCATGTGGTCTTGTAATTCAGCTTCTGATTTTGCTATTAGTGCTTGGTCGTCCGCAAACAGGAGTTCTCTAATGGTTAGATTTGCAGATGGTTCTTCTTCTGTGTTCTCGTCATGTGGTATTCTTGCGATCTCTTCTTGGCTGGTTCCTTTACATATATGTTATGAACAAGAGAGAGGACAGGACACAACCTTGTCGTACTCCAGATCTTATGGTGAAGGGTTCTGAGTGTCCTCCAGTTGCTCTCACTGTGCATTCATTGTTGTTGTATAAGCTTCTACATAGGCTACTGTTTACTTTAATTCTTGATAAATTAGGGAGAAGGGGGGAGGTTGGGGTTGGGTGGGAAGGGTACACGAAGCACATGCAACTGGCAGTTATCAGTCGTGTCTCAAGTGCAATGATTTCCTGATCATCATTTGATTTAGAACAGATAAAACAAATATGTCCATATATTTACCCATCAATGGGGAGCAATTAAACAAAGAGCAGCTTTACAAAATCTAGATTCTCTGTTGATTTAAAAGAACAAAACATTGCTCCAAAAGAACTAAATGAATTAAGAATGGATTGAAGTAGATAAAACCAAAGCCAAACATCTGAGACGAGGAGTACTTCCAGCGGTAATCTATGCGAGAGATTGGATATTTAAGAAACCAGCTGCACACAAATAATACGCCTGTGAATGCAAGAAGTACATGGTATTAAAGCGTAATGGCCGAAACAAGATATGAAAAATTTGTTATTAAGACAAATAAACTTGAAGAAGATTAACTATACTGCGCGTGTAAAAGACGTGAATGTCTGGAAAAGATCATTCAGAAGGCAGGTGTACCAGAGAACGGACAAGCCATATAGCACTGGGTAAATGGATTTCAGATGTGATGGGCAATTTACACATGGCAGCAAAAGATGCAGGGCATCTGGTTTATGATAAAAAGACATGTCGAAAGATAGTGTAATTCGGCAAAAGTTCTGGGTAGAATGTTATTCGATGTTCAGACCTGGTAGAATGTAAAAATGTTCGTCTTCTTGACACGATATTCTAAACATGTTTCTGTAGCCATTATGTTCAAATGCCTTCATTTTCTTCTTTGGTTACTGCAAAATGTTATGTGACTCACATGTGTTTGTTGTCACACAAAGGATGCACGTGTTTGTTGTCATAGGATGGATGCATGTGTCTGTTGTCACAGGAAGGATGCACGTGTTTGTTGTCACAGGATGGATGCATGTGTTTGTTGTCACAGGAAGGATGCATGTGTTTGTTGTCACAGGAAGGATGCATGTGTCTGTTGTCACAGAATGGATGCATGTGTCTGTTGTCACAGGAAGGATGCACGTGTTTGTTGTCACAGGATGGATGCATGTGTTTGTTGTCACAGGAAGGATGCATGTGTTTGTTGTCACAGGAAGGATGCATTTGTTTGTTGTCACAGGAAGGATGCATGTGTTTGTTGTCACAGGAAGGATGCATGTGTCTGTTGTCACAGGAAGGATGCATGTGTCTGTTGTCACAGGAAGAATGCACGTGTTTGTTGTCACAGGAAGGATGCATGTGTCTGTTGTCACAGGAAGGATGCATGTGTCTGTTGTCACAGGAAGGATGCATGTGTCTGTTGTCACAGGAAGAATGCATGTGTTTGTTGTCACAGGAAGGATGCATGTGTCTGTTGTCACAGGAAGGATGCATGTGTTTGTTGTCACAGGAAGGAGGCATGTGTTTGTTGTCACAGGAAGGATGCATGTGTCTGTTGTCACAGGAAGGATGCATGTGATTGTTGTCACAGGAAGGATGCATGTGTCTGTTGTCACAGGAAGGATGCATGTGTTTGTTGTCACAGGATGGATGCATGTGTTTGTTTTCACAGGAAGGATGCATGTGTCTGTTGTCACGGGAAGGATGCATGTGTCTGTTGTCACAGGAAGGATGCATGTGTTTGTTGTCACAGGAAGGATGCATGTGTTTGTTGTCACAGGAAGGATGCATGTGTCTGTTGTCACAGGAAGGATGCATGTGTCTATTGTCACAGGAAGGATGCATGTGTTTGTTGTCACAGGATGGATGCATGTGTTTGTTGTCACAGGAAGGATGCATGTGTCTGTTGTCACAGGAATGATGCATGTGTCTGTTGTCACAGGATGGATGCATGTGTCTGTTGTCACAGGATGGATGCATGTGTCTGTTGTCACAGGAAGGATGCATGTGTTTGTTGTCACAGGATGGATGCATGTGTTTGTTTTCACAGGAAGGATGCATGTGTCTGTTGTCACAGGAAGGATGCATGTGTCTGTTGTCACAGGAAGGATGCATGTGTTTATTGTCACAGGAAGGATGCATGTGTTTGTTGTCACAGGAAGGATGCATGTGTCTATTGTCACAGGAAGGATGCATGTGTCTATTGTCACAGGAAGGATGCATGTGTTTGTTGTCACAGGATGGATGCATGTGTTTGTTGTCACAGGAAGGATGCATGTGTCTGTTGTCACAGGAATGATGCATGTGTCTGTTGTCACAGGATGGATGCATGTGTCTGTTGTCACAGGATGGATGCATGTGTCTGTTGTCACAGGATGGATGCATGTGTTTGTTGTCACAGGATGGATGCTAACTGGTGTCGTGCGATCAGCTTCTAACATTGTTTGATCTCTGAATTGCTATAGACCTTTGACCTATGATATATTGTGAACAGTGACCATTGTTGATTACAGAGCCAAGACATTCACAGTTGTGACATTGTTAAGGCTGACATATAGTTTTGTCTGCGGACACTATTTCTTTTAATTTCATTAAAAAATGTTTATCTTCAATGTGTCTTTTGAGAGACGAGGTTAACTGATCTAATACATCAGCACTATTTTAAAGGAAGACCGTGTTGTTTGTAAATTTGTGTTTTGGAATTGCATTTCCGCCAGTTATGAAATGTTTATGAAAAGTTATGAAAGGATTATAACTCTTGCTGGCCTAATTAATTTTGACACTTCTCATAACATGTTCCGCGTATAGTGACAACAATCATTATGTGGCATGCTAGAAAGCGCGGTGGTCTATCGAAGTTCCGCACCTCTCACCATTGAAAGAATCTCAGATAAGGGCTGTGTGTCTTTTCCTTTTAAGCTATTTAGACAAGCCATCCAAGGATTTATCATTGTCTGTTTCCATCAGATGTGTGATTAATCACAGTTTTCTAGTTTGTTTCTCCCTGCAGACATAATCTTCACAGTCAGCATCTATTTCTCGAATCGCTTAGACATTCTCATCTGCCCCTCGAAGGACTGCCTCATTTACGCTTCTGTCTGTCTCTTATATTCTCTGCATTCTCCTTGGCAGCCACATTTCTACCACCCATTGACCAGGTCTCACAGTCATATAACAGTGCAGGTAGGATGTAGTACACACAAACTCTTGTTCTCACTGCCAATGGAATGTTTTTATAAGTATGTTGTACATCATATTTTTACCATGCCGATTCTTGTTCTTATCTCTCCAGGGCATCTTCCAGGCGACGTTATTTATAACTTTGCCAAGATAGTTGCAACGATTCACCTGCTTAACACGTTACCCATTTAATTCCTTTTCTTTCTCATCAGAGATTACAATGACTTTTTTGTTGTCTTAAATTCTAGTTCTGAACCACATAAATATTGTACACTCACAGCATCCATTAAGATTCACAGAGAAGTAGTAAATGTCTTGTTGCCTGTGCTAATGTTATATTTGATTTTTTCAATGTCTCTTGCATTCCATTTAGCCATCTCTTCCTTTGTCGATCTCTCGCTTGGCACCCCAAAGTTCTAACGTAGAACGTCATGGCCGCTGGTTGATCTTCTTTCATATCATTCTAGCTAAATGGCTGAACCATTTAATTCTTTATTTTCCTATAAAGTCAGTAATCGTAGTGAAATCTGCACACTTGTTCTTAGTTTCTCATTTGTCTCTCCGCCTCTTCTTGTTTTTCCAGCTGCGTTTCTTGTGGATTTCATATCACATAATGCGTGGTCAGATTATGTGAAAGTCCTTTATGATGATACAAGAGAAGAACAATTTATCACCGGAATAATAATGAAGGACCATCAATTTTGAAGATGGAAGTTCAGAATGCTCTTAACCATTTGAAAACTGGCAAGACCCCGGGTACAGATAACATCACAATAGAAATGATAAATGCCTTAGAAGAATATGGAATAGACCAGTGGTTCTCAACTGGTGGGGAATTCCCCCCCCCCCAGGGGGGAATTTTAGGGTTTCCAGGGGGGGGGGGGAATGAAGAAGACCATTTCAAGATCGCGTTAATACAAGAACCGATTACTTGATATTGTTTTTCCCTTCGTACTTTACAGTTAAGTACGTCTCATCCTTCTAAAATTCATTTTATAAAGTTAGTAGACCCACAAATCATGTTTTATGTGGATGTCTAGACTTGTTTTAGTATGTGCTATTAAATTTACCTTACATTTTTACGTATACTGTATAGTGGTGGGGGGATTTTTAGATAGGAAATATGAAAGGGGGGTATCGGATAAATAGTTGATGGCTCAACCCCAAAGAGGTCATGGATCCAGAGTTCCTCTTTCTCAGTGTGATCCTGCCCGTTAAAATTAATTTAGCTGTTACTGGCTCAATGATTTGAGACCATTAAATAGAGTTTTGGAGAACCAAGGAATACCTCAAGGAAAAAATGAAAATTTTACTGAGTATCTCAAATGTCCTGAGGAATGGTTCCTTGCCTCTCCTCTACCAACTAAATAATTAATCTAGGGTAATTGCTTACAGCAATTTTACTATGACAAGAGAACTCTCAAAAGAGAAAATAACCCGTAATTTTCATAATTTAATACACATATACAGGATTTGTAGCTTATACATATAATAGCATACAACAAGCAATACAGTACAATTACAATATTATGGGCATATTAGTCTCTTAACTAAATATCTATCTCCTGGCTGTGCCACTGTATCATACATGGTCCTCAGAGTTGCATCCGTTCTTAAATATTGGGCCTCTTCTACTGGCCTAATCTGTGGAAAGAAACTGGGTACACCCTGGTTGGTTTACCATCCAGTTATTAGATCTCGGTAACAGTCAATGTAGAATATTCTTGAGTGTTCTTTATTGTTTTCCCCGGTGATTTATTATATTAGTATTGGCTCACTGGTGTTCTTCACCTATACCTGGATAAAAGGATATGTGATACCTGTCCTGGAAAGGTGGTGAAAATTGGCAGGAAGTTTCTGTGGAATAGTATTTGGCCTCACTATCTCAGCTGCCTCACTCAGTTAAGTGGCTACTGCTTTCAGTCAAGCTGCTACAACTACTTTCACTAAGTGCTGCATTCACAAAGTCAGGTCTGGATAATGACTACTACCTCATCCAAACAGGACGACTTCCAACACTTCAGCGACAGGTTTCCGAATCTGGGTGCGATGTTGTAGGCTGATGTTTCCTATCTTCGTTTAAACTACCTATATTTAAATATTTTGTTTAGACATATCTCATCATTCCCTCCGCTCAGATCTTCTCCTCGCCTTGTGCTGGGCTGGTTCACAAACAGACGGTTACATTCCCGCATGCGGCTTTTATTTTGTGTTAGTTGTTCCGGTGGTGACGTCACAATGGGTCGATGAAAAAGTCGGATTATCGCCGCAGGGAATGAGGCGGTGTCAAACTTTTACTGTCACCAGGAATTATTTACCGCACGTTACTCTTGTAGAAATGTAATATATAACAGGGGGAATGACGTTCTGAAAATACGGTGAAAAGGGGGGGGGGGGCCACGGACCAAATTTTTGATAGGAAGGTGATAGGAATTTTGATAGGAATAACCTTCTGAAAATATGGTGAAGGGGGGCACGGGCCAAAAAAGGTTGAGAACCACTGGAATAGACCAAGTCACCAGATTGCTGAACGCAATATACGATACTGGAGATATACCTCCTGAATAATGTAATTCTATATTTATTGCAATTCCAAAGAAATCAGGAGCCTTGGAATGCGATCAACATCGAACAATTAGTATTATGAGTCACATCACGAAGATTCTGCTGAGAATTATCATGCAAAGAGTTAGGAAGAAAATAGTAAATACAACCCGAAATAGGAGAAGAACAATGTGGGTTTGTAGAAGGCAAGGGTACAGTAAATGCTGTGTATATACTGAGAACAGTAATTGAATGTTCTATAGAAGTAAACAAAGATCTATATCTTTGCTTTATTGACTACACAAAAGCTTTCGATAAAATGAGACATGTCGACATGATAAGAATGCTTGAAGATCTACAAATTGATGGATAAGACCTTAGACTTGTTAAAAACATATATTGGAAACAACAAGCTGCCATCAGAATTGATAATGATGTAGGTCGATATCAGCCTATTAAAAGAGGTATGAGACAGGGATGTGTAATGTCTCCAGATCTTTTTTCCATGTACAGTGAAAATATTTTAAGAAATATAGAAGATATGGAAGGAATCAACATTAGGATACGATACATCAATAACATTAGATATGCAAATGGTACAGTCTTGATTCCAGACAATGAACAGGACCTGCAAAATTTAGTAGATGCGGTTGTTGCACACAATGAACAACTAGGGTTAGAACTGAATATTAAGAAGACACAGATTATGGTCGTCACTGAGAAGAAGGAAATACCACAATGTGTATACGATAAATTGGCATATTCTTAAGCAAGTGAATCGATACAGTTATCTTGGCACAGTCATAACATCTGATGGAGATGCCTTGAAGAGATTAGAACAAGAATTTCCATTTCGATTGTAGCCTTTTGCAGGATGAAATACATACTGACCAATAAAATGATATCAATCGAAACGAGAAAAAGAGTGTTGAAATGCTACATAGAACCTGTACTTTTGTATGGATGTGAAGCGTGGACAATAAGCAGTCAAGCTGAAAAACAGCTGACGGATGTGGAAATTTGATTTCTGAGGAAAATGCAAAAAATACCATGGACAGACAGAAAAAATAATGAACAAATCCTTCAAGAAACAAATGAAGATCGTAAACTTATTAGAGACATTAGACGTAGACAGTAAAAAAGTTTTGGGCATATTATAGAAGAAATGACTTGGAGAACTTGGTGACGACTGGCAAGATCGAAGAGAAGAGAATAAGGTGACGGCCGAGAAGTAAATACCTGGATGGCTTGGCCACGTGGCATGGTCGAGACAGGAACACGGAGCTGATCCACGACTCTGGTGATCGAGTGAGATGGAGAACATGACCGCCCACGCTTATCGGAATGGCACATGATGGATGGATGGAATGTGTGTTTCTAGAACTGGCCATGTCCATCATCACCACCATCATCACCATCATCATCATCATGTGTCATGCCGAAAATCGTGTGCAGTCATGTTTCGCTATGTGACACGATAACTAGAGTCGTGGATCAGCTCCGAGTTCTTGTCTCGACCATGCCACGTGGCCAAGCCATCCAGATATTTACTTCTTTGTCTTCCCCTATTTCTTTTCCCCTCAATCTTGTCAGTTGCCAGCAAGTTCTTTAGTTTATTTCTTATCATAACGTGTCAAAAATGTTGACTGTCTACGTCTAATTTCTTTAAAACGTTTACGGTTTCCATCTTCTATTTGAAGGACTTGTTCATTGGTTTTTCTGTCTCTCCATGGTATTCTTTATATTTTCCTCAGAAACCAAATGTCCTCTACCATTAGATGTGTGACAGCTTTCTGCTCATTGTCCACGCCTCACATCCATACAAAAGTATAAATTATATGTAGCACTTCAACGTCCTTTTCCTCGTTGCAATTGACATCTTTTTATTGGTCAGTATGGTTTACATCTTGCAAAAGGCTACCTACGCTATAGCGATTCTTGTTCTAATCTCTTCAAGGCACCTCCCACCAGATGTCATGACTGTTCCAAGATAGGTGCATGCTATGGTCTAGTCTGTACAGGTTGAATCATGGCATGAGTTGTAACAAGCGCGGTCTGCACGAAGAGACCGTGCGAAGTGACCTACCACGACATGGTCACAAAAGCATGGAAAGTGTGTAGGACGTTTTGCGCAAGGGTAAAATTTCACCTTAAAATCAGTTGGACTCGAGCTACGGTCAGCGTTGGACCTAGTTCTGAGTTATAGAGCATGGCTAATATTATGTCGCTCTTTAAGAACAGTTTATTGTTTATGCACTGTTTTGTATATTTGTGCATCTTGTCTAGAGCAAATATTTGTGCTATCGACAGTGTCCAGTGTATAGCCTTAGTAAAGGAGAATGTGAAAACTCCATCAGTGTTGTGTTATACCAGCTACGTCGAGTTCAGTCTAAGTAGTTACCAAGTATAGACTGTCCAAGATAGAAAAGCTTAATGGCCATCTGAAGCAGAAGGAGAGATGTCAACAAGATCAAGATTAAGCATCTCCAAAGATATCAACGAAGAGACCACTGAAATAATGCAGGGGTGGCGCGTCAAGATGATAGTGTTGTCCAAGGCGTGCCAAGTTGTTCTATCGCATAGAAATCCTGCAAAGAAATATTCCGTAGGTCTCCACTGACTGACCAACACAGTAAAATAATGCCAGAGTTTTGCTTAAGAACATTCTCATTTACCGGTACATTACATTGGAGTTTATTTTCTTCCTAGTGACGACCATAATCTCTCTCTTCATACAATTTAATTCTTAACCTAGCATCTACTGTCATGCCTATGACACATATCGAAATATTTCTATGAAATAAATACTGTATTATTTGTATATTTATATTCCTTTCATGCGGTTTATGTTTCTGATCTCTTCAAGGTACAGAAATAAAAACGCTGGCACATCACGTATCGCTGTGTAACAGAGCACCGTCTCTGTTAATAGTTTAGGAGGGGTGGATGTGCAAGGACTGAGCACGGTTGAGCATCCTAGGAAGACGTAGGGAAGGACGCTCAAGCCGTGACGCAGTGCTTAGTGAAGTTAGTTACAGCCTGGATCTGAACATGTCAACATCGATTGTATTCTGAAATCATCATGTAACCTGTTTTATACATTTGGACTTATTTCGTTAAATAAAACCTTTTGAAATTACAATCGGGACTCAGCTTAATTACATCATGCTAACTGTTTACTCTGTTATAGATGTCATACACAGTTCTGGTTTCGTTTATATTCACCAATGTTAGAATCAATGTCCCTAATTAAACGTGTATCCCCATGTACATGAACATAACATGCTGATTAAAACACGATTTGGAGTTAACGGATACAGGCCATTAGCTTCTGCATGTTTACACCAGGTATTATCAGTTGCGCAGACATCAGGTGAGATCTGGCCCGAGTCATACACTTCCATGTAATCTGACAGCATTTAATAGACACCTGTTTTCTCTAACTGTGACATAAATGGATTGATGGCCACACATTCACCGTTAAGTGCTTGACATGTGGGAACTTGTGTACCAGTTATAAACTTTCTCACATCCCATCATCATCATCATCATCATCATCATCATCATCATCATCATCATCATCATCATCATCATCATCACCACCATCATCATCATCATCACCATCATCATCATCATCATCATCATCATCATCATCATCATCATCATCATCATCCATAGCAGCATTCTTCTTCTTCTTATAATCAATGTATGTCAGGTCTTAGTCAGATATGATTGAGCTACCGTGATACAGCAGACGGTACTACCTGCTTTCTGTTAGCGCCCAACGTTGGGCGGCGCTTACCAAACCCGACACCCCACATTTTAACAACGGCTTCGGGCGGAAGAGCGCAATTGGGAGGGTACAAGCCTTATCCTGGTGCGAGGAAATGCAACCTAAAGACAAAATGCCATGGCAGGGTAGACCAGGCCCTAAGCCTTGGTTGGCAGCTGGTCTAAGATCGAAGCTCCGACAGGCGGACAGTTAGAGCATTGCTGTAGTGATCCGGCAGCTTCTGCAGCTTGTCTTGTTCCAGATGTATTGGTATTACCATTCCTCTAGTTTAGTTTTAGTTTAGTCGATGGATCAACATCACGGCACACGGGTGTAACCCATAAGTGCTTCGTTTTCCTCCTAACTCAAACCCGAGTCTGGAGAAATTCAGCTCAGTGCACGAACTCCGTAGCACTGGCGAGGATCCTGAAATACTTTGGGTAGATTTTTAACTTGAAATTTTGCCAGGGCAGCGCAACTACTCTTTTTCGATTTCCAACTGCCAAGGGATTTTTTACGTGCGCAACAAAACACACGGGCATCCGATCTCACTACCCAGAGATCAGGGGAAATTTTTACTAGAAGTCCACGTGAAAAAGTCCCGTCCTCACCGGGGCTTGAACCCGGAACCTCCAGCACTCGAGGCGGACACCATATCTCGAGACCACGCAGCCCCCTTTTTTTTGCCCAGGCTTTGTTCTATGGAGAGATATAACTCCATAACTGGTCTTAACCGGTCAGGGAATCAAAACGGGAGGTAGCATTTACGGGTTATTAGTCCTTGTCAATTGGCACTGACATGGGGCGCCACGGGTTGCCTCTGACGGTGGGAGACACCTACAGGTGTCACTGATCAGCTACTGCCCGCCTCAAGCTGGGTAGCCCCCGGCCAATTGGGTGCTGATCCGCCACAGCCTGTCTGCTTCAATGGGTGCTTGGGGCTAGGAACAAATCTGAATCGCAGGCTGTAAAACCAATGCACCAAGTATTGCTAAAAATAAAAATAAAAACTGCAAGCTTGGCTTGAAACATGGAACATAAGAACCATGTGTCCAGGATTTTCCACTGACCTGACGAATATTGACTATGTGAAAACAACGTCTGTGATTGATGCCGAACTCAATCGTCTTACCGTTGATATTGCTGGCCTGCTGGAGACTCGCCTCGCTAAGGAAGATCCACTCAGAGAAAACACTTACACTTTTTTTTTTGAAGGGTAGAAAGCAGTCAGAAAAAAGGCAACATGGTATGGGCTTTGGGGTGAAGAATTCGCTACTGGGAATGATTGAAATTCCAGCTGGAGGTAATGAAAGACTATTATCCCTGCACTTGGCAACCTCTTGTGGTTTTGCCACCATTATCACTGCATATGCACCTGCTCTCACTTCCCCTGATGATATGAAGGATTCGTTCTATGAGGAGTTAGACTCTGTCATCACGGCATTTCCAAAATCCGACTACATTTATATGCTCGGTCTGCAAGCATCCCCATAATATTGACATGTCTTACCTTATCAAAAGCCTTTGTGTAATCAATAAAGCAAAGATGTAGATCTTTGCTTACGTCTATAGAACGTTCAATTAATGTTCTCAGCAAATACGCTGCATTTACTGTACCCTTGCCTTCTACAAAACCACATTGTTCTTCTCCTATTTCGGATTGTATTTTCTTCCTAACTCTTTACATGATAATTCTTAGCAAAATCTTCGTGATGTTAGTTAGTTAGTTAGTCGACAGATCATCCTCGCTGCACATCGAACCATTCAGTCCATAAGTGCTCGGATCCCCTCCTCAGCAAATCCCGCAGCGTGTAGCGGCTAACGACGCCAGTTCTGTGTTGGTTTATCAATCTTCTTTGGCTTCCTGCGTAGTGTTCTTGTTTGGCCACACCTCTTTTAATTTGATGCTCTAGCAGTCTGGCCATTGTTGTAGATTCACAGTCATCACTTGGTTCTCGCAAAAGTCTCACATCACGTAGAGCATTCAGAATGTCAGCCTGGTCCATGGCGCGTCCGCCCTCCACAGTAGCCTCACCTGCGAGCTTGTCAGCCCGCTCATTTCCTTGTACTCCCGCATGCCCTGGCACGAAGATGAAACTAATCTTTGCCAGCCGAGACCGCTTCAGAGGCAGCAACCATTCTCTTCGGATCGACCTCTCCTCTATCCTCTTGATCATGTTCATTGAGTCGCTAAGGAAACAAGCCCTGGTGAATGTCTGTGTCTCGAGCCATGTTATTGCTTTACTTACTGCCATGACTTCCATGGTCAGGCTACTTGTGGTTTCAGTGAAAGCACCAGAGTCCTCCTTCACAATTCTCCCTCCGGCCCGAGCTGTAAAGGCCCATGAGCTTCTCACATGTCGGACGACCGACCCATCTGTGTAGATGACCGCGTCACCGTCTAGCGAATTCTCGAAAATCAACGCTTGTACTTCAGCCTCAACAGCAGCCGGATTTTCTTGTCTGCATTTTCTATCTAGTTGGATGCAAACTGAAAAGGATGTGCAGAAGTCTGTTGGCACTTGCACCCACTCCTCGCCAGGTTCTAAGTCCTCAAGTGAACACACCTGTTGAAGAATGTCTTCGGCTTGACCCATCCACGACCGTCCTCTTTTTAACCTGCTGCCCTTCACCTTCCTAATTTCACTATGCAGTGGATGTTGTGTGTTTGCGTTAATTCTGAGGTAGGCGCGTGCCCTGCAAACTTGTATTCTCTCTTCAATGGTTGGAAAATCAAGAAGGTAGCGCATCGCCCTGCATGCTGTATCTCTTGTACATCCAAGAATAATGCGCATAGCTTCATTCTGTATCCTTTCCATCCTTTCTATCTGCTTATGGCTGAGAGTCAAGATTGCCATTGCATACTCCAAAACAGACATGACCAGCCCCTCGTACAGAAGACATAGATGGCGCTGCTCACAGTTTGCTGCCGCCATCACCCGCATCGCTGCCAAACCCCGCTTGGCCTTTGTTATCACCTGGTCTATGTGCACATTATAAGCAAGGCTTCGATCAAACCGTATCCCCAGGTAATTCATTGCCTGCGTTCTTTCCACCGTCTCTGAACACAGCATTACAGTTGGTGTTGGATTGTTGACAATATGATTATTCAACGAGAACCAAGTCACTGTTGCCTTTGTTGGGTTAACCATTGCCCCAGCTTCATCACACCAAGTACTTATGCGATTGAGTTCGGTTTGTAGTTCCCCAGCAACCTCCTCTCTATCCTTACCCTGACGATACACTAAAACATCATCGGCATATGACAATGTCCTGCCAGGTCCAGTGATCTGCTCACTGGTGATTCTCACTGTGTAGGCGTTGAACAGTACCGGAGATAATGGTGATCCCTGTGGTAGGCCAGGATATATTGTTGTTGGTTCCGAAGTCCAACTGCCACATCTAAAAACTACTTTCCGTTGGAAGAGGGCTGCAGCGATCCAACTAAGGAGGAATGGACTTACGTTTAGTTCAAGAAGCTGAAACATTAAAAAATCCAGTGGTACTCTGTTGTATGCGTCCTCAAGATCAATCGCTGCAGCAACGGTTTCAGTGCCTGAGTGGAAACCTTCATAGACATCCTGGGCAAAGACTGCTGCATTGGTCCAGGTTTCTCTTTTTGGACGGTACCCACCCAGGGTAGGTGGGAAAACACCTTGCCTCTCTAGTTGGCTTGATATTTTCCTGGCAATTACCTTCTCCAGCAGCTTGCCTATTGTATTCTGCATGGTTATAATTCGATATCCCTGAATTTTTTTGTGGTCTTTGTCAGGCTTCGGCAAGGGAATCAGATAGCTGTGTAACCATTCCTCCTTGATGCTAGCACTCCCTATACTGTTGTTGTACATGTCTGCTAGTTTCTCTAGCTCATTGTCGGTACACCTATTTATGTCGTCGTATCTTATGCCATCAGGACCTGGAGCACTGTTTTTTGATCGTCGAAGCACAGCCTTGATTTCTTTCACTGTCACTGTGTCTTCATCCGAAGTGTTCTGGGCCTTGCATCTGTCTGAGGTGACCTCCTTGGCCAGATTTCGACCTCCCATGTCTGTCTGGTTGCCCTGCTCAAGGTAGCGTTCAAAGAGGGCTTTGCCCTTGTCCTCGTCAGTCCTCTGCCAGATGAGGTCAGCACCTTGGAAGTCAGAAATGCTCTTATTCTTGACTACACCACTCATGCTTTTATGTAGTCGCCAGAACAATTTCAGTGACTTGTCTGTGCTTACCCTTTGACACACCTCTGCCCATTTTTCCCTTTTAACCACCGTGACCAGTTTTTTGAAATAGCTTACTTTTGTGTGCATCTCTCTTTCTAAGTGCAAGCAGGGACTAGGATGACCAGCTCTGTTCTTCTTGGCATTTTGCCATCTCCTTACAGCACTACGCTTATCCACCCAAGCCTTATCCACCTCGAAACTCCACCACGGTGGCTGCTCCCAGCTTTTTTTCCTGCCCTGAAACGTTCTGCGCTTGTCACGTCTTATTTTACTCACCACATCTTGCCCTGTACTGTCATACTGGAACGTCTTTACCTTTAGCTTGTGCTGCCTGGTTCTGCCTTTCTCCACCAATATGCTGCAAGGGTGGTGGTCGCTGCCATGGTGTCCTAGGACACCCCATCTACACACTGTAGTGAGTAAAGGTGAAACTAGCGCCAGATCAATAGCACTGTCCTCATCGCCTGGACGGCTTGCTGTCCTGGTGACACAGCCACTGTTGATACAAACCAGGTCGATGGTTTCCAGTGCAGTCTCGAGCTCCTCCCCTTGTGTATTGGAGGAAGTGTTTCCCCATGATCTGCCTTTAGCGTTGAAGTCACCACAGAAAATAACATTCCTCTCGTGGCCTAATATGCCACTTAAGCACTGCCACTTCTGGGCGTCCATACTCCCATTGCGGGCATAAACATTCACCAACACGAATGGTACACTGTAATGAACTCTCAACGCCTGTATTTGTATATCGTCACTGTCCCAACTGGACATGTCTAGCTCTGACGCCACCATGCTGTCGCGAACGAGAATCGCCGTTCCCAGATGTCGTCTGTTGTAGAAACCTTTGAAGCCGGCAATTCGGAGTGGCTGATCGCCCAGTCTCGTCTCCTGGAGTGCTACAATGTCGTTCCTGTAAACTAGGGTTTCTAAAATAGAGCCCCGTTGTTTTACACTGGCACAGTTCCAATATAGAATACGGATGTTCCTGAGTCCTAGACGGTGACACTTGAGTCTAAAACGCCTCAAACCACCGCGCTTACCTTGTTTCTTCCTCCCTGCGCGGCTACCACGCCGCTTCGTTATGTTGACTGCTGAACCCTCGGAAAACACACGTTGTTCCGCCATGTTGAAAAAACGTAAACACAGACTGCTGAGAACCACACACGCTGCTGAAAATTCACTCAAGGAAGGCTTCGCTCGATGCACGAACTCCGTAGCACCCGCGCAGATCTTGAGTATAAACTCCTGGTTTTACATCCTGGCACACCAATTACACGCAAGAGATGAATAAATCCATCCCCTACGCGAAAAAGTTAACGAACACAAAACAACACGACCGTCCGTCGCCATCTTGAAACATCTTCGTGATGTGACTCATTATACTAATTGTTCGATGTTGATCACATTCCAAGGCTCCTGATTTCTTCAGGATTGCAATAAACATAACATTACTTAATTCATGTGGCATATCTCCAGTATCACTTATTGTGTTCGGCAGTCTGGTGATCTGGTCTATTGGATATTCTTCCAAGGTATTTATCATTTGTGTTGTGATGTTGTCTGGACAGGGATCTTGCCACAACACCAGCAACACAGTTGCAGTAACATCTATGAGAGCACGTTTTTTTTTCTTTCTGTGGCAATATATGGATATGAGTTGCAACCACAACAGAAACAAAACTAGGGCATTTGGATGTAAACGTTAGAGAACAAGTTCTGAGAATAACGTGAAGAACATGGACATTCTACAAGATCTGAACACGCAAGACAACTAGCACACAAAACAACAGAATATCGCACAAACTGACATACTTGGCCCTTATTAAAAGTGATGGGTTCGAACCCGCATCGAGGAGGTTTTCAAAATCGAGTTGGACTGGCAGGTCGACCCAGCCTAGCACGGCTACCCGGAAATGTCTTGGAATATAAGGCGGCCGCGAGAGACTGACAGCTTCATCCTGATTCCTCTATACAAATATGTTCCTATATACCATTTGTCGGTCTCCCTGGCCTAGAATTTCGTGTCTTTCTCCGTGATGCTGTATACTCTCATGAATGACGTGATGTGCGCGAGAGTTGGTAGCGGGGTAACTTTCGGGGTATGTGAGCCGGTCGCTCAGAAAGCAATGGCAAACTACTGAGCGTAATCTTGCATTGTACATCAACAGCAGCTGAAAAATGCTGGCGTTGACTGCAATGTCCTGTAAGGGATATGCAAAAAAATAAAATAAATAAAATATACCATTTACCCACCAGCCTTGCTGTGGGTAAAAGAGCCCTTTCATATTAAACGTCCCTGGGTTTGGACAGAACAGTGAAGGAAGGATAGATACCTGACAGGAGAGGCAGGCGTCGACCAGTAAAAAGACGGAAACGGGACGTTGGAGACACTCGGGACTGAAACATGCGTGAGGTACAAAGCATGGACAATCTTGTCTGCGGTCGTGGAGAGAACAACGTTCTACAGATACCTGTTACATAATGTTGGTAAGAACAACTGTTTTACAGAGACCTGCTACATAATGTTGGTGAGAACAACTGTTTTACAGAGACCTGCTACATAATGTATGAGAGAACAACATTCTACAGAGACCTGCTACATAATGTTGGAGAGAACAACGTTCTACAGAAACCTGCTACATAATGTTGGAGAGAACAACGTTCTACAGAGACCTGCTACATAATGTTGGAGAGAACAACGTTCTACAGAGACCTGCTACATAAGGTTGGAGAGAACAACATTCTACGGAGACCTGCTACATAATGTAGGAGAGAACACGGACACTTTCAAGTGGGGTTTATTGTTTCTGCAGATATGTGATCCTTAGCCTACTCTCAGTGCCCTTGCCTTCATCAACGTACCCCCCCCCCCCCCCCCCCGACCAACTGGGTTTTTGGTAGATACTATGATTTATTTAAAACGGATCGCTGGTGCCTTTATTAATCAACTGGGATACTTATATATATCTATTCAGTATATATTTGTTTGGAGACTCCCGAGAGTCATCGCTGGAGCTACGGAGTTCGTGCTTTGTGCGACGCTTCGGCAGTGGAAAGAGACTCAGCCATACGGGATAAAATCCCGTTGCAATGAAGTCGATCCTGTCCACTTTTAAGGGACTTTTTTTTTCCTGGTGGCCGTGACGTTGAACCCATACAGTTCTTCCTGGTGGCCGTGACGTTGAACCCATATAGTTCTTCCTGGTGGCCATGACGTTGAACCCATATAGTTCTTCCTGGTGGCCATGACGTTGAACCCATATAGTTCTTCCTGGTGGCCATGACGTTGAACCCATATAGTTCTTCCTGGTGGCCGTGACGTTGAACCCATATAGTTCTTCCTGGTGGCCGTGACGTTGAACCCATATAGTTCTTCCTGGTGGCCATGACGTTGAACCCATATAGTTCTTCCTGGTGGCCGTGACGTTGAACCCATATAGTTCTTCCTGGTGGCCGTGACGTTGAACCCATATAGTTCTTCCTGGTGGCCATGACGTTGAACCCATATAGTTCTTCCTGGTGGCCGTGACGTTGAACCCATATAGTTCTTCCTGGTGGCCGTGACGTTGAACCCATATAGTTCTTCCTGGTGGCCGTGACGTTGAACCCATATAGTTCTTCCTGGTGGCCATGACGTTGAACCCATATAGTTCTTCCTGGTGGCCGTGAGGGTGAACCCATATAGTTCTTCCTGGTGGCCGTGACGTTGAACCCATATAGTTCTTCCTGGTGGCCGTGACGTTGAACCCATATAGTTCTTCCTGGTGGCCGTGAGGGTGAACCCATATAGTTCTTCCTGGTGGCCGTGACGTTGAACCCATACAGTTCTTCCTGGTGGCCGTGACGTTGAACCCATATAGTTCTTCCTGGTGGCCGTGAGGGTGAACCCAGGTATTCGTTATTGGTGTTCATCTGGGATAAATCCACACAGTCATACATCCTAGCCACTCGGTGGCAGTGAGTTGATATACACTTGTACCCGCCACTGCTTCATTTAAATGTGACAGTTTGGAACTCAGATGTACCACCAATAGCTTTCAGTTTTGTTTTCTTCCTGTTGTCTTGCGTGTCTTCTTCAACATTGTTTTATCTCTTACCAGCGTCTTTCAGTACCTGTGTGTTCTCCTATCTACTTATGCATACTTCAAGATATGAATGGTGAATGTCGACTATGTCAATTAAAAACTAAAGCTTAGGAAAAGATTAAATACCCACAATCAAATAAATCTTTCCATGAGAAAACGTTGTTGTGGAAGTACATAACGAGAGTCGAGCCGACCAGATGATGCTGCCAACGGGGTCAGATAACCAGATGCAGACTATAGCCACGAATGATGGAGTAGACAACCATGTCGCTGACACATGTGGCGTGTTCACCTCAAGCAGTGGAGAACACATGAGAATACAAGACGGACTTGCGTGCTCAATTATGAACCGCTATGTGGGAACTTGAGTCAGTCCTGTCTATTCCTTACACTGTTAATAGATGCCACTGATATGCATTTCACACTTCACACATTTTCTTTTAGGAATGCGTAGAATACACACTGTCAAACATACATCAGACAAGCAAACATACATACAGTGAGGCTGGCGGGCAGATAGATAGATGGGAAAGAAGAAATACCTACATGTAGATGAGTAGGTCGGACGAGACAGGTAAAAAGACGGGCGGACAGACTAACAGACAGGCAGAAACTGGGACAGGCTGGCGGGCAGGCAAGTAGGTATGTAGTTAGGTGGGTATGTAGACAGGTAAACATGTAGACAGGCAGATAGATAGGGCAGCCGCTATACTGCAGAGACTAGCTGGCTGGTCTGATGGACTCATGGACATGACTTTGATTCCCCATCCAGGCATGGACATGACATGATTTCCCATCCAGGCATGGACATAACATGATTTCCCATCCAGGCATGGACATGACATGATTCATTCTCCATCCAGGCTTGGATATGACATGATTTCCCATCCAGGCATGGACATGACATGATTCATTCCCCATCCAGGCATGGACATGACATGATTCATTCTCCAACCAGGCATGGGCATGACATGATTTCCCATCCAAGCATGGACATGACATGATTTCCCATCCAGGCATGGACATGACTTGATTTCCCATCCAGGCATGGACATGACATGATTTCCCATCCAGGCATGGACATGACATGATTCATTCTCCATCCAGGCATGGACATGACATGATTCATTCCCCATCCAGGCATGGGCATGACATGATTCATTCTCCATCCAGGCATGGACATGACATGATTCATTCTCCATCCAGGCATGGACATGACATGATTCATTCTCCATCCAGGCATGGACATGACATGATTCATTCTCCATCCAGGCATGGACATGACATGATTCATTCCCCATCCAGGCATGGGCATGACATGATTCATTCTCCATCCAGGCATGGACATGACATGATTCCACATCCAGGCATGGACATGACATGATTCCACATCCAGGCATGGACATGACATGATTTTCCATCCAGGCATGGGCATGACATGATTCATTCTCCATCCAGGCATGGGCATGACATGATTCATTCTCCATCCAGGCATGGACATGACATGATTCATTCCCCATCCAGGCATGGGCATGACATGATTCATTCTCCATCCAGGCATGGACATGACATGATTCCACATCCAGGCATGGACATGACATGATTCCACATCCAGGCATGGACATGACATGATTTCCCATCCAGGCATGGGCATGACATGATTCATTCTCCATCCAGGCATTGACATGACTTTGATTCTCCACCCAGACATTGACACGACTTTGATTCCCCATCCAGGCATGGATTTTAAAAACAAATTTACCTGGGTCCCCCAAACCAGCTGAGACTGGTATCAGGAAATGCTCTGGTCTATACAGATATGGGGACGGCACCACATACTCAGCGCACCTCAGGCCGTACAGAGTCCCTGACCTGGTTTACTGACACAATGTTTGCTGTCGGCGTGTGTGGCCTAGGGATAGTACACACGGTCTCACAATTCGACATATAGAGTTCGAAGTCTGGCGCAGGCGATGTGGGGCCAGAAAGCAATGCCAAACAACGGAACAAACACTGCCTAGAAATTCACAAACTGCCAGTAAATGCTGGGGTTGACTGCGACCTCCTGTAAAAGACACCTAGATAACTAATCGTGTGTTTGCCTCTCTACTTATCTGATCAAGATCCTGTAGCAAATCACCGTGGGCGTTACACGGCTGTGTCACAATATGAAGCCTACCCACACATCCAATGAAGTTATGACATGTTCAACAGTCAAGTCTGAGAGCAGCAGTCAAGTCTGAGAACAGCAGTCAAGTCTGAGAACAGCCGTGCACATGGGACACTACAGTGTCCACTTGAGGCTAAGAAGCTACCGAGGTCGAATACCAGCATGGGGCCACGAGTGTGATCAGAACCGTTAGTGCCTTGTGGTGTCACACGTCTCCCTGATCTCTCTTGTGATGTTACATGTCTCCCTGATCTCTTTTGTGGTGTTACACGTCTCCATAATCTATGTTGTGGTGTTACATGTCTCCCTGATCTCTCTTGTGGTGTCACACGTCTCCCTGATCTCTCTTGTGATGTTACATGTCTCCGTGATCTCTCTTGTGATGTCACACGTCTCTATGATGTTTCTTGTGGTGTAACACATCTCCCTGATCTCTCTTGTGATGTTACACGTCTCCCTGATCTCTCTTGTGGTGTCACACGTCTCCCTGATCTCTCTCGTGGTATCACACGTCTCCCTGATCTCTCTTGTAGTGAGATCGGATCCCTAGCCTTCTCGGATAAGGACGAAAATTGTAGAAAGAAGAGCCTAACCGCAAGCAGATCGAGCCCATTACCTGGCATTAAATCTATCTACTTACACAAATGCCAGCCGAAGCTGGACGTGCTGACGTCTGAGGTGTATTAAAAGGCGGGAACGAAATGAGATATGGCCACAATAACACAACTGTCTGCCACGTTATACATAGCCAATGTTCTCGCAGAGAATAATCTGCATTCAGAACTAATGCAACTTGTTCATGTTACTTGCCTATGGGTTATGCTATCTGGTTTATCTGTGGTCGGCTGGTTAGCGCAAATGGAAACGTGTATACAATTAACAGAGCCCCGTTAAAGGCTTATTCCCCTTTCTTTATTATATATTTTAATCCAGCTGTAGCAATATCCGTGGGGGTGGGCAGAGCTATTACTTCACTATATTTCCTGGGATATGTTCTGGGTGTAGGAATAGGTGTAATCAGTCCCCCGACCCCTCCAGTCCCTGGACCCTGCTTTCTTACAATCTTTCAACCTAGGGGCGCTAAACACTAGGGGCTCAGTTCCGACTAATCTGGTGTCAACTCTGGTGTCATCAAGATAATAATGTAACATTGTATTATGCACAATAGTAAAGTGGAGAGCAGGTCTAGACTGAGGCAGAGAGTATTAGAGATAGATAGACCAATGAGCAGCAGTACAGGATTGGAGTATCTTCCTAGGGCGGCACCGGTACAGTCGTTACGTTCAGCTGTAGTTGTCGCCACACCGGATGTTGGTAGAACCTCCCTCGACAAGTCCAGAATGGCTGGACTGCTTAACACTGGTGGTCGACTTCTCTGGAAACAAGCTCAGATTCTGGCACGGTCCATGATAGACCCCTCTAGGTATTCCATGTCAGTGCCGGAAAAGTTCCTACTGGATCTGGCCCTATTGTTCATATGGCCCATTCTAACTGTTCATCGAAAACAATGAAATGTCAATGACAGTCACTGGTCTGACCGAGGTAATGACCGGGTCAAATGGGGTTATACAGTTCCGAAACGTGAGACTAGCATTGGAGCACCACAGTTCAATTCATAGACAAAGTCTCTGTGGGTCTCAGTGGCCTGATAGTGTAAGGCACATGATTCATCAACAAAGTCTCTGTGGGCCTCAGGGGCCTGATAGTGTAAGGCACATGATTCATCAACAAAGTCTCTGTGGGCCCCAGGGGCCTGATAGTGTAAGACATAGGATTCATCAACCAAGTCTCTGTGGGCCTCAGGGGCCTGATAATGCACTGAATTTGTCATCTTTTACCTTGTTAAGCGATGAATGGAATAAGTGGCCGATGGTAGTTAAGTATCAGGTACGTGTAGAATCTACGGGCCGGCGAATAGCGTTGTCGACGGGAGCGTCTCAGGCTGAAGTCAGGCGCTGCTGCAACGCTGAGGAGTTCACGCATTTACAGATTCTGAGTTCGCCATGTTCCTCCTTCGTATGGTGGGCTTAAGATATCTTCTCGGTTACACCTGAAGGTAGGTACTTCAGACCTGAACACCTCTTGTCCAACGGGGCTCTAGTACATGCTGAGAATCTGTAAACTCTTTGAATACACCACTAGCCGCCTGACAGGCGTCGTCTCGGTGAAGAAGAACACGCACAATTGGCGAATGTTAGGCGCCGACCTTGGGTCGCAGGTGACTTCTCGGAGAAGGAGAATTTCGCTTACAGCAAGGAAAGCGACTTTCTCGGGAGAAGCATGCCCCAATTACATGAGACGCAATTTTGGGAATTAGAGCTCTTTCCTGGGTCAAGAGAAACCCCCAGAAAAGAGCTTCAAGAATGTTGGAGTGGAGAACGGTCTAGACAGGGGAATTCCCTTCGGATTACCGGCGGCTAAAAATAGCGCGGTGGTCTCCCGTGTCAGAACTAGCCGAGAGGTAGAACCTACGGCCTGTCATGTCACACCAGCTCAGGGCTTTCTGAATCCAATTCAGGGTGTCCCGGACATCTCTGCAACGAAGCGATCACACTGTGTCAACTTGAAAGACAATTTGCAAAACTGTCCAGATACACACAATCAAGTAGCTAATGCAGTGTTTGTTGGACATTGTTAGTGGACTGTATGATGGGCAGCAGCAAGAGAAAGTCTCACAGCAAATCAGTTATGTCAGGGCTATCTGGAATACCCTAGAGATCTCAGAGATCACATTATTGGTCAACTGTCTGCCGACTTGATACGCTCTATCTACACGAATTCACATCACTGCAGCTAAGCATACTAATTTTCCAACACTCACTATATACGAGTATGTCCGTGTTCTCCATTCCTACCTACCTGTCTAACTACCTGCCTGCCTGCCTGCCTGTCTGTCTGCCTGCCTGCCTGTCTGTCTGCCTGCCTGCCTGCCTGCCTGTCTGTCTGTCTGCCTACCTGCCTGCCTGCCTGTTTACCTATCCGTTTGTCTGTAAATTGCGCGCGCGTGTGTGTGTGTGTGTGTGTGTGTGTGTGTGTGCGTGGGTGGGTGGGTGTACTTACCAACCTAGTTGCCTAACCTCCCACCTACATACCTGTCAGTCTGCTTGTGTTTCTCCAAATCTGACTGCTACCTTGCATCTTTCACTTCGTGTGCACGACCTGATTGTCTCAACTAACACCCGACTGTTGCAGTTTGTGTGTTCCAATGAAAACTTGCCGCTTCTCTGTCAGCCATTATACCCAACCCCTGATGTTTCATGTCTATACAACAGAGAAGCATTAACAAAGAACCCCGTTGAGTGTACTCGCTAATTGTATGCACCAAATAACACAAGCCCAGCTTACCTTCTAGGATTTCCAGCAAATAAAAGCTAACGGCTGTGACCTATTAAAAGGCTTCTCTAAATTCCTGAAACTTGCAATCATGAATTTGTATTTTGCTCCCCCTCACCCCCCCCCCCTTTTTTTTTTTTTAATTTTCCCACTTATCTAATCACAACAGTTTACCTCAATCTAATCTTGTACCTGTTAGCGGCTGTTTAAACATGTATTGATCAAACATTTATAAATAGTTACATTAAGAACGATATTTTGGGATATAATAAAGTAATTGAACAACCAACGTAACGAACGAAATGTCGCCATGACATCGAACAATGCAGTAATTGACTAGTTTGAGAAAACAGCACATCAAGGCCCCATATTACACGAAGTCGATGGCGGATCGATAGAAACAAGCGATTTTAGGAATTACGTTTCGAATAAGCAGCGAGTCCTAAATATTAGAAAACACCAGATAGCACAGATAAGGCACGACAAATGTGATAGTGGTGAATTGGGAAACAGCGGAGACAAAGAAAGAAAGGTACATAGCGGTATAGTTACTATTGATTCCACTCATAATAGGAGTGTATTCCTAGCAGTTTCACCATATGTCTGGTTGTGTTATCTCTTAGTTCTATTTATTATTCCCATTATAACAATGTATAGGAGCCGCGATCGCATAGTGGGTAGGGCACTGGCTTGCCAAGACATTGGTTGTGGTTAAACCCCTGCAGAGGCCGGGTTAATAGTACAGCTCTGGGGTCGACAGTACAGCTCTGGTGTCGACAGTACAGCTCTGGGGTCGACAGTACAGCTCTGGGGTCGACAGTACAGCTCTGGGGTCGACAGTACAGCTCTGGGGTCGACAGTACAGCTCTGGGGTCGACAGTATAGCTCTGGGGTCGACAGTACAGCTCTGGGGTCGACAGTACAACTCTGGTGTCGACAGTAAAGCTCTGGGGTCGACAGTATAGCTCTGGGGTCGACGCAGCCTCATTAAATGTGTCCCAGACAATTTTCAGAACTTTGAAACCCCTTTAATGTATTAACCTATAAACTATGAAACATTACTAACACTCGAAGGAAGAACAATTCTGCACACATTTTAGGCAACCGTTATACACTTTAAGAATTACACAAGCAAATTTGTTCTGAATGCAATCATCTACAGCTTCAAACATTCTGACGCACCTGTTTCCAGCCATGGCGGTCATATTTTTATAGGTGCTGTGTATTCAGATGCTCTTTGGCGCCTGCTGGTAGTAAAGATCAAGGACTCTATTCCACGCCCGGGAGTGTACTGGGTAACTAGGGCTAGCCCTATATTTGTATAGACCAATCGGCACTCCGTGGAGACATGGTCAATATTTGTATAGACCAATCGGCACTCCGTGGAGACATGGTCAATATTTGTATAGACCAATCGGCACTCCGCGGAGACATGGTCAATATTTCTATAGACCAATCGGCACTCCGCGGAGACATGGTCAATATTTGTATAGACCAATCGGCAATCCGTGGAGACATGGTCAATATTTGTATAGACCAATCGGCACTCCGTGGAGACATGGTCAATATTTGTATAGACCAATCGGCACTCCGTGGAGACATGGTCAATATTTGTATAGACCAATCGGCACTCCGTGGAAACATGGTCAATATTTGTATAGACCAATCGGCACTCCGTGGAGACATGGTCAATATTTGTACAGACCAATCGGCACTCCGTGGAGACATGGTCAATATTTGTATAGACCAATCGGCACTCCATGGACACATGGTCAATATTTGTATAGACCAATCGCACTCCGTGGAGACACGGTCAATATTTGTATAGACCAATCGGCACTCCGTGGAGGCAAGGTCAATATTTGTATAGACCAGTCGGCAATCCGTGGAGACATGGTCAATATTTGTATAGACCAATCGGCACTCCGTGGACACATGGTCAATATTTGTATATACATCTTAATAAATAAATAAATCATTAAGTGTATTGCCAACTGGCGTGGGCGATTATGCCTCTCCACATCCTACCATCCCCAAGGGCATGTATCGTGTGCTGACTCCCTTCCGTGCCATGACACAAGACTGTCAATAATTGTCTCTCACTGTTTTCTATGACCGGCTTCCTGGCCTAGAGGTTAGCAACTTTTCGTGACGTGACAACGTTGAGAATCAGCAGTGGTTCGAATCGCGTCGGTAACTTACGGGGTATGTGAGCCGGCCGCTCAGAAAGCAATGGCAAACTACTGAGCGTAATCTTGCCAAGAAATCAACAATCAGCTGAAAGATGCTGATGTTGACAGCGATGTCCTGTAAAGGATATGCAAGACATTTTTTTAGTATTCCTATGTCTCTCGACAAATCTTTCCAGTTGTCACTACATGTTCCAGTTTTTGTATAAACTTTATATATACATATATACTTTAATTTTAGGACGCACACACACACACACACAAGCATACATGTCGCACCCATGTGTTTGTGTATGTGTGTGTGTGTGTGTGTGTGTGTGTGTGTGTGTGGTTGTGTTCGTATCTAAGTGTTTATTAAGCGCTTTTTCCAAAGAATTACGTTTGAATTGATTGTGTCTTTGAATATGTTACTCTGTCTTCATTTTGAAGCTTTACATCTGCTCCAATAGCTTGCGTATCTGCTTCTGTCATGTCCACAAGATTTATAATTAATGTGTCTAAGGAATGTAATTGACAGCAGATGTGGAATAATTGATTGTATTATGTCCACGTACGGGCGTTGGTTAATAATCTCTGACACATCTTTAGCTGCCAAATCCGATCAGTCATGAACAAGTCCACAACGGGCTTCAGTGTGGGTTTGTTGAGGGTCTGTGCTCTACTGGGAGGTAACCGGAGGAAGAAGGAAGAAGAAGGAGGAGGAAGAAAAGAGGAGGAAGGAGGAAGAAGTAGTCGGAAGAAGGAAGAAGTAGGCGGAAGAAGGAGGAGAAATAAGTGATTGGAAGGAGGATAAGCAAGGAGGAGGAAGAAGGAGAAGGAAGTTGGGGGTGGAAAGAGGAAGTGGAAGGAGGAGGAGAAAGATGGAGGAGGAATAAGAAAGGAGAAGCAAGGAGAATGAGACTGAGAAGGAGCAGAAAGGTTTGGTCAGTCTATGTAGTGTTTGGGTTCAACCTGAACATATCTGAACCATACTGGGAGAATCTGATACTCAACATTCTCA
This sequence comes from Cepaea hortensis, assembly GCA_963921405.1. Lineage (NCBI taxonomy): Eukaryota > Metazoa > Mollusca > Gastropoda > Stylommatophora > Helicidae > Cepaea > Cepaea hortensis. The sequence goes on from OY992882.1 coordinate 72,535,002, forward strand.
ACAATGTACCATACTGGAAGAATCTGATACTCAACATTCACAACAATATACCATACTAGGAGAATGTGATACTCAACATTCACAACAATGTACCATACTGGGAGAATCTGATACTCAACATTCACAACAATGTACCATACTGGGAGAATCTGATACTCACCATTCACAACAATGTACCATACTGGGAGAATCTGATACTCAACATTCACAACAATATACCATACTGGGAGAATGTGATACTCAACATTCACAAAAATGTACCATACTGGGAGAATCTGATACTCAACATTCACAACAATGTACCATACAGGGAGAATCTGATACTCAACATTCACAACAATGTACCATACAGGGAGAATCTGATACTCAACATTCACAACAATGTACCATACTGGGAGAATCTGATACTCAACATTCACAACAATGTACCATACAGGGAGAATGTGATACTCAACATTCACAACAATGTACCATACAGGGAGAATCTGATACTCAACATTCACAACAATGTACCATACTGGGAGAATCTGATATTCAACATTCACAACAATGTACCATACAGGGAGAATCTGATACTCAACATTCACAACAATGTACCATACTGGGAGAATCTGATACTCAACATTCACAACAATGTACCATACTGGGAGAATCTGATACTCAACATTCACAACAATATACCATACTGGGAGAATGTGATACTCAACATTCACAACAATGTACCATACTGGGAGAATCTGATACTCAACATTCACAACAATTACCATACTGGGAGAATGTGATACTCAACATTCACAACAATGTACCATACAGGGAGAATCTGATACTCAACATTCACAACAATGTACCATACTGGGAGAATCTGATACTCAACATTCACAACAATGTACCATACAGGGAGAATGTGATACTCAACATTCACAACAATGTACCATACTGGGAGAATCTGATACTCAACATTCACAACAATGTACCATACTGGGGAAGAATCTGATACTCAACATTCACAACAATGTACCATACAGGGAGAATCTTATACTCAACATTCACAACAATGTACCATACTGGGAGAATCTGATACTCAACATTCACAACAATGTACCATACTGGGAGAATCTGATACTCAACATTCACAACAATATACCATACTGGGAGAATGTGATACTCAACATTCACAACAATGTACCATACTGGGAGAATCTGATACTCAACATTCACAACAATTACCATACTGGGAGAATGTGATACTCAACATTCACAACAATGTACCATACAGGGAGAATCTGATACTCAACATTCACAACAATGTACCATACTGGGAGAATCTGATACTCAACATTCACAACAATGTACCATACAGGGAGAATGTGATACTCAACATTCACAACAATGTACCATACAGGGAGAATCTGATACTCAACATTCACAACAATGTACCATACTGGGGAAGAATCTGATACTCAACATTCACAACAATGTATTCACTGTCTGGAGGTAAACACAAAAGCCACAAACATGATGTTGCATGATTCATCTCATCTCATTTCATCTCATCTCATCTGATCTCATCTCATCATGCTCCTCTTGTACCTTGCGGCGGTGTCGGGGAGAAGTATAAACAGCGAGTAAGTGCTCGTTTATGGGCTTTATTGATCGAGATTCCCATGGATTCTGTTATTCCCTCCGTCCAACGTTTATGTGGTCGGTCTCTTCCTCTGTTTCCGTCTGGTCTGTACATCATTGCCTGTTGTGGTATGCTGTTAGTTGGTAACCTAATTGCATGGTCAAACCATTTCACTTGCTAATAAACTCTAGCGTTGCTATAACTCCCACTTTAGTCCTGATTTCTTCATTTCTGATCTTCTTTCTTCTTGTTACATTGAGTATTCTTCTTAGGGATCTCATTTCTGTTGCTGTGATTTTTCTTTTCTCTTTTTCTGTCATTGTCCATGTTTGGCATTGGTAGCATAGAGTTGGTAGGAAGATTGTGTTTTAGAGTGCTTTCTTGGCAACTATTGGTACCTGTTTGTTCTTTAGTATTGGTGCCATTTGTCCAATGACTTGTTTTGCCTTATTGCATTATTTTCGATCAGTCCGTTAATACTTCTTAGTTTTTCAACGAGCACGATTTATTGCCTGGCATATTTACCTGCATCTCGGCAGGAGTGAATAAATGAATAATTCTTAAGCTGAAACAATTTAAACACATAGTCACAAGTATTCTTCGAATCTGGAACATTTGTTATACGCACGGTAATTTCAAATTTAACTCGAACTTTTTCTGTTTGCACAATACCGCCTAAATTGCTAACGCCTCACTATATTTGAAAATCGTTTATTGTCCATCAAATTGTGACTATGTGTTTTAATTGTGCCAGCTTAAGTATTACACATTTATTCACGGCATGTGATATATGTATTGTGTAATCCGTGTGGTATGCTTTATCTTATTCACATTCATTCAATCAATCATGTGCCATGCCGGAAAGCGTGGGCGGTCATGACTCGCCATTTCACTCGATCACCAGAGTCGTGGATCAGCTCAGTATTCACATTCACGCAGTCTTATTTCTCATTTATCTGATTCTTGCATATATGAAAGATGTCCGTTCTGACCATTCACATTCTGATCTACACATAACAATATATCAGGACAAAATGTTTGCACTCGTGTCTTTAGTGTCCAAAACGGCTCTTTGATAATTCCCTCCCCATAAAGACATTCCCCTTTTTAATTTAACATATTTGTTTTTATGCAGTTAATTGTGTGTACCTGGCTGTTCATGTTCTTATATTTAGTGCAGTATCCTCATTAGGGCAATGAAAGTGTCACCTTCCTGCGATTGTTATGAATATTTGTATTTGTTTACTACACAGATTTGCAAAAGTCACATTCTTCCATGATGTCCATATTTTGACTGGAGTTGGGAGTAAGGGAACAGGTGTGAGTCTTACCAGACTGTGACCCCAATTACTAAGACTACTAATCTATATTTTCATTCCTGGAAGACGTCTTCTATTCCTTTTGCAGCCCGAGACCTCTGAGGAGTTTGTGTCTCTTCCCATCTACCAACTTAATGCACTGTTCATTGATCTTTTTATACGTTTTTCTGTGCTGCTCTAAGAGTAGACAAGCTCTAATCAGATATAATTATTGAAAATTTGGATTAATACTGCTTTCTTTCAATCCTGCGGTATTGGCCTGCCCTTGCAGCTTTAATTTAATGGTGTTAGGTGAGTTTTCCTAGCAGTTTGGCCTACACTTGTAAGTATGTTATTTATCGCCTTTGTTTGACAACTGCCAGACTGCATCGAGCTTCTTTGTGATTAGATGTACTCTTGTGTGGGCGGATGTTATTTGTCGTTAAAAAATATATACTCTTTGATCCCCCCCCCCCAACTCCCACACCTTGAGAAGCAGTCTATTTATCTAGCTTTCTTTGAGAGAACTTTGATAAATAACGTTTCTTCTTCTGTCTTTGTGAGTAATTTTCCATGGTAACGAATACCTTTAGAAAAGGCTTTTGATCGAGTGGATGGGAACAAGCTGTGGGAAATTCTTAAAAGATATGGGGTAAGCACACATCTAACTAACGTATGTAGAAGCTTATATAGCAACGGTGATTGCACCGTAAGACCAAACGGAGGAAACTCAGAAGCCTTCACCATAAGATCCGGAGTACGAGAAGGTTGTTGTCCTGTCACCCATCCCTCTTATTCATAACTTATATTGACAGCACATGTAAAGAAATCAGCCAAATCAGAGACCGCAACAATATCTAATGAAGAACAGAACACAGAAGAAGAACCAACGGCAAATTACACTATTAAAGAACTGCTATTTGCAGAAGATCAAGCAATAATTGCAAAATCAGACGTAGAACTACTATTCTACATAAAGTCTAAACTACGTGTGTAAGGGGCATAACATGAAAATTAGCACAAGTAAAACAAAGGTAATGACTATAACCAAAGAAGAAAAAAATAATAAAGATTAATCTACACGAACACTAACTGAAACAGGTAAAGAGCTTCGAGTACCTAGGAAGTATAATATCATGAAATGGCAAATCAGAAGACGAGATCGAGAATATTTGCAATAAATGAAACCAACTGACTGGACTAATGGCACCAACACTAAACAACAAACATGTATCAGTAGACACTAATACAGCAGTCTGTAAGACAGTCTTTGCACCAACTCTAGGCTACCAACACCAAACATGGACAATGACAGAAAAAGAGAAAAGAAACATTGCAACAACGGAAATGATACCCCTAAGAAGAATACTCATTGCATCAAGTAGAGAGAAAATCAGAAATGATTCAATCAGGCCTAAAGTTGGATAAACAGCAGTGCTAGATTTTATTAGAAAACAGCAAGTGAAATGGTTCGAACACATAATTAGGCTACCAACTAACAATCTAACACAACAAGCAATGACGCAAATGGAACCAGAAAAAGAGAATGGCTATGTAAACAATTGGAAGAGGGTTAAATAGAACAGAGTCCATGGAACTCATACATGAAACTCATGAACTGGCAGTCAGCATCTACTTATGCTTCACCTCGTCACCGCAAGCCACAAGTTGAACACGATTATAATTAACCAATGTATTTTCTTGTATTTTTGCAATGTTATTTTAGAGCTTTGACTGTCCTGCATATTTTGTTATTCTTGTATGTATGTATTATTTTGATTCTGTGGTTTTTTTCTGCACAATATAGATAATTAAGTGCTTTATATACATCACTTCCTATAATTTTCTGTCCTCTCAAGTATTGCTCCTTTCTTTACTTTTCTAACTTCTGTTACTTTTTCTAACAAATTCTAACGACCAAAAAGGACACGGTATCTTTTCTGGCACCTGGCAGTACTGTTTCCACGGCTGCTGTTAATGCTGCCTGGGGTCACTCCCTGCCACACAATTCTGTCCAGACTATGGCGTTGTATCTGTTCTTCCACACAATTCTGTCCAGACTATGGCGTTGTATCTGTTCTTCCACACAATTCTGTCCAGACTATGGCGATGTATCTGTTCTTCCACACAATTCTGTCCAGACTATGGCGTTGTATCTGTTCTTCCACACAATTATGTCCAGACTATGGCGATGTATCTGTTCTTCCACACAATTATGTCCAGACTATGGCGTTGTATCTGTTCTTCCACACAATTATGTCCAGACTATGGCGATGTATCTGTTCTTCCACACAATGCTGTCCAGACTATGGCGATGTATCTGTTCTTCCACACAATTCTGTCCAGACTATGGCGTTGTATCTGTTCTTCCACACAATTCTGTCCAGACTATGGCGATGTATCTGTTCTTCCACACAATTATGTCCAGACTATGGCGATGTATCTGTTCTTCCACACAATTATGTCCAGACTATGGCGTTGTATCTGTTCTTCCACACAATTCTGTCCAGACTATGGCGATGTATCTGTTCTTCCACACAATTCTGTCCAGACTATGGCGATGTATCTGTTCTTCCACACAATTCTGTCCAAACTATGGCGATGTATCTGTTCTTCCACACAATTATGTCCAGACTATGGCGTTGTATCTGTTCTTCCACACAATTCTGTCTAGACTATGGAGATGTATCTGTTCTTCCACACAATTCTGTCCAGACTATGGCGATGTATCTGTTCTTCCACACAATTATGTCCAGACTATGGCGTTGTATCTGTTCTTCCACACAATTCTGTCCAGACTATGGCGATGTATCTGTTCTTCCACAAAATTCTGTCCAGACTATGGCGATGTATCTGTTCTTCCACACAATTCTGTCCAGACTATGGCGATTTATCTGTTCTTCCACACAATTCTGTCCAGACTATGGCGATTTATCTGTTCTTTCTTCCACACAATTCTGTCCAGACTATGGCGATGTATCTGTTCTTCCACACAATTCTGTCCAGACTATGGCGATGTATCTGTTCTTCCACACAATTCTGTCCAGACTATGGCGATGTATCTGTTCTTCCACACAATTCTGTCCAGACTATGGCGATGTATCTGTTCTTCCACACAATTCTGTCCAGACTATGGCGATGTATCTGTTCTTCCACACAATTCTGTCCAGACTATGGCGATGTATCTGTTCTTCCACACAATTCTGTCCAGACTATGGCGATGTATCTGTTCTTCCACACTATGCACACGATCCGATTCCTGTTGTTTAATCTGTCACCTTTCATCTCCCAAATGGAGCCTTCCAGCAACTCACACCAAGCCCCGTGTCGCTTGTTCATCATTGATTGGATTTTGCAGAACAAGTGTTCTATGGGATGAAGAAGCCCATACTTCCTCAGTCGCGTCAGACACAATCATTGTAAATTATCGTGTTATTATTCAATGCGCCCCTTGTGGATCTCGGTAACACGCGGGGGCCTCTCAGTTGACAGAATATTGACAGCAGACGTTTGAAAGTGTGTAGGAGCAAACGCAGATTCGCTTGGCAAGGAGGTTTTGATTAACGTAAGTACGAGTACTTCTCCTTTGTGTCTGTTTCTGTCAAGTGTGTGGATTCGCGTGCAGTAATGGAAAATCAATATTCTGAGCTCAGATAAGTTCAGTGGGGGAACGATCTGTCGGTTGAATAATTGGAAGTAACTACTTTTTCATGACACATTGGGCACATCAAAGAAGGAAATTTTGAGGTGTTTGGGGGAATTTGAACAGTATATTCGGTAAGATTTTCTCCTCGTGCCCACCACACGCCATGCTGCACAGTGTAGGTAACTGCTAATAATAATAAATACCATGTATAAACCATACATTGTACTGCGTGATATAATATCTCGCTAGACTCCAGAGTATGATTAAACCACAAGTAAGAGATATAAAAACGCACGACACTTGATGTCTTCTTTGTTTGACTTTTGGTCTCGACAAACTAATGATAGCTAGCTAGTTACCTTACCGTGCAGCACAGTGCATGTTTTATACACGATAATATATATATATATATATATATATATATATATATATATATATATATATATATATATATATATATATATATATATATATATATGAGCACACATGTGTGTGTGTGTGTGTGTGTGTGCGCGCGCGTGCACGTATGCGTATTTTGTCCCCTCGGCAGTAATAGTCACGTTGTTTCATTGTTGTTAGCCTTGGTCCTCACCTGGGACTACACGAGTTGGGACCCCCCCCCCCCTCCCCCCAGTAATATGAAGTCAGTAAAATAAAGGACCCTTGGGCATATGGTGCTAGACCCATCTTTGTATGACCAATCGGCGCTCAGTTGGTGACGTGGTCAGTGTCACGTCGGTCGCCATCACTTCCCGTGACATGTTCTGATTGCCATATTTGGTTCGTCGACAGGTCAGTTTGTGAAATCTGCTTGAGGGAGGATTCGAATCCACGACCACAGGGCTGGCAGGCGAACTTCTGCCAGTATATTATCGATGCACCCAGTAGTAAGAACTACTGCAACAAGTATATGCATGTGTACACACGTCCATCATCAGCACTTGCATCATGATCACCACCACCACCATTATTATCATAATCACCGCCACTACCATCATTACTGTAATCACAACCATCACCATAATCATCATCATTATAATTATCACCAACATGATCATCACATAATCACCATCGTCATCTTTACTAAAATCATCATCATTATCACCATAATAAAAATCATCATCACCATAATCACCAACATCATCATCACGATGTACACCACCACCATTATCATCATCATCATCACATAATGACCGCCACTATAATCATCATCATTATCATCATCCTTACCACCTCCCCACCACCATCATCATTATTACCATCATCATCACCATCATCACCACCAGCTCTGTCATCATTACCACCATGCGTATGTCTGTAGATGTTTTCTCTGTAATGCCAATAATTGTATCACAGTGCTTATCTCTAACTTCTCTGTCGTTCTGACAAATATGATGTAGAAGCAGTACTTGTTAGTGGAGTATATTGCACTGTGAACCGTTGTGTGAAACCCGTTGGAGAATCACATGAACACGCCACGCGTTCAGTGACAATATGAAGAGCTTTGAATGTGCATAGGTTCAACTTTCAAGTGGAACTCCTTCAAATGACGGTACAGATGTAAGCGATTTCTTGTATTGTAAATATGTCTACTCAAGTTGTTACATTAACCCCTTCAGTCCCGGACAGTTGGCACTTTCACTCCGTCTCACACATGTGATGTTTATTGTAAAATAATAATTGTCAATGACAGAGAGAATTAATGAGATGTGCCTCATTGTATTGTATTATATATACTTCTTGATCGTGTCTATTTGACTGGTTGACTTATTAAAGCAGCAGAAGATTTATGATACGATTAATGTTTAAATGTGTTATTTCTCTCTTTCTCCCCGTGCTATTTTTTCATGTGTATGTGTGTGCGTGCGTGTGTGCGTGCGTGCGCGCGTGTGTGTGTGTGTGTGAAGTAACACGATACCAATAACACTGCCAACGGTCAGACTAAATTTAATCCAATAAACAAGATGCAGTTAGAAATGTTAATAATGACCAAATGCGACCAAAGTAGCCCTGTCAAGTTTACAGGCTGAGATCCCTTGTCTTCGGCGTTTAGGTGTGGATGAGTCCTTAGAGATTGTATTAACATCTTTATTGTTACATCTACGGTTTTAAGGCTTATTTCCTCGTCAAACTTTCTTTATTCTGAAAGCTTATTCAGAACGCTTCACATCAAAAGACAGGTGAAATAAAAGAAGTTTTCCTGGATTGGCCGAGTGCCACGGAAGACAACAGCGGTAGAGCTTATCAACAGTCCATTTATACGTGTTGATTTTCGGCACCCTTTTTCGTTGAATGATCTCTCCAGTGTTGCGTTTGCATTTAACCATCTTCATGTAGTTTTATATACTTTGCGTTCTGTAATCGGGGAAAGGCGATGGGGTGAGGGAAAGGGAGGGGGGGGGGGAAGAAGTACATGTACATGAACTTCGATATTCTGACGATACAGTGTTATAATCAACAACAAACGTGGAAATTGAGAAACTAGTCGAGCCAGTGCAATAACATAGTTAAAAATAGAATATATATCTCTCAATGCCATTCTCCAACAGCTTAGAGAAAGTGAACAGTTGTTAATATTTAGCTTCTCTGCTGACTGGCGATGGAAATTTTATAACAAATTAAAAGAACAACAAACCGTTCTCTGGAAAAGAAAACAATAAAGCAATTAAAGCATGCATATTTCCTGTGGCAACATATGGGGGATCCAACCCCGGATGTTAATTTTTTGAGCACAATGTAACAAAATATCGTCTGTCAAGACGGTAAGGTGCCAGCATTTAGAAATTAGCTTTAGAGCGCTTATCCACCTTTTAATATAAACATTACAGGAGGATATTAAAATAAATCATACTACAGCAAGAGACAACAATCAGATCTATCCGACAAGAGCTAGACAGAGAGCTTTTCTATTTGATTTTGATGTTTATTAACCACTGTATTTTATTTTTTTCTTTCTTTAGAAAATCATAATCAGAACACACTCGCGCCTGACGTATTTTTGTTGTATTTGCGTACATGTATTTGTTGAAAGGCAGATATCAAAAAGACTGAAGGTAATGTTTTATATCCTGCAATTCTCACTTATCTTAGCCTTATGACATTGGTATGTTATCTGTTTTATGCCTGCATTGTCTCCATGTCAGTCCTTAGTCTGGTGGCTACTGATCTCTGAATGCTTCGTGTTTGATGACTTCCTTCCCTTTCTGTACACCCGTTACTGTACATGTCAGACTTTCTGCAATGTCTTCTCACCAGGAACATTAGTTAAACAGTTTTCCATAATTTTGTCTTTGGCTTCTGTAGCCACCGTCTTGTACATTTTATTGTACTGATTCTGTGTTGTTCGTGATGTATTTCTTCCAATTCGTCATCAATTTTAGTTCGATCTTTCGCACTTTCCTTCACTCTTTATTCGTATGCTATCCATGACCTTTCAACTGTCTTATTTCACAAATGTGTTTGGATACATGTTCTGTGTGTCTTTCGTTTGGCCCTTCGGCGGAAGATAGACAGCTGTTATTTGGGTCTTTACTTCCAGCATGATATATGATGACTCTTGACTTAATTTGTTCGAGAAGTTTCTCCTTTGGCAGATGACTATTCCTCTGTGTTCCCATAATATTCCAGTTTGCTGAGAAACCAGCAATTAGAGTCAAATTAATGACTCCATCTGAGTCCTCCGGTCTTGTTGCTGATCTTATAGCCCGTCATAATTCACAACTAGACTAGTGCCTGAAAATGTGCAATTCCTTGTCTATTTTCTGTAAGATTTCCCCACTCCTTTGGTGGAGAATTGATGCCTCAGACTGTGAGTTATATCCCACCGGAACTAGCCATCAAGAAAGACGGTGTACATATGAGCAAACATTATAGATCCTTCATCTGGGGTGACCTACGCGTTCAACTATGCCCTGTATCTTAGTGTCGTCAGTGTTTCCTGTATTTGTATCATACGCCGGTGATAGACTTCATGCTTTACATGACATTGAATGTTCGGTTCATAGTTCAAATTACTGTCCTGAATAGTTCAGTCTACTGTCCTGAATCATGAGAATGTTGACATCGTACATACATCAGCTCTATGTCTTCGTACGCTGATGAACGGGAAACTAACGCTCGAAAGAGAATTTAAAAAAAAAAACAACAACAACAACAAACAAACAAACAAACAAACTTTATTTTCAAAGGGTAACAAATTGGGCTCACAGGCACGTCTTACATTTGGCCCTTCCAATCACTCGTCTTTCGTTCATCAATAGCGCATGATACATTCACACAGGAAAAAAGAACATGGTCAAATGAATGTTGTAAACATAAAAAATGCATATTATCATGTTATGAGACACATCCCCCACCCACCCACACACACACACACACACACCCACACCCACACCCAGACATACACATATGCATCAACCACCCACCCATCCCCACCCACACACATACCCCACCAATCCCATAATCCACACACACTCACCCACACACATATCCTCACCACCCACACACCCCCAACCACCCAGCCAAACATTCATTCCCCCAAACGTAAATCCACCACCCACACACACATCCCCCCACCAATCCAATCATCCCGCATCTACCCACACACATCCCGCACCCACCCACACATCCCCAACTTACACACATATCCCACACAATCTTTCCCCACCCATCCATACATCCCGCACCAACCCACACACACCCCACCATCCCCCAACCTACACACACTCACCCACCCACACATCCTCCACCCACCCCCATTTACCCATCCCCCAACCACACATAACTTAACCACACATCCCACACCAACACACACATCCCCCACCCATACACCCACATCCCCACCCACACATCCCCCACCCACACACACATCCTCCAACCTACACACACTCACCAACCTACACATCCTCCACCCACCCACCCACACACCATCAAATCACCCATCACGCAACCACCCATCCCTTAACCACACATCCCCCACCCACACGAACACACATCCCCACACACACACATCTTTCCAGCCATACACAATCTCCCACCTACAACCCTTACACCCACACATCCTCCCAACACACAAGCCTCTCATCCACACACACATCCACACTCACCCGGACATTTTCCCACCGACCCTCACATCCCCCACACACACATCCATTACCCACACATCTTCACACCTACTCACACATGTTCCCCACCCACCCACACACCCTCACCCAAAAAGGCATCCCCCACTCACCTACGCACATCTCCCACCCACACATATATCCCCAGCCACACACACGTCTCCCACCAATACACCCCTCACACACACATCTGCCCACCCAAACACCAATCCCAAACCCACACACACATCCCCACACACCCCACACTTACCCCTACCACACGCATCACCCGACACACACACACACACACACATAAACCCCACACACACACCCACATCCTCACACCTAGACACATACATGATGCCTCGCATAATCACTGAAACTAATATGGACAAACCACATACTTTACACGCACATACACTGATGATTATCGTGAGCATCTCACAGAAATTTAAATCATGGAGAAAATATTATACATATACATTATGTAACGTAAAAGATAGCGATGCTCCCACGCATAGAGACAGGCACACACACACACACAAAGACACAGACACAGACGCGCGCGCACACACACACACACACACACACACATATATATATATATATATATATATATATATATATATATATATATACACACACATACATTCACTCTCACACTCGCTCACTCTCTCACTCACTCTAAAGTAACGTATATGTGTTCATATTATACAAGGTAAGATCAAGTAGCATTCACAATGATAATATGAAAGATGAGAATACACATAACATATGGAATAGCATGTTACATGACATGCGTGCTCTCAACTCTCTCTACCTTCTTTCACACACACACACACACACACACACACACACTCACACACATGCGCGGACACACACACACACACACACACTAACACACCCACTCTCCTCCAACCCACACATCCTGCACCTACCCACACATCTTCCACTCACACAATCTCCTGCCACCCACCCACACATCCCGCACTCACCAACACACACATCGCCACCCACATACATATCCACCCACCCCGCACCCCACCCCCCCCCCCCACACACACACACACACATCCCCCACTCACACACCAAAAAGACGTAAGCAGCTATCAACACATGAGAAGATAATCCCAAGAGGAGTAACAAGAGAAGCCGTGACAGATATAAACTGAATTCAGAAGACGTCAACATGTTATTTGGGAGAAATAATGAAACGCAAAGAAATCAATATTAAAGTTTGAGATGCAAAGTGTACATTTCAGTTAACGTAACACGTGCCAGAGGTAATGTGGAGAATGTAGCAGATGTGGGATTGGCTAATGTATTTTACAGTTTGAAACAAGCTTGTGTTCAGATCTCATTTCTGCATGGATACAATCTGTGTATGCAAAAAATACGCACCATTTTAGTGCACGACTTTTTAGCTGTGATAAAACATGAATTTGTATTAACAGAACAATTGTCATTGCACCATTGCTAACTCTACAGACACCAAGTCTCCCCCAACACACTGACAATCAGACATGCCAATTGCCTATTTTCATTACTATGCGATTTCCCCACGTATTTGCTTCCCTTTCATGTCTTTGCAACTAAATTGTACTAAATTGTAAATCCGGTTCAATGTGACTGATAGGCGGGCGATCCATAAAGGCCTTGGTGTGTTGTTTCTTCTGACTACGGTTTTCGTACGCGCTTTCCTCATTTTGTTGTTGTTGTGTTGTTGTTGTTGTTGTTTTTTTTTTTTTTTTTTTTTTTGGGGGGGGGGGGGGGGAGGGGGGGGGGATTGCAGTAAATGATTCCATTGCCCAGCTATTGAACTTAGTACTTGATGTGACACTTGAGCAGTGGATTTCTTGTGGAATGCTTTTTTATCTCTCTGCGGTGGGTTGTGTTATGAAGCGCATGTCCGAAAAAAATAACTACTAGGCAGGGCAAGTTTCCTCCCTGACATTCTCCTATCTCTGTTTAATATAACGACGACGCCCCCCCCCCTCCTTTCCCCCCCCCCCCAATCAAGTCCAGTAAGTAAAGATGTTAGTTAGTTAGTCGACAGATCATCCTCATTGCACATCGAACCATATAGTCCATAAGTGCTCGGATCCCTCCTCAGTAAATCACGCAGCGTGTAGTATTGGTTTATTAATCTTTTTTGGACTTCCCGCATAGTGTTCTTGTTTGGCCACATCTCTTTTAATTTGCTGTTCGCGCATCCTGCCCATGGTTGTAGATTTACAGTCATCACTTGCTTCTCGCGAACGACTTACTTCTCGTAGAGCATTCAGAATGTCCGCCTGGTCCCTGGCTCGTCCACCTGCCACAGTAACCTTACCCTCAAGCTTGTCAGCCCGCTCATTCCTCACAAACCCGCATGCCCTGGCACGAAAATGAAACTAATCTTTGCCAGCCGAGACCGCTCCAGAGACAGCAACCACTCTCTTCGGATCCACCCCATTTCTGTCTGCTTGGGCATGCTCATTGAGTCACTAAGGAAACATGCCCTAGTGAATGTGTGTGTCTCGAGCCATGTTATTGCTTTACTTATTGCCATGACTTCCATACTTGTGGTGAAAGCAAAAGCACCAGGGTATTCCTTCACAATTCTTCCTCCGGCTTGAGCCGTAAAGGCCCATGAACTTCTCACTAATCGAACGACCGACCAATCTATGTAAATGACAGCATCACCCTACAGAGAATTCTCGAAAATCAAAGCCTTTACAGCTGCTCCACAGCAGCCGATTTTCTTGTCTGTATGTTCTGTCTAGTTGGATGCAAACTGAAAAGGACATAGATAAATCTGTTGGCATTTGTACCCACTCCTCGCCATGTTCTAAGGCCACAAGTGAACATCTGTTGAAGAATGTCTTCAGCTTCACACATCCACGACTTTCCTGTTTTTAACCTGCTGCCCTTTACCTTCTTAATTTCACTGTGCAGTGGATGTTGTGTGTTTGCGTTGACTCTGAGGTAGGCACGTGCTCTGCAAATTTTTATTCTGTCCCCATGGCTGGAAAATCAAGAACGTAGTGCATTGCCCTGCATACTGTATCTCTCGTACATCCAAGAATAATATGCATAGCTACGTTCTGTATCCTTTCCATCAGCTAACGGCTGATAGTCAGGATTGCCGTCGTATACTGCAAAACAGAAAAGATCAGACCCTCGTAAAGGATGCATAGATGGCGCTGCCCACAGTTTGCTGCCGCCATCACCCGCATCACAGCCAAACCTCGCTTGGCCTTTGTTATCATCCGGTCTATGTACTCATGATAAGCAAGGCTTCGATCAAAAAGTATCCCTACGTAGTTCATTGACTGCGTTCTTTCCACCGTCTCCTAACACAGATTTACAGCTGGTGTTGAAGTGTTGGCAATATGGTTATTCAAAGAGAACCATGTCACTGCTGCCTTCGTTGGGCTGACCATTGCCCTAGATTCCACACACCAAGTGCTTATGCGATTTAGTTATGTTTGTAGATCCACAGCAACCCCATCTCTATCCTTACCCTGACGATACACTAACACATCGTCGGCATATGACATGTCCTCCCCGGTCCTATGATCTGCTCGCCGGTAATTCTCACAGTGTAGGCGATGAACAGCACCGGAGATAATGGTGATCCCTGTGGCAGGCCCGGATATATTGTTGTTGATTCCAACTGCCACATCTAAAAACTACTTTCCGTTGGAAGGGAGCTGCGGCGATCCAACTAAGGAGGAATGGACTTATCTTGAGTTCAAGAAGCCTTTTCCACCTCACAATTCCCCCACTGTGGCTGTTCCCAGCTTAGTTTTTTTTTCTGCCATGATAATTCCTGCGCTTGTCACGCCTTATTTTACTCACCACATCTTGCCCTGAACTGTCATACTTGAAGATCTTGACTGTTGGCTTGAGTTGCCTAGATCTCTGCTCTCTACCAATATGCTGCAAGGGTGGTGGTCGCTGCCATGGTGCCCAAGGACACCCCATCTACATACTGTAGTGAGTGAAGGAGAAACCAGCGCCAGGCCAATAACACTGTCCTCATCACCTGGACGACTTGCTGTCCTTGTGACACAGACACTATTGATACAAAGTCACTGATTTCAACTGCCTCCTCGAGCTCCTTCCCCTGTGTGTTGGAAGAAATGTTACCCCATGATTTGCCTTTAGCGTTGAAATCGCCGCAGAAAATGGCATTCCTCTAATGAAATACTCGTAATATGTCACTCAGACACTGCCATCTCTGGGAATCCACACTCCACCTGTTACAGACATAAACATAAACCAACACGAATGGTAGACTGGATTGAACTCTAACAGCCTGTATTTGTATCTCGTTACTGTACCACCTGGACATGTCCAGCTCTGAAGCCACTAAGTAAAGTGCTGTTTGTTCCAAAGAAAGATGTAAACAAACACAATCATCTAATACATAGACTTGGAAAATACTACAATAGAACTAAGAGTTAACCAAACTACCACTGTGTTTATTCGCTTTCTAAATATTCATAATCTTCTTCTTCTTCAGCGTTCCGAGCCATTGAGGTTCTTTGCTGCAGATACAATCCGTCTCCATTCGTCTCTCTGGTGGACCCTCTCTTGCCAGTCGTTGATTCCAAGTGCTTGTAAGTCTGTATATGTATTATCTCTCCACCGTCTTCTTGGTCTACCTCGGGGTCTACGGTCATTTATTTCCTGAGTGTAAGCGAGTTTTGTTTCCCTATTATCTTCCATTCTTTCTATATGCCCCAGCCATTGTAGTCTATTAGCCTTCATGATACCAGTGATTAGCGGGGACTTAAACAGATCATAAATGTCTTTGTTACTTCTTCTTTTCCACTCTCCACTTTGTGTATCCCTAATGGGTCCAAAGATGCGTCTTAAAATTTTGTTCTCAAAGGTTTGTAACAAGGCTTCGTCTCCTTTCGTTGTACTCCAGGTTTCAGAACCATACAGCACAACTGGTCTGATCAGTGTTTTGTATATTGTGATTTTGGTGTTAAGAGATAGCGCATTTGATTTTAGTAGATGTTTTAGTGCATAGTATATCTTATTTCCAGAGTTGATTCTAGTTTGTATTTCTTCCCTTATGATGTTGGAGCAGTTGAAGATTGTACCCAGGTATTTGTATGTTTCCGTTCTTTTAATGGTCATATTACCTATTTGTATGTGGCCAGAGTTTTTAGCCATTCCGTCTCTTGAAATTACCATATATTCTGTCTTATCTTGGTTGATAACCAGCCCCATCTGTTGGGCTTTTTCCTTTAAGTGAGTCAATATTTCCAATGTCTTTTGTTCACTTTGCCCTATAATATCTATATCATCTGCATAACCAAGCAGCTTGGATGTTCCTCCAATATCACATTCTTTCTTTACCTTCCTTACAACTTTCTCTAGAGCCAGATTGAAGAGTGGCGGCGATAGTGCATCACCTTGTTTCAAGCCAGATGTTATTTGGAAAGGGTCTGATTTCCTGCCTTTATATGTTACTATATTATAAGTATCTTCCATGCATAGTCTGGTCATGTTGATTAACTTCCTTGGTATTCCAAATTCCTGCATAGCATTCCATAGACTATTCCTATGGACACTATCATAAGCCTTTTTAAAATCCACAAAAATGTTATGGAGATCTCTTTTATACTCCCAATTTTTCTCGGCTATTTGTCTTAAGATAAATATCTGATCTAATCGTTGATCTGTTTTGTCTAAAACCCGCCTGGTAGTCACCTAATATGTCGTCTGAATATGGTTTTAGTCTATTTAGTAATACTGCGGATAGTATCTTATAGCTTGTGGGCAGTAGTGATATTCCTCCATAATTTTCACATTGGAACTTGTCTCCTTTCTTAAAGATAGGTATCAATAATGACTCTTTCCAGTCATGGGGTAATTCTTCTGTCCTCCAGATTTTTATTATTAGTTCGTATAGCTTTAGATGTAATGCATGGCCACTTGCCTTTATAAATTCAGCAGCAATTCCATCAGTCCCAGTTGCCTTATTGTATTTAAGTCGTGTGATTACATATAGGATTTCTTCAAATGTAGGTTCTTCAATTTGTGGTTCACATGTTAGAACCTCTTCCTGTGGGAAAGTGTTACTTGGAGCTTCACAATTAATTCAACAAAATATTCTTTCCATGTGTTGCACATTTCCTCATTGGTATTTATCATATTCCCATTTTTGTCTTTTAAACCATATGTGTGTTGTTGCTGCCCTCGTTTCATTGACTTAAGTTCTTTATAAAACTTTCTGGATTCATTTTTCTGGTCCGAAATCGAGGCTCATGTATCTGTTTCGTAATAAAAATGGTTTTTATAAAGGTGGGGATGTTAACCATTAATAAATCATTCAGAATATCATGATAATAGGATGGTTTGTGGTATGATTATAGGAAACTGGTGATTTCAAGACACAAGACATTCACATATGTCGGATAACGTTAGGTCAACCCGAAAGAGATAGAGGATACTAATGTCCCTCTTTCCCAAAGTGATCCTGCCCGTTATAATTCTCTTAACTTTCAATGGCTCAAATGCCTGAGTCTATAACTAGAGTCTCGGAGAACCAAGGAATTCCTCTACGAAACCAAGGAGAAGTTTCCCTGAATAACAATATCCTTTTGGTGGTTCCTTGCTTCTCCTCTCTCAGCTAAGTAATTAATATCTAGGGTGTGTTTATTTAAACAACTTAACAATGACAAGAAAGAAATACACTCAAGGGAGGAAATGACCTCCTTTTGATAATTTAATAAACATAAATTGGGTTATTGATAATTAAGTTCATAACACATCAATCCAATTCAAAAACAAGGGTCATATATATACATATATATCATTGATGCCCCAAACATACAGGTTCACTAACATCAAACTATATTCCAGTTCCTCCTTGATAGGTACTTATTTATTTTCCATTGGAGCAAGTTAAATCTGAAACTGGGTATGCATTCAGGTTAATCTATTCCAGAGTTCTTGGATCCCTGTGGCAAATAGTCTCCTGAAATTATGTATATTATATTTCTCTAGAGTGTAGATATGTTCCAGGTGCTAATAAGATAGTGGCTCTTAGTTCTCCGCCCTCAGGTACAAGAATAAGTTCTCTATGTCACCTGTCCTAACTGTTTAGTGGAACTTCTTACAGGGAGTTGCTTTCGGGATAGTTTTCTGCACCACTGTATCCATTCACTTCAATCAAAGTCATGTCTGGATCTAGATCGATCTAGACAGTACCTGAAATTCCATCATAAAACATATATCTACTGATGTCATCAATATGAACATTAGAAACGGAAGACAGTCAAAATCCCGAGAAAAACAAGGAAAATAAATACAGGAGATTATGATCCTAGGAAAATAAACAAGGGAGGAAGAGGGTCTTGGTGTTCTCCAATAGTTATCAACCCCACAATTGGTTATTCTCCATCCAATCCTTCATTATAGGGCGCTCAAGGTTTATACCCCCAGATAAACAGTGTCACCTTCACCCATGGTCTCTAGGTTGAGTAATACCTTGATTGATTCAGAATGTGATAACTATGTTCACCATTCCCTTTTGTTCCTAATTATTTTCCATAGATATCCTTCCATTTAAAAGAAAAGGTTCTCATACATTAAGGTTACATTTCATTCCTACATGCAATGAATATTTGCTTATAAACAATATAAGTACATTATGGTATCATTTCGTGTATAACATTCAGAATTATTCTTCCTAATTAAATGCTCCGAGAAGGAATATCTTCCCTCCTCTTCACCATGTATGTAATATGCCTTTACCTCATTCATCATCATCATCATCATCACCACCACCATCATCATCATCATCATCATCATCATTATCATCAAACACAATTCAGGACACAAAACCATAGGATTTTAACATGAGTGATATGGAATACAGAGTGTTGTCATGCTTATAAGTGCACTAAATTATTAATTAGTGTATGGGTTATCACTAACATCTTCTCCTCTGATAGACAGGATAGTATACATCAACTTGCCTACTATCCGGAAATTGATTGATTGCTCATACCCCTTCTCAGTCTGTTACTTCTCCTCACTCAATCCATAATCATTCAACAGAAATCATAATCTTACTTGAACGAATGACAATTAGGCATACTTGTGTAACTTTTAAATGATAAATTCACATATTTAACACCAATTAAATCACACTTGAATCACCACATGAATGCTTCCACCGAATACACAAGATTATATGATACACGTGGCGAACTATTTAACATCCCATGTGCTCGTGTATTGTTTCTATTACGAATTACACGAATTCCTCCTACTAGTGATTGTACTAGTGTAAGTTCCTTACTATTGAACTAAGTATTCTAAATCCTAAGTTAATCACGAACTCCTAAATCACTGTTGATTTAGTTTAACTGCTTAATGATTAAAATGTCAACCCAGGTCCAATGCTTATGGATTCATAGAAGCTGTCTACCTAGACGAAAAAGCTCCACTATGGTTTAACCTCGTGTACAGTTTATCTATGAACTACAACATCTGAATATAGTGTTTAGTCTCCCCGGAATTAAGTTCTATAGGACTAACCACATGGTTACACAACTTGCCATCTTCTGGGAAGGCGCGTGACTAGCGTAATATGTATTAAAATGTGCTTACCTTCAACAAAGTTGAATGTCTTCTTCAAACATACGTCCGCAGATTTCAGACTCTAGACTTGGTTTTGCGTTTCCAAGTTCGATGGCTGCTTATAGGCTGGTACTTATTACTTTTCCTCTCGTTGATTTTAACATCTTTAGAAGGTTGACTTTGTAGATGCTACCATGCCGTCAGTCTCAGTGGACCGTCTTCTGTTTTAACGCTTGTTGAAGGTTTTTCCCACACATACTTCCTTCTGCCGGTCTGCACCTTGTTTTTAAAGCCGCTCCTACCACGCTTGGGGCTATGACGTCATGACCAATGGCGAAGCTCTGTTTAGACTATGTTTAGAATATTATCGTCCGCTTTAGGAATCTGCGCTGTTTCCAACTTGGGATGATGAACATTTCATCCTTTGTTTTTATTGTCGGCTCTAATTCCTTCCTTCCTCAAATTTGAATTTGAGTATGATGGTGGTAGTTGTTGGCGTTGTTGTGAACTGAAGGGGTGGTACGGGGAATTTAAAAACAGCGCTGTGACGGTTTGCAAGAAATATACCACAACATATACTAGGCAATCATGTCAAATGATGGTCTGTGAAATAATGTAAAACAAAATAATATGACTTTACATCAACATATAAATTGGGGGGGGGGGGGTGTAAATTAAAATGTATGACAATACTTGCGGAAACTGTGACAGAGATTGTCACTCTTGCATTGGACTATACAGTCACCAGCGGTGCTTCCAGGTGCCTCCCCAGCGGCACAACTCTATAGTCCTACAGGACTGAAAGAGGCCAACTACTATGACAGAACTGCAGGCTTCGGCATGGGGTTTCGCCTTGGGTCAACTGCGAGAGTGTCCTCCTCAAATGAGAATCTTTCCTTGTCAGTTCGCTCTTCATTTTTAAATAACGGATTGTGTCATTTGGCATTTCTTGGATCTAAACTTATAAAATCCTACCTAAACATTTACCAACATACGCATACACAAATGCTGTCCTTGTGGTTACTTTCTGGCAATGTCTCTCATTCAATTCACCGCTTTTACTCTCTCTCTCTCTCTCTCTCTCTCTCTCTCTCTCTCTCTCTCTCTCTCTCTCTCTCTCTCTCTCTCCATATAATCAGATTGCTACTGGAACTATTAGTGTTGGAACTCTTCGTTGGCTGCTGAGGATGAGGACGGAGCGCTTATGGGATTGTCCCGAATGCTGTGATGTCGGTTCCTAAATCAATCTCTCTCTCTCTCTCTCTCTCTCTCTCTCTCTCTCTCTCTCTCTCTCTCTCTCTCTCTCTCTCTCTCTGGGAAGGACTTTTTCGTAACGGAACAGATCACTTCCGATCCAATATAGCGGATAAGCTATTAAGGTCTATGGGGTGCTTTTGCTTCTGACTACTGTTTGCTTACGCATTTTCCTCATTTTGGACTGGTGGAGCGTGGTTTCGTCTCCCAGCTACTGAATTAAGTGCGTGCAGCGTAACTGTAAGCTGTGGATTTGATGTGGAATACTTTTACATCTGTCCGCGGCGGTTTATATTGTGAACTGCTTGTTCAGAAAAATGGCGGACGCCTGATTGCTGAGCTAACTGGTTTTGCTTATTCAGTAATATGTGTGCAAATTAGTTTTTTTGTTTTATTGACTGCAATTTCCAGTGACGATGTACTGTAATTTTAGTGGCTGATTGTTGTGTTGGCATTTTGGCAGCGGCCTTACGCAAGTATGTCTGTGCGTGCTGTAAGTTTTTTCTGGACTGCTGTTTGTTCCAATTTTCACATGGGACAATGAGAAGCATTTTATGATATTCACTGGCACAGGAAAAGGGCCTTATGGGATGATCCTTTGCCATGAAGTTGGAACCGTGACTAACGACTTATAGATCAGTTGTTACATTCTTTGCTGTCAGAATGTTGTGTCTTGCCATGATGGATGGAGTGTCCTACACCCATGTCTTTCACCCAGACACCATATATTTTGCAGCCGTTCCTTCACAAAAGGTGATTAATCAGATTAAATGTTATAACAGTTTCAATATAAGAGCGTTGGATCTTCTGGCTTACCTGCCAGTGATCAGTTTCTGTGTCAGCTTAATGTGAGTTTCGATGAATGCACGTTCATCGTAGACCTGTAATGACTAAGCACACCATTCACTCATCACAAAGTTTAGACAATGATGTATACACCATAACACTTCCGTTTCAAACACAGCTACAGTAATATACTATACTTTCGTCTCCTCATCGCATCTCATCTCATAATCATCTCATCTCATCATTATCTCATCTCATCCTGGGGTTTATATCAAATCTTTCACTTATTAAAACTTCGGCAAGCAACAATAGCGGACAATATGCCTAAAGAACACTACTCATAATAATAGGAAAACATAATATTCATCCTAGCGCGTTAGAACATATCTAAAAATCTTATATACATTGCGAATAACAATATTAAGAAATATGAATGGAGAGCATAACTTAATATTTCATTTTTGTGGTAAGAATGATCAGAAACATAGTAGCACAAATACATATTGTTTTTTTTTAATGAGAAAAAATGTAGTTCTCTTCGAAATTACAGACAGACGAAATGAAAGTCCACAGATATAGAGACAATCTGGAATCGGCGATATATTTTCCAGGAGATAACCCTACATAGAGTATTCTGGGCAGCATCAGAATCAAGACTCTTAATGTCATAGTCCAACAACCTCGCCCTGTCAATAAGTCCGGCTGACAAGAGGATTCGTTTAGACGGCAGGTGATCCATAGTAGTGAAATTTTCCATTTCAGATAATACCTCGCGTTGTTTTCAGATGAATAAGGTTCAAACAAACTCAAATAGATTTCGAATGCAAAATTCATGGCAATTGCGTAAACGACTTCAGGAAACTTCACCATTTTGAATGTTGAGACAAATTCTTTATTCCGTCCTGATTTCAAATACAAATATCCTCGACTTGACACAATTCATAAAAGTCTGAGGTGAAAAACAATCAGCAACGTAAAAATCCTCCAGTAAATTCATAATTCTATCTGACCAATAATGATTTAACTTCAGCAAACTTATATGGTTTCTTCGCATTGATTAATACTGGTTACTAATCCCATAGACTTTCAACAATCCATTTTCTTTGCTGCAAGCATGTTCGGATACATTCTATGCTTCGACCAAGCAGCCCTTTGGTTCTTCGTGTTTGCTCCACATTCCAAGTCTGGTTGTACGCCTTTGGTTATCTGCCAGACATCCTTTCACTGGATATCTATTTCACGGTAATCAAATACCCTGAAAGTACTAACTGACCATGCAAATTATCCCGGATATAAATAAGTAATAACGGTTGATCATGAACGTGGTTACTTTCCTTGGCGCTATATTCAGCACACGTATTCTCTGTCGTCTTGTTCCATCGCTTGCTCAGACCATACACATATGTAGTACATAACATAGGCACCCCTACACTGCTCAGACCATACACATATGTAGTACATACCATAGCCAGCCCTACACTGCTCAGATCATACACATATGTAGTACATACCATAGCCAGCCCTACACTGCTCAGATCATATACATATGTAGTACAAACCATAGCCAGCCCTACACTGCTCAGACCATACACATATGTAGTACATACCATAGGCACCCCTACATATATATAGTACATACCATAGGCACCCCTACACATATGTAGTACATAACATAGGCAGCCCTACACTGCTCAGACCATACACATATGTAGTACATAACATAGGCACCCCTACACTGCTCAGACCATACACATATGTAGTACATAACATAGGCACCCCTACACTGCTCAGACCATACACATATGTAGTACATAACATAGGCAGCCCTACACTGCTCAGACCATACACATATGTAGTACATACCATAGGCACCCCTACATATATATAGTACATACCATAGGCACCCCTACACATATATAGTACATACCATAGGCACCCCTACATATATATAGTACATACCATAGGCACCCCTACATATATATAGTACATACCATAGGCACCCCTACATATATATAGTACATACCATAGGCACCCCTACATATATATAGTACATACCATAGGCACCCCTACATATATATAGTACATACCATAGGCACCCCTACATATATATAGTACATAACATAGGCACCCCTACACTGCTCAGACCATACACATATGTAGTACATACCATAGGCACCCCTACATATATATAGTACATACCATAGGCACCCCTACATATATATAGTACATAACATAGGCACCCCTACATATATATAGTACATACCATAGGCACCCCTACATATATATAGTACATACCATAGGCACCCCTACATATATATAGTACATACCATAGGCACCCCTACATATATATAGTACATACCATAGGCACCCCTACATATATATAGTACATACCATAGGCACCCCTACATATATATAGTACATAACATAGGCACCCCTACACTGCTCAGACCATACACATATGTAGTACATACCATAGGCACCCCTACATATATATAGTACATACCATAGGCACCCCTACACATATATAGTACATACCATAGGCACCCCTACATATATATAGTACATACCATAGGCACCCCTACATATATATAGTACATACCATAGGCACCCCTACATATATATATAGTACATACCATAGGCACCCCTACATATATATATAGTACATACCATAGGCACCCCTACATATATATATAGTACATACCATAGGCACCCCTACATATATATATAGTACATACCATAGGCACCCCTACATATATATATAGTACATACCATAGGCACCCCTACATATATATATAGTACATACCATAGGCACCCCTACATATATATATAGTACATACCATAGGCACCCCTACATATATATATAGTACATACCATAGGCACCCCTACACATATATATAGTACATACCATAGGCACCCCTACATATATATATAGTACATACCATAGGCACCCCTACATATATATATAGTACATACCATAGGCACCCCTACATATATATATAGTACATACCATAGGCACCCCTACATATATATATAGTACATACCATAGGCACCCCTACATATATATATAGTACATACCATAGGCACCCCTACATATATATATAGTACATACCATAGGCACCCCTACATATATATATAGTACATACCATAGGCACCCCTACATATATATATAGTACATACCATAGGCACCCCTACATATATATATAGTACATACCATAGGCACCCCTACATATATATATAGTACATACCATAGGCACCCCTACATATATATATAGTACATACCATAGGCACCCCTACATATATATATAGTACATACCATAGGCACCCCTACATATATATATAGTACATACCATAGGCACCCCTACATATATATATAGTACATACCATAGGCACCCCTACATATATATATAGTACATACCATAGGCACCCCTACATATATATATAGTACATACCATAGGCACCCCTACATATATATATAGTACATACCATAGGCACCCCTACATATATATATAGTACATACCATAGGCACCCCTACATATATATATAGTACATACCATAGGCACCCCTACATATATATAGTACATACCATAGGCACCCCTACATATATATATAGTACATACCATAGGCACCCCTACATATATATAGTACATACCATAGGCACCCCTACACATATATAGTACATACCATAGGCACCCCTACACATATATAGTACATACCATAGGCACCCCTACACATATATAGTACATACCATAGGCACCCCTACACATATATAGTACATACCATAGGCACCCCTACATATATATAGTACATACCATAGGCACCCCTACATATATATAGTACATACCATAGGCACCCCTACACATATGTAGTACATACCATAGGCACCCCTACACTGCTCAGACCATACACATATATAGTACATACCATAGGCACCCCTACACATATGTAGTACATACCATAGGCACCCCTACATATATATAGTACATATCATAGGCACCCCTACACATATGTAGTACATACCATAGGCACCCCTACACTGCTCAGACCATACACATATATAGTACATACCATAGGCACCCCTACACATATATAGTACATACCATAGGCACCCCTACATATATATAGTACATACCATAGGCACCCCTACATATATATAGTACATACCATAGGCACCCCTACATATATATAGTACATACCATAGGCACCCCTACATATATATAGTACATACCATAGGCACCCCTACATATATATAGTACATACCATAGGCACCCCTACACATATGTAGTACATACCATAGGCACCCCTACATATATATAGTACATACCATAGGCACCCCTACACATATGTAGTACATAACATAGGCAGCCCTACACTGCTCAGACCATACACATATGTAGTACATACCATAGGCACCCCTACATATATATAGTACATACCATAGGCACCCCTACACATATGTAGTACATACCATAGGCACCCCTACATATATATAGTACATACCATAGGCACCCCTACACATATATAGTACATACCATAGGCACCCCTACATATATATAGTACATACCATAGGCACCCCTACATATATATAGTACATACCATAGGCACCCCTACACATATATAGTACATACCATAGGCACCCCTACACTGCTCAGACCATACACATATGTAGTACATACCATAGGCACCCCTACATATATATAGTACATACCATAGGCACCCCTACATATATATAGTACATACCATAGGCACCCCTACATATATATAGTACATACCATAGGCACCCCTACATATATATAGTACATACCATAGGC
Organism: Cepaea hortensis; assembly: GCA_963921405.1. Classification (NCBI taxonomy): domain Eukaryota; kingdom Metazoa; phylum Mollusca; class Gastropoda; order Stylommatophora; family Helicidae; genus Cepaea; species Cepaea hortensis. Next base: position 72,562,109 of record OY992882.1, read on the forward strand.
ACCCCTACATATATATAGTACATAACATAGGCACCCCTACACTGCTCAGACCATACACATATGTAGTACATACCATAGGCACCCCTACATATATATAGTACATACCATAGGCACCCCTACACATATATAGTACATACCATAGGCACCCCTACATATATATAGTACATACCATAGGCACCCCTACATATATATAGTACATACCATAGGCACCCCTACATATATATAGTACATACCATAGGCACCCCTACATATATATAGTACATACCATAGGCACCCCTACACATATGTAGTACATACCATAGGCACCCCTACACTGCTCAGCCCATACACATATATAGTACATACCATAGGCACCCCTACATATATATAGTACATACCATAGGCACCCCTACACATATATAGTACATACCATAGGCACCCCTACATATATATAGTACATACCATAGGCACCCCTACACATATATAGTACATACCATAGGCACCCCTACATATATATAGTACATACCATAGGCACCCCTACATATATATAGTACATACCATAGGCACCCCTACACATATATAGTACATACCATAGGCACCCCTACACATATGTAGTACATACCATAGGCACCCCTACACTGCTCAGACCATACACATATGTAGTACATACCATAGGCACCCCTACACATATATAGTACATACCATAGGCACCCCTACATATATATAGTACATACCATAGGCACCCCTACATATATATAGTACATACCATAGGCACCCCTACACTGCTCAGACCATACACATATGTAGTACATACCATAGGCACCCCTACATATATATAGTACATACCATAGGCACCCCTACATATATATAGTACATACCATAGGCACCCCTACATATATATAGTACATACCATAGGCACCCCTACATATATATAGTACATACCATAGGCACCCCTACATATATATAGTACATACCATAGGCACCCCTACATATATATAGTACATACCATAGGCACCCCTACACTGCTCAGACCATACACATATGTAGTACATACCATAGGCACCCCTACATATATATAGTACATACCATAGGCACCCCTACACATATGTAGTACATAACATAGGCACCCCTACACTGCTCAGACCATACACATATGTAGTACATACCATAGGCACCCCTACACATATGTAGTACATACCATAGGCACCCCTACACTGCTCAGACCATACACATATGTAGTACATACCATAGGCACCCCTACATATATATAGTACATACCATAGGCACCCCTACATATATATAGTACATACCATAGGCACCCCTACACATATGTAGTACATACCATAGGCACCCCTACACTGCTCAGACCATACACATATGTAGTACATACCATAGGCACCCCTACACATATATAGTACATACCATAGGCACCCCTACACATATGTAGTACATACCATAGGCACCCCTACATATATATAGTACATACCATAGGCACCCCTACACATATGTAGTACATACCATAGGCACCCCTACACATATGTAGTACATACCATGGGCACCCCTACACATATGTAGTACATACCATAGGCACCCCTACACATATGTAGTACATACCATAGGTACCCCTACACTGCTCAGACCCTACACATATGTAGTACATACCATAGGTACCCCTACACTGCTCAGACCCTACACATATGTAGTACATACCATAGGCACCCCTACACTGCTCAGACCCTACACATATGTAGTACATACCATAGGTACCCCTACACTGCTCAGACCATACACATATGTAGTACATACCATAGGTACCCCTACACATATGTAGTACATAACATAGGCAGCCCTACATATATGTAGTACATACCATAGACACCCGTAGACCGCTCACGTGGGCTACAGCGTTGACATCACGTTCAGAAAGCAGCTGCGTGTAAACTTGCCTAGAAAATCAACCCTAAGGTAGGGTTGATTGCCACACCCTGCAAAGATCATGTAACATTTAAAACAAAAATGTGTATGAGTATTTTTATATTTAAACCATGAATAAACCAAATTTAACGAGTAAATACAGATATTTTAAATATTAAAATGATTTAATTGCTGTCATTTGAGTTTTCAAAGTGTGTCCTTACAGTTGCTACATAACATTGCAATATCCGCAGTTATCATTGTACATGTTTATCTTCTCCAGGGTACCCGGTACGTGCTACATAACATCACAACATGCGTAGTTATCATTTTACATATTTATCTTCTCCAGGGTACATGCTACACATGCACACACCGGGAACGGAAGTGATTGTTGCTCATAGTATGGTTCAGCACGGGAAACCGTTCTCCCACGTACAGAACTTCATGCCATGTATGAATGTCACGTTTGCTCAATGTTCTGTTCCAAATGGCCAGATTTTTTTTTTTTTTTTGTTATTTGAAATTTCTCTTACAAACAAATGTCTTCTGTCGATATTCTTGCACCTTGCCGCCTTGTCAGACGGTAAAAAAGGCATAAGAGCTACAACCCATATCGGGGACCAGAGATTTAGTTTTACGCAAAGCCAAAACATTGGGCTGAATTGTAGAGACCATAAGTTGCCTATGCAGCATGATCTCTCTCTCTCTCTCTCTCTCTCTCTCTCTCTCTCTCTCTCTCTCTTTCTCTCTCTCTCTCTCTCTCTCTCTCTCTCTCTCTCTCTCTCTCTGGTACTGTTGCTTTCTTTCACCCCAAACAAACTTTGCCAGCTATATTTAGAGTCACCAGCTATATTTAGCGCCGACGGTGATCTCCTCTGTGTTCGGGTGGAGTGCGTGTCAGTGCGTTTCAATTGCCCCACACCACAGTGTTGTTTCTTTGGGCTGTGGCAACCGTTTCTGTCTCCCTTCGATCCTCATTTGCATCGGTCCTGCAATCACTTTCCGGTTAGGGTTAGGGTTAGGGGGTAGGGTTAGGATTAAGGTTAGGGGTAGGGTATATACACTAACCCTAACCCTACCCCCTAACCCTAACCCTAACCGGAAAGTGAAAGAATAGCGCACCACCGCCGCCGCATAGAATTGCGCACCGAGCTACGGCGCAACACACGGAAACCCCCTGAATGTTCGGCGCATCACAGGGAACCCCTGGATGTGACGTCATACCCTGGGATTCCCTTTTGTTTGTGGTGAAAGAAAGCAAAAGTACTCTCTCTCTCTCTCTCTCTCTCTCTCTCTCTCTCTCTCTCTCACACACACACACACATACACACACACACACACACATTTTCTCGGCCTGGAAGACAAGATTACATTTGGGCAGACAACATCAAGATTTGAACTGGAAGGAAAGGTTACCTGTAGGTAGGCACAATGAAGAGCTTGGAAGCTTGGAAGTTAAGGTTACATGTGGGTAGACAAATCAAGAGACCGACTGGAAGACAAGGTTACATGTGGGTAGACAACATCAAGAGATAGGCTGGAAGACAAGGTTACATGTGGGTGGACAACATCAAGAGATAGGCTGGAAGACAAGGTTACATGTGGGTGGACAACATCAAGAGATGGACTGGAAGATAATGTTACATGTGGGTAGACAACATTAAGAGGTGGACTGGAAGACAAGGTTACATGTGGGTAGACAACATCAAGAGACCGACTGGAAGATAAGTTTACATGTGGGAAGACAACATCAAGAGATTGTATGGAAGACAAGGTTACATGTGGGTGGACAACATCAAGAGATTGTATGGAAGACAAGGTTACATGTGGGTGGACAACATCAAGAGATGGACTGGAAGATAAGGTTACATGTGGGTAGACAACATCAAGAGATTGTATGGAAGACAAGGTTACATGTGGGTAGACAACATCAAGAGACCGACTGGAAGACAAGGTTACATGTGGGTAGACAACATCAAGAGATTGTATGGAAGACAAGGTTACATGTGGGTGGACAACATCAAGAGATGGACTGGAAGATAATGTTACATGTGGGTAGACAACATTAAGAGATGGACTGGAAGACAAGGTTACGTGTGGGTAGACAACATCAAGAGATTGTATGGAAGACAAGGTTACATGTGGGTAGACAACATCAAGAGACCGACTGGAAGACAAGGTTACATGTGGGTAGACAACATCAAGAGATTGTATGGAAGACAAGGTTACATGTGGGTGGACAACATCAAGAGATGGACTGGAAGATAATGTTACATGTGGGTAGACAACATTAAGAGATGGACTGGAAGACAAGGTTACATGTGGGTAGACAACATCAAGAGACCGACTGGAAGATAAGTTTACATGTGGGTAGACAACATCAAGAGATTGTATGGAAGACAAGGTTACATGTGGGTAGACAACATCAAGAGATTGTATGGAAGACAAGGTTACATGTGGGTAGACAACATCAAGAGATTGACTGGAAGACAAAGTTACACGTGGGTAGACAACATCTAGAGGCTGACTGGAAGAAGTCTCAATTAATGTTGTGTGAAAACGTGGCACCAAGACTGTTAGAGACTCGTCCCAGCCCACCTTTAATCCAGAGAAGCTGATACTTTTACTGTTTAAGAAAGTGAAGAAAATGATCAATGTACACACACTGGACTGTATTGAGTATATAGTGCTAGTCACATATTGTCATAGGCCAGTCGGCAGTCGATGTGTCATGTGGGCGGTATCGCTCTGGTTGCCTTTGCTATACATGACATTTCTTCATACCCATATTAGGCTGGATCGACCTGACAGCTGGGTCAATTTGATCAAGTCTGCATCGATGGGATTTCTTTGTTACTAGTTACTGTTCACTAAATCTAAATAGTATTTTGTCTACCACAAATCTCCGAACCTCCTGTGTCAATCATCATCATCATGTGTCATGCCGATGAGCGTTGGCGGCAATGTTTCGCCATTTCACGCGACCACCAGAGTTGTGGATCATCTCCGTGTTCTTGTCTCGTTCTTGTGGCCGGTATTAATTATGCATATTGAATACTGCCAGTGGTGTTTGAATAAATGTGATGGTAACTTGTTCTTTATTATTGTTGGGGAAACAACGATACTATGGAGTTAGCATGCTTTTTTGCTCTGGGTTTTGGGAACTATGATGATTAAAGACATATTCATATCCCAGAATGCCTACACCGTCAGTGCTACTCACATGAAGGAATATCTTTCTTGTATAACGGAACACCTTTTGTAAGCAGGCAATTCTCTTTTATTACTTCACATAAGTAGTTACAAATACTGACAAATCTAATTAATGCATACTGATAGAATAAGAATTTTGACCTGTGTTTCTCTATAGCTGTGATGGCAACGGATTCCTCCATTATGTCAAGAATTGTCCATGAAGAGGATGAAATCAATAAGATAGTTGCTCAGATCAAAGGAAAGCTTACACAGGCTGGGGTAAGGTACCTTTTTTTTCTTAATCTCTTAATATAGCATGCACCACTTGAAGTGGCTCAAAAGTAACTCCAAGTTTACCAAACTGCACTTAGATCGGCTCGATAGTTGAGACTCTATAATACATAATTGTTATTGCACTCGCTGGTCAAATTGTGCTGTAGATTAACTTATGGCTGTTGATTGATCCCTTTACTTTGACAAGATTCACAATACTTTCCTGGACTTTCTTGTTGAAATAATATTGTGGACTTACGTTTATTAAACAGATAGCTGGTTGAGGCTGGTTATAACAAGCGATAGTGAAACGTGATCTTCCCTGTTGTTTCAGGTGAGAGGAAATTTCCTGCGGCTCTCGGGAGAACCAGGCCCTGCCATTATTCAAGCAGCTAATGAACACAAGGTCTGCTGCATTGTGACGGGATCACGTGGGCTCGGCACAGTCCGGAGGACTCTGATTGGCTCCGTCTCTGACTACATTCTCCATCATGCAAACTGCCCAGTGTTGGTCTGTCGACATAAAGACGCAAAACACAGCCTGGCTTGAGATTCCTCCTACCCGTTCTATAGGTCTTCAGCTGGCTGCCATTTTAGTTCTAATTTCGTTATGAAATATAAGTTCAGTACATCTTTGAAGCAGTTTTCACTTGTGTCGCTATCACTGTCATTATGTTTGACCTTGCCAATCGTTTGCAGAAACGGTCGTATTGTCATCCATCTGCTCTAGAGTAGGTAAGGAGGTGTATTGTTAGACCCATCTGAAAATATGACTTTCACGTAAATGGAATTTTAGTGAGTGGAGAGGAGCAGTGGCAGCCTTACTCTCGCCCGATGTTAGAGAGGAGCAGTGGCAGCCTTACTCTCGCCCGATGTTATTTGACCCAGTGATCAAGACTGCGTTGATCGAGTGACATGGCGAAACATGACGCTCACGCTTACCGGCATGGCACATGATGATGGTGATCATGACGTTGGAATAGAAAACACGATGCAGTGGATGACCAAAGATGGCGTCTGTGTCTTGATTGGCTCTGTACGCTCCACAGCACGTCGCTAGTAGCAGTCGCCGGCTTTCCGCTCATTGACTAGTCGGTGGTTCCTCTATATCAGTGGTTCTCAACCGGTGGGGAATTCCCCCCTCCCCAGGGGGAATATTAGGGTTTCCATGGGGGGGGGGGGGAATTAAGATTATTTCAAGATCGCGTTAATACAAGAACCGATTATTTGATATTGTTTTTCACTTCATACTGTGCTGTTCTGTAGGTCTCATCCTTCTAAAATTCATTTTATAAAGTAAGTAGACCCACAAATCACGTTTTATGTGGACGTCTAGACTTGTTTTAGTATGTGCTATTAAATTTAGCTTCCATTATTACGTATACTGTGTAGGGGCGGGGCGGGATTTTTAGGTAGGAAATACGAAAGGGGGGAATGACGTTCTGAAAATATGGTGAAGTGGGGCACGGGGCACATTTTTAGGTAGGAAATACGAAAGGGGGGATGACGTTCTGAAAATATGGTGAAGGGGAGCACGGGGCACATTTGTAGGTAGGAAATACGAGTGGTGGTGGGGGGGGGGGTGACGTTCTGAAAATATGGTGAAGGGGGGAACGGGCCAAAAAAGGTTGAGAACCACTGCTCTATATCCACGAAAAACAAAAACTAAACAAGGAGAAGGGGCGAGGGTGGATGTAACTACTGCCGAGCTAATAATGGAGTCAAAATAAACACAAAATATACCGGGAATCTTGATGACAGGAAAATCACACACGCATACAAGTGAAAGGTTCAACCAGTCGTCCTTATCAACAAACAAATAGTATCAAATACAGAAACATACTTTGCTGGATAACTAAAGTATCACAATCACATTCATTGCAAGATGTGAATTACTTTTCTGTGATTATTATTCTGCATTTCTCCACCTAACTATTCTCGTTTGTCTATTCGTTGATAAAAACCGGTCAAAACGTCAGCTTGTATTTGTGTGTGATGTTTCCCTTTATTCGAGCTGCCCAGGTATATGTTGTGTTCATTCGGATTCCGGTGGTTCCGGATCTGTCCAGTCAATGGGCTAGTATTATTGCCAGGCATAAATACATGCCTATTCACCAGCCTCCTGGTGTCTCTTACAAAACACTTGCGTTTATTTGTGAATCACAACAACAAAAGTAAAGTAAGGTAACAACACGTTTGTTTTCTGTGTTGTGCTATTTTACTAATTACAATCGTTTCCTGAACTTAAAAATAATAATAATAATGTCTGTTGTTAAACTACATGCCTCCCAAAAACCACAACCAACACAGAAGACGTGTCAAGTAGCACACACTTTGAATATCTTGGCTCCACATTTAACATCGACGAGAACTATTCAAGAGAAGTCAGGCGAGAACTGGCCGTATCGATAAATAGGTTGGATAGCGTTAAGACACTATGGCACAACACTTGCAAGCAAGATACAGTAACATTGTTGAACACCCGCATGTGTCCCCTGGCAATTTACGAATGTGAGTCATGGAGTATTCCGTCATTACTAAAGAAGAAAATTTACGCTTTTAGGCTCAACTGTTAGATAAGTGTTCTTAGAATATCGTCGATCAAGTAGAAGAAAAATACTGACATTTTACAAAATGTGAACTTCGAAGACAACAGGCTCAAAATAAACATCCTGTCTAGAAAATTGACATATTTTGGCCATATTGGCTTGGAAAGAGCAACAATGAAAGGAACAGTTCCTGGAAGAAGAGGAAAGGATCTACCGGCACGAAGATGGACACAAGACATTGCAGAAACATTCATCACGAGGATCACACAGCAGGGACAATGGCAAGAGATCGAGATACATTGCAGAAACATTCATCACGATGGTGCATACAGCAGGGACAATGACAACAGATGGAGATACATTGTAGAAACATCCATCACGATGGTGCATAAAGCAGGGACAATGGCAAGAGATCGAGATACATTGCAGAAACATTCATCACGATGGTGCTTACAGCAGGGACAATGACAACAGATGGAGATACATTGTAGAAACATCCATCACGATGGTGCATACAGCAGGGACACTGGCAAGAGATCGAGATACATTGCTGAAACATTCATCACGAGGGTGCTTACAGCAGGGACAATGACAACAGATGGAGATACATTGTAGAAACATCCATCACGAGGGTGCATACAGCAGGGACAATGGCTAGAGATCGAGATACATTGCAGAAACATTCATCACGAGGGTGCTTACAGCAGGGACAATGGCTAGAGATCTAGAACATTTTCGGCCAGCTGTAATGAGAGCAACGTTTTGCTAAGAACTTCCACGTGATCAGTATATTGTTTGACAAATAAGTTGAGATGAGTCAAGAACCAATATTACAACACTGGGGCCATTCCCATGCGTGCTCCATCTTCATCTTCAACAGCCAGCAAAGAGTGTCAATGCTAATGGTACCAGTAGCAATCTGATTATGTGTCCGTCTGGTCTTTCCTCAAAGTGTTGAGTGTCTGCCAGACCCTCTGGTCATCCCTGCAGCACCATTCTGTCCACACCGTGATGCTCTGTCTGTTCTTCTGCACAACACACCCGATTCCAAAGGGCTCTGACCACATCTGCCTTATCATGCAGCAATACCCCAGCACTCGGTCAGAGCCAGCCAATCATTCAACTACTCGTTTCCCACCACACCACAATGTCCTGGGTGGGGGGGGGGGGGGTTGCGGGGGATGGATTGGGGGGAGGGAGGGGTCGGGGAGGGGAGGAATCCAACAGATGCTCTCTGATTTTTGTTATTGTTAAATGGAAGCCTGTGACTGTGTCAGACGCATGCCTGTCTCCGCCTTTCTGGTCATACTTGTGTAATGTGAATGTATGAATCTGCAGACATGAATCCAACGTTTTATTCAGACTATTAACGGACAATAAGTAACAGCACTATACAATTACTAATGCTCTATGTGAATGAATAAATATAAATAATTTACTCTCATTTATACTTGTAAAAATAAGTGTGAGTCTGCGTGTGCATTGATAAACACACACGCACACACACACGCACGCACGCACATACACACACACACACTCTTATGAATGAATCACTGCACAGATAATTGAAATATGAATGTCACTGTCTCAATCGCCAATCTTCATTTATGAAGGCCCTTATTGACTCTCATATTTAAGTTGAGGCAAGAACCGACATCACTGCACTCGGGACATTCCCATATGCACTCAGTCCTCATCTTCAACAGCCAGCGTAGAGTTCCAATACTAATGGTGCCTGTTGTAATCTGATTATATGTCCGTCTTGCTTTACCTCTGAGTGACGACTGTCCACCAGATCCCCTGACCACCCCCTGCTGCTGAATTCTCTATAGACCATGATAGTCTATTTGCTCTTCTGCATTTACCACATTCTCCCAGAGGGCCGTCACCCCATCTGCCTTATCATGCATCAAATCACCCCTTAATGATGCGGCACCAGCCAATATTCCTGTCTATTCATTTTCATCCACATCAGAGTGTCCTGGAGAAAAGATCCAGCGAATGCTCACAACCCGCGACTTCTGAATCGATGCGTGCCATTCTGTACGAAGCATGCCATTCTTCACCTTTGCCATTTGTGAATAACTCTCAGTCCACGCTTGGGAAAGTTCTGAGTGCAAGGATAGCTGCCACTTGTGGAGACCTCACAACTTTAAGAACGTGTGTACATCTACTGTTCTGGCAGCAGGGGGATACTCGGAAACAAGACTGGTGTGCTGGCTTTACATTGACTTTGTATCATGTGACTTTAATTATGGGCAGAAGGAATATACTGCAGGCAATAAGTCACAGCTGACACACCTTATGACGAATATTTCCGATGACTGCTCTTAGAGATGGCATCAAAGTGTGATCGCAACCGCCCACAGGCGATTACGGCCCCCGATCTGTAGCCCCCCAGTACTTAACAGCAACAGCATCCATACCCTTCGATTCCTGTTGGAGGAGATTGAGCTCTTATAGTCTTGTCCATGGCGTAGATTCTGTATCATAATCATAGATAAAAGGCTGGTGCTGCTGCCCAACCACTGAAAGTGCGAGTTGTGGGAATTGACTGAAACATTGAGGAATAAAACAACGTTGAATGAAACACACATACCTCGTGACAAAGAAAGTAAATGGGTAAAAACTATGAAAACTTTCAGAAATACGAGAAGTAAATTGTATTCTTACTATGTGTTGTTGTATCATCATAAGCATCAAGCTATTGCCAAAATTATGGCGTTTCAATCTGGCTGTCGACGGTCTCCCTGGTCGAGAAGTTATCAGCTTTCTCCGTAACCCCGAATACTCTCGTGGTTGATGTGAGCGCACGAGAATTGGAAGCGGTTCGAGTCGCGCCAGTGACTTAGGAGAGTATGGAGCCAGTCGCTCAGAAAGTCGTGGCGTGCTGATGAGCATATTCTAGCCTGGGAATCAACATACAGCTGAAAGACGATGCTATTGACCGCAATATCCTGAAATAGGATGGAAACGCGGGGGGGGGGGGGGGGGGATCTGGCTGTCAGAGTCAACGTCGGCGATGCTCCCGTTTGCCAACCTGTGACATCCGCACTCTAGTCGCCCCAGACACAACTCCGTATCAACCTTTACCCTAACACGCACGCCATGATCTATCCAAAGGGCTTAATAAGTATAGATCGTAACCTCGATGTTACTGCAAGTCTGTGAGATCTTCTCGAATGAAGTTAAAGAAATGTCTACAATATACTTTTGGGGTGGGTGGTGTGTAGTTAATATCTTTGTTTGGATGATGTATCAGTATCAGTTCACAATTCATGAAGTTTACCGTAGTCTTTTAGAAGATGTTGGACCCAGCTATGTCTTTCATACTTGCACAAGAATGGCGGAAAATATGTCATATAGTTGCATCATCATCTTTTCCTCTTATTTTATCTTTCCTGTATTTTCAGAAGTAGACTTATGTGGTGCATATTGTAATATTGTGTCTATTTGTATATTGTTCAATTGGTGTCTATTTATCCCAGTGTCTTGAAACAGTTGTTTGCTTGATTTTTCTAGTCTTTCAGCACGCTAGTTGCATCCATTGACAACGCTAATCTCAACGCATTTAGTGGGTTTTCCTCGTTTTCATGTCAAATTCGCAGTCATGCAGTATTGGCCGGGTGTCTTAATAGTGTGGCATGTTGATGATGGACCATGGTTCGTTATCTCACATGATCACTACAGCTTCGAATCACATCATATTCTTGCCCCGTTTATATCATATGGTCAAGGGAAGATAGTTAATTATCGCTTTGTCTGACTATTACTCTCTTCCAATCAAATTGGCCCAAAATCACTAAGCTGCCAAGTTTATGTCTCCTTATAATGTGCCTAAACTATCTTAACTGTTGACTTCTCATTTCTTTTATCAGTTTATGATTTTCATCGGTTTCTTGAAATGGAATGATTATAATATATGGAGGAAACACCCAAAATAAACATGAATTAGGAACAGGATTTGTCATCAAAAAAGAGTTATGGGGGAACGTTCTAAACTATAAAGCTGTTAATGATAGGATTAGTAAATTACGAATAAAAGGTAAATGGAAAAATATAACGATGATTAATGTACATGCACCTACTGAAGAGAAAGAAGATGATATTAAAGAAGACTTTTATAATGATCTGGAAGATGTCATAGAAGAAACCCCCAAACAGGACATCCTGATTGTGCTGGGAGACTTCAACGCAAAAATAGGTAGAGCGCAAACTCATAAAAAAGTTGCCGGTATGGAAAGCCTACATACAACTTCAAATGATAATGGATGGAGAGTCATCAACCTAGCAGAAGCCAAAGGACTGCAGATCAGCAGCACCAGACTGCAAAGAAAGGATATACATAAACAAACTTGGAAATCATGTGACAAGAGAACCTATAATCAAATAGATCACATTTTAATTAACAACAAAAATGCATCAAACATACAACAAGTTAGAAGCTAAAGAGGAGCTGAGTGCCATAGCGACCACTTCCTCGTTGGGGCAAAATTTAAAATAAAACTGAAGAGAGCTTTCTATGCTAAACTACAAAGGTTACACACAACATATAACAGAGAAAAACTACAAGAAATTAAAGTCAAAGAGAAATTTGCAGATGAAATAAAATGTAAACTTGAAATTCTACAAAACCCGTTGGAGGAAAGCGTTGACCAAACTTGGTTGAACATCAAGAATATAATTCAATCTACCGCAGAAGAATGTCTCGGTGTGTTAACCACGCATAGAAAGAACAGATGGTTCAATCCAAAATGTGAAGAAGCAGTCATTAGGAAAAAGAATGCCAGACAGCTATGGCTAAATGACATCAACAACATCCAAAAGGAAGAGCAATATAGAAATGAATGTAAAGAGGCTACAAAAATAGTTCGACAGCAGAAGCGAGAATATATGAGTAATATAATCAAAGATATGGAAACTAATCACCAGAAAAATGAATCCAGAAAGTTTTTTTTATAGAACTGAAGTCAATGAAACGAGGGCACCAACACAACACATATGGTTTAAAAGACAAAAATGGGAATATGATAAATACCAATGAGGAAATGTGCAACACGTGGAAAGAATACTTTGTTGAATTACTAAATTGTGAAGCTCCAAGTAACACTTTCCCACAGGAAGAGGTTCTAACGTGTGAACCACAAATTGAAGAACCTGCATTTGAATAAATCCTATATGTAATCACACGACTTAAAAACAATAAGGCAACTAGGGCTGATGGAATTGCTGCTGAATTTATAAAGGCGGGTGGCCATGCATTACATCTAAAGCTATACGAACTAATAATAAAAATCTGGAGGACTGAAGAATTACCCCATGACTGCAAAGAGTCATTATTGATACCTATCTTTAAGAAAGGAGACAAATTCCAGTGTGAAAATTATAGAGGAATATCACTACTGTCCATAAGCTATAAGATACTATCCGCAGTACTACTAAATAGACTAAAACCATATTCAGAATACATATTAGGTGACTACCAGGCGGGTTTTAGACAAAACAGATCAACAATAGATCAGATATTTATCTTACGATAAATAGCCGAGAAAAATTGGGAATATAAAAGAGATCTCCATAAAATTTTTGTGGATTTTACAAAGGCTTATGATAGTCTCATCTCATCATGTTCCTCTTGTCCCTTGCGGTGTCGAGGTGAAGTATAAATTTCGTGAGAGTGCCCGATTATGGGTTTCATATATCGATATTCCCATGGACTCTGCTATTCCCTCCGTCCAACGTTTATATATTGCTTACGATGGTGTCCATTGGAATAGTCTATGGAATGCTATGCGGGAATTTGGAATACCAAGGAAGTTAATCAACATGACCAGACTATGCATGGAAGATACTTATAATATAGTAACATATAAAGGCAGGAAATCGGACCCTTTCCAAATAACATCTGGCTTGAAACAGGGTGATGCACTATCGCCGCTACTCTTCAATCTGGCTCTAGAGAAAGTTGTAAGGAGGGTAAAGGAGGAATGTGATATTGGAGGAACATCCAATCTGCTTGGTTATGCAGATGATATAGATATTATAGGGGAAAATGAACAAAATACATTGGAAATATTGACTCACTTAAAGGAAAAAGCCCAACAGATGGGGCTGGTTATCAACCAAGATAAGACAGAATATATGGTAATTTCAAGAGGAGGAATGGATAAAAACTCTGCCCACATACAAATATATAATATGACCATTAAAAGAACGGAAACATACAAATACCTGGGTACAATCTTCAACTGCTCCAACATCATAAAGGAAGAAATACAAACTAGAATCAATTCTGGAAATAAGATATACTATGCACTACAACATCTACTAAAATCAAAGGCGCTATCTCGTAACACCAAGATCACAATATACAAAACACTGATCAGACCAGTTGTGCTGTAGGGCTCTGAAACCTGGAGTACAACGAAAGGAGACGAAGCCTTGCTACAAACCTTTGAGAATAAAGTTTTAAGACGCATCTTTGGACCCATTAGGGATACACAAAGTGGAGAGTGGAAAAGAAGAAGTAACAAAGACATTTATGATCTGTTTAAGTCCCCGCTAATCACTGGTATCATGAAGGCTAATAGACTACAATGGCTGGAGAATATAGAAAGAATGGAAGATAATAGGGAAACAAAACTCGCTTACACTCAGGAAATAAATGACCGTAGACCCCGAGGTAGACCAAGAAGACGGCGGAGAGATAATATATATATACAGACCTACAAGCACTTGGAATCAACGACTGGCAAGAGAAGGTCAACCAGAGAGACGAATGGAGACGGATTTATCTGCAGCAAAGAACCTCAATGGCTCGGAACGCTGAAGAAGAAGAAGAAGATCGGTTTCTTGAAGAACGGCCACATTCGTTTTTCTGTCCATTCATGATATTTTCTTTGCATTTCCTCAGTAACACTATTTATGCAGCCATGAGCTTTTTCTCTATTGTCGTCGAGATATTCGTGGCGATCATTCTTTTCTGCAGACCTACATTGGTGCTAGACGTGTTTGTTTCAAGTTTCATGCAGAATTTACTTTTGGCTAATGTAAGGGTAGAATTAATTTAGGCTTCACAAAGAACATTGTGTAGCGACTACAGTAATCACTGATAATGGAATGATTTGACCTGTTGATTGAGAGCTATGAAAACATTACAAGAACATGAACAGGGTGCCGGGCATCTACACTGACAGTACAACTGGGTACTTAAGTGCGCACGCGGAACAAGCGGGAAGATCCTGCTTTCCAATCTGCTGGTTATGTCTTCAGTCTTCTAGCTTCTGATAAATAATTTATACAGTCATTCAGTTGAGGTGTTATTATAGCTTTACTAATTTTTTGTTCCGGACGGTTGACATCTGGCTTCACTTCTGCGGGCTGAATATCTAGGGTGTCTTTGAGGACTGGTCTATTTAGAAGTTTCTCAAGTATTCAAGCCCCCTCTATTAATGTAATCTGTAACTTGGTGAGAATTTTCTATGACTAATTTTGATCTGTCTATTTTGTTGATTATATTGTCCTGTTGTTTTCTTAGTGGGGCCAGAAAGATCTCTGAAGTTTCATTTCGCTGCTACTTATTCTGCCCCTCTTGGTTTGTTATGATGGGTTTGATTTTGCAGTTGAAGTTTTCTACAGAATACGGAGAGCATCCTAAGCAAACCCTCTCAAGCCGTCTCTTACGACACGCGTGGTATTTTACAGTGATACCATTCTTTGTAGGGGCCCCGACAACGTGGGCGAGAAACTACTGAGACGGACAGAAAGTGTCTCTTGTTTAAGAATCACGAACTCCCCGTAGTTAAAAGGCAACTCTAAGTAGTGAAATCACGAGCATAAATATATCTCTGGCACTTTAACTAAGTATGTTTGCTTTTTATATATCATCTTTGAACAATAGAAACATTTGCACATGGAACAAACATCTCCGTGGATTTGAAGAAATGCATGATATATAAACAGTATCATAGCTACTGCCACCACAACTTTGACTTATAATCAAACAAACTCATCGATTTGGGGATCTCCATTTGGGATGCTGGTGTGTGTTTACTGATTGCACTACTAAGTTTAACAAACAAAACAGCAAAAGGCTATTAACACACCTTGAGGCGTATTATGTATGTGGTGATAGCCCCATATCTTCACAGACCAGTCGACACTGGGGCGGGCGGGGGGGGGGGGGGGGGGGGTGATGAATGTCACGGCTATGGCAATTACTGCCCGGGACATGTTCAGATACTCACATTAGGTTGAGTCGATCCTTCAGCCCAGGTCGACGTTTGAACACTTGATCACCGGGTGGGCCAGCAGCCGTGCTAGCCCATGTGCTACCGCGACTCCATGGCTCCCAGAATGCGCTACGATTAGACCAATATCCTAGAACAGTGGTTCTCAACCGGTGGGGAATTCCCCCCTAGGGGGAATTTTAGGGTTTCCGGGGGGGGGGGGAATGAAGATTATTTCAAGATCGCGTTAATACTAGAACCGATTACTTGATATTGTTTTTTCCTCCATACTTTACGGTTTTGTACTCCTCGCCCTTCTGATATTCGTCTTATAACGTAAGTAGACCCACAAATCACGTTTTATGTAGACGTCTAAGCTTTTTGTAGTATGTGTTATTAAAGTTAGCTTCCATTTTTACATATACTATGTAGGGGCAGGGTGGGGATAGGGAGGAATTTATAGGGAGGAAATACGAAAGGGGAGGAATGACATTCTCAACAAATGGTGAAAGGGGGGGGGGGGCATGGGCCAAAAAAAGGTTGAGAACCACTGTCATAGACAATATGCCTGCAGTCGTACTGATCACTCGTGGAACCTGGGACGTCGGTTTGTAACGCATACGTTAAAGTAAGGAAATTAGAACTCCGGAACCATTTTAATGGTCTGAGACAAGTACCGAATCCAGATAAAAACGAACGGACAATTGGGAATATTAGTATTGAGTGTAAGCAAAATGAAGTCTACAATTCGTAAGTAATCGGACCACGGTTATATTCTGTTCAATAACCATGAGCCTCACTACACGCCATGTAAACACACGTCATCTGGGCTGAATGGATGAGAGGGCGCGCTCTGTACTAATTCAGAACCGAAGGATAATATATCGCCGAATGTGACCTCCCAATTGAACAGAAAGACGATATATCGGCTTATTTGGGTCATGCTGTTGTGTGTTTTGTTCCGTGTTATCTTCCACAATTTCAATGTTCGGTGAGGGGAAATTTACATTATAATACTTGTTTATTTGATTGTGTACCATGTTTGGTCCAAATCTATTTTTTGTTTGGCGCTGAATCAATTAAACTTCTGGTATGCTGATGCCGAGGTAGTGGATTCAATCCTTACATAGGTCAGTTGGACTAAAATGTTGACTTCTCGTCCTTGACTTCAGAAGTCGTAGTGGGTTCGCCTGATTGCGAGGGACACTGGTAATAGAGAAAGCTAATCTAGACCCAAAAACCAGTCCAGTGCACCAGAAGTAGTAGCATATGTATGGACTACGCTTGAGTTCAAAGCGAGAGTACGAAAGAAAAAAAGGTGACAAGGTTCTCCTCTCAGATAGCGCTAACATATTTTAAAAGTTGAACCTGTCTGCCCAGAGATACAGTGAAATTAAAATCTGTTGTGTGCGCGTGTGTGTGTATGTGTGTGTGTGTGTGTGTGTGTGTGTGTGTGTGTGTGTGTGTGTGTGTGTGTGTGTGTGTGTGAGAGAGAGAGAGAGAGAGAGAGAGAGAGAGAGAGAGAGAGAGAGCCGAAGCAAAATAAAAATAATGTACACGGAAGGAAAACAAAATACTACATGCCAACCACAGATCACAATCAACTTTGAAGGAATTGCAAATGTCATACACTTTGAATATCTTTCCTGCATAATGCCATCAATGGGAACTGTTCACAAGACGCCAGACACAGACTGGTCACGGCGATGAGAATGTTACACGGTATAAGTATATGTGGCACATTATCAGCAAACACGTTAACGTGGTTATTGTGAGAGCCCGCATCTACCTTGCGGCTACCTGCGCGTGTGAGTCAAGCACCAGCTCTCAATAATTACAGGCAATTGGGGCTTTTTATCATAAATGCTACAGAACAGTTCATAGAATATCGTGGACCAAGTAGGAAAATAAAACACTGACAGATCTAAATATCGAAGAAAACTGTCTCAAAAGCATCTGCCTATCGTTACCATTACCCCACCCGGAAGTGCAAACACAGCCAATTTGTCCGCCTGCTCGCTTCCAACAAAGCAGCCTGCTCTGGGGAAAAGATCCAACGGATGCTCCCTGCCTTTGATCTTTTTTTGTGCTTTATTTTGTTTTAAATTGAAGCATGCCACTCTGCACGAATCATGCCTCATGTAAATCAATTCAGACATATTTCTTCACAGTCATATACATAAATTCAGAAGCATTTCACCACAGTTATCAAGAAAAGCAGTACATATTAAATGGCACACTAGACATATATTTTAAAAGCTACAGGTACATGATGATTTAAATCTGTCACCTCCAAACGATGACAAGGCTTCACTGATGGAACGCTTGTAAGACCAACTGGACACCTTTCAACGAGTATCAATTACCCATCAATAAGTGTAATACCTCTAACGTCCAGGCGTCCCCCGGCGTTTGGTCATTTGCTGACCACTCTCTGCATCTGCTTCCAATGTTGGCATTGCCTTACTTCTATATGTTAGCCCATTCTTTTACTGACGATTTGTCCCCCCCCCCCCCCCACCCCCATTCTCCTAGAGCCACTTGTGCACACAATAATATCATTTAACAGCACAGTTAGCAGCAGGCGTCAATTTATTAGACAAATACAAGACATAAGCAATATATGTTGCACGATTTATTGCCTGGTATATTTCTCTACATTTCGTCAGGTGTATGTGTAATATACAAGTAAATGGGAATACTCTTCAACAAGTGAATAGGTACAATTACCTCGGAACAGTAATAACATCTGATGGGAGATGCCTTGAAGAGATTAGAACAAGAATCGCCATGGCAAAAGTAGCCTTTAGCAAGATGAAAAACATACTGACCAATAAAAAGATGTCAATTGAAACGAGAAAAAGAGTGTTGAGATGCTACATAGAACCTGTACTTTTATATGGATGTGAAGCTTGGACAATGAGCAGCCAGGCTGAAAAATATCTGATGGCTGTAGAAATGTGGTTTCTGAGGAAAATGCAAAGAATACCATGGACAGCCAGAAAGACCAATGAACAAGTCCTTCAAGAAACAAATGAAGATCGTAAACTGATCAGAGACATTAGACGTAGACAGTCACAATTTTTTGGGCATGTTATGAGAAGAAATGATTTGGAGAACTTGGTGACAACTGGTAAGATCGAGGGGAACAGACCAAGGGGAAGACCTAGAAACAAGTATCTGGATGGCTTGGCCTTGTGGCATGGTCGAGACAAAAACACGGAACTGATCCACGACTCTGTTGATCGAGTGAGATGGCAGAACATGACCGCCCACGCTTACCGGCATGGCACATGATGGATGGATGGATGCTGCAGAGTTATATATCATGTGAAGCGAAACATGAATAATACTTTAGCTGAAACACGACGATGGTGATGAAACAATTACAACACATGTCACAGGTATTGTTCAAATATGCAGCATCTATTATCCCCACGGCAGTTCTAAATTTACCATGAACTCATTCTGTTTGCACAAAACAGGCTGGAAAAGCCAATTGCTAACGTCTCATCTTATTTGAGCAATCGTTTATTGTTCGTCGAGTAAAGTATGAAACGCTTTTTCTTTCTTCATGCTATCCCATATTTTATGAGGGGTTAAGAAATCGACAAGGAGTGTTAAAGCCTTTCGACTGCACAGGGATTCCTGAAGACTTATTAACTCTCTTTTTCACACTCTAGTATATGTTTGGCTACTCGATTTGCTAATTATCTTTCCATGCTACCTATGTAAGTTGCTTAGCACTCACACTGGAGTTGATAAATACAGTTTGATTTGGTGTACTGAGACAACGATTTGGGGTGGTTTTATATCTGATCATTGGTTCAGCGTCAAAGAATGTTTGGTTTACTGCTGGTTTAAGATGATCGTGTATTCGATTCATTACATCGTCAAGAATACATTGTTTTGAAATGCAAGACATCTAAAACATAAGATACATTGTTAAGCACACGGAGATCTAAACATCAACGCAGCTTCATAAAGCAATACACAGCAAAAATACGAACACATGATTAGAGGATGCTGTAGTCTAGTTTCAGTTACTGCAGAAATAATAAGTGCATACAAACAAGAACAATAAACTAAACAGCATTACGACGAAAAATATCCCACAGGCATTCATTTACATCCATTGTCACGCCTGGATTGGAAGCTGATGCGTCCAGCTGACAATGCATTGCTACAGACAAAACTGGTCTTCCAGCTGACGGCAATACATTGCTATAGACAAAACTGTGCTTCCAGCTGACGACAATACAATGCTACAGACAAAACTGTGCTTCCAGCTGACGACAATACATTGCTATAGACACAACTGTGCTTCCAGCTGACGACAATACATTGCTATAGACACAACTGTGCTTCCAGCTGACGACAATACATTGCTATAGACACAACTGTGCTTCCAGCTGACGACAATACATTGCTTTAATAGAAACAACTGTGCTTCGAGGCATGATCAAGGAAAATTATTACGTTTCTTATATAACATAGGCCGGTCTTCGTAGCTAAGGTGTTACGGAAGCGATTCGTAAGCTCGCTTATCTGCGTTCGAAACACAGCTGTGACCGATTTGGCAGCAAACCGCATTGAGCAGGGTTTTAACGTGTTGGTATGGGAGTCGGTTGTTCAGAAATCAATGGCAAACTTCATTCATTCAGTAGCATGTCCTTTGCAGAACCTCGCTCCCATAACAACCTTCCGGAAAACTTCTCGATCACAAGCAAGATGTCCCGCGTCTGATACACCCATCTGGAGATCATCCGCCACATCCTGCACCCATCTTCTCTTTGGCCTTCCTCTTCCTCTCTTCCCAGGCATATACCCTTCCATTATTGTTCTCTCCAAACTGTCGTGACGTTTCAAGTGACCAAAATACTTCAATTTTCTTTGTTTTATCGTCTTTAATAGCCATCCCTCCTCAATATTCAACTCTTGAAGTATGGATGCATTTGTTCTTTTCTTTACCCAAGATATTCTTAGAACTCGTCTATAACATTTATATTCAAAGGCATGTATGCGCTGTCAGCTTGTTTAGTAAGTGTCCATGGCAAACTACTGAACGTAAACTTGCCAAGACATCAACAACAGCAGTAAAATGCTGGTGTTGACAGTGATGTCCTGTAAATAGGATATGCAAAAAAAGTAACATAAGCTCCGTGGCGAAGGCGTTACGGGCGCAGTTAGTAATCCGCCATACCGCGTTCGAGACACAGCTGTGGGCGATTTGGCAGCAGACCGCCTCGCGTTGGTTTTTGTTGTTGTTGAAATGGTATGGTTGCCGGTCGTTCAGAAAGCAATGGCAAACTACTGACTGTAAATTTGCCCAGGAATCACGAACAACCAAAACATGGTGGGGTTGGCTGCTACGTCCTGTAAAGGATGTGCAACTAACTGTTTTATTACATAATTATGATAATACACTTGGGCCCTCGCCAGTGCTGAGTGTGTACACTGTGTTAACACCGTCTATGTGATCTATGGGAGGAGACGGGGGCACCCATGGAGATATCACTTATCAGTGAGCAGTCAAAGAAAAGTGATCCCTGACAAACTTCAGAAATAACTAACCAATTCCTCGAGGAATTGGGAAAAGCTGTTGAGACAAGGAATTTGTAATCTCATTGTCGACGTGATTTCAACCTAGAACCAGCAAGTGGCTAACAGAGCAGTGGCGTTTTAACACAGCACTAGAAGCATTGCTCATAGCTGACCTGGATGAGTCTATCAGTAACTGCCTCATGGTGTCCCGAGCAAGTGTAACGGTCAGCAAAGGACGCCTGCCCATGCCTTGTGGTGTTTGAAGTACATGGTGACAGCCCCGTATTGTATAGATTAATCAACATGTAATATATAATGTGATCAGTTATAACAGCGGTACCACCTGTACTTCCTGGTACCTGTTTGAGGCTGGGTCAACCTGGAGTCCAGGTCAGTGTTTAATAAAATTCCCACCTCGAGGGTATTCGAACAAACGACAACCGGGTTATCAGCAAGCGTTCTGGCCACTGCGCTACGGCTGCTCCGGAAACAAGTACAGAAGTCTGTTGTACGCGTCAAGGTGTTGGGCATCTCGTGTTACACCCATATTTTTATGTGGCACATAGCACTCTTAAGGTTGATTGACACGTGACACAGGACACTTGATTCAACCTCAGAATTTCTTGGCTATAGACAGTAACACTAGTAACAGTTTCTGTGATTTACGACGCAAGTTTAGTTCAGCAGTTTGTCATTGCTTTCTGAAAGGCCAACCACGGAAATCAACGAAAAGATGTCTAATTTCATATCGCCCATCATAGCAGATTTCAAACACTCGATTCGGTATGTCGGGGTGTTGTGAAACGCAGTGTCAATATCTCTCAAGTCACATTGTCTGTTATAAACAAGTATAATGGACAATATATCCAGGAAGGTTACGTCCCGTGATACCTCGCTGGCAGCTCGGTAGATGGCAGTGCTGGCAGGAAGTGGAGGAATGTTTTCACCCAAGAAGGGAAACACCTGTAGTATTGGACATCTATTCTATCCACCCTCTTGTTGGCTTGGTTGGGCAGCATATCACAACCCAAGTTGTAGTAAGCGTACACTTGTGGAGAGTTACATAATTGTTCGGTTTTTATTTCAGTTGTCGCTTCAGTAAACGTAAACAAAAGTTGGACAACATGTCATTATTCATTATTATCTGCATCCTTTTTTTTCCTGTCAAATTCTTTCTAGTCACAATAACAACAGGAAAGGAATAATTATAAATAACATCAATAAGAAGAAGACTGAAGACATTGTTCATTGTGTCATTGTCACTAGTCAGTGACACTAGTTCACTTACAACTAGTTCGTCGTCTTCATTTTTTTTTCTGGTAGTTCTTTTCCCTGTGAGTCAATATTTGGGTACCTCAGTAACATGTCACATTTTGCTACTAACAAAAATAACATTTAACAAACTTCACGAGCTATGTTGGGGCTGATGTTACTTTAACTTAACTTTAATAATATTAATAATAATAAAATATTGACCATTACCAAGTCACTGATTCTGCTCAGTTTATGTTATATGCTCAGCCAGAGAGATATTGATAATTAATTTCCTAGTGGATTATACTCTAAGAAGAGTATATGGTAAGACTACTAAGACAAATATAAAATTTAAAAAAAGATACAGAGCAAAGGCATTGTTAACAGAATCACTGCCAAACAAAAAGTGGGTTTGGACCAAACGGAAATTGATGGCAGAAAATGGGAAGTTGGGGTGTGTCACAGTAATGAACTTAAAAATGGTTAAAATGATATCATTGATAGCAGCTATATTGTATTATATATCAAATTAAAGGAAATTGCACAAGGAACACATCAACATTGCTACAATTGCTCAAGGTTAGAAATATAATATTAATGTTAGATTTTGTAAAAGAAATGTGAAGACATGGGTGACATTTATTAAAACTTTCCACTTACCAAGGCACTACATCTCAATCTTTGATGATAATCCAGTTAAATTTACTGAATAATGATAAATACACCACTTTTCTTCACCAAAATCACAAGAACTGCTCCCTAACACCATCAAAACACAAGTAAAACATCATATTTTGAAGTACATCATTTTCACACAAAATGGACAAAGTCTGGAAAACACGAGGCAGATTTGTACTCGTTACAATATATATATATATATACTGTTTTCTATTTGGTTATTCTTTGAAATATAATTATTTAAATACTCCTCACCTTATTTTTGATAGGCAAAGCAAACTTAGGGGCACAAGTGTGGCCCATTAGAGCAAGCATAATTCGACATGTGCCATCATATAATGATGAACTTTCACTGTTAGGTTTGTTTTCCATAATGTCCACCTGTTAAATCATTTAATTGAATAATCACATTACTGCATGTGCTACCAGTTTTAGAATCTTTCACGAATTCCTTTAAATCAGAATAACTATAATCTAAAACTTTAAAATGAGAATCTGGTGTCAATCGAGGTCGATGCAATTTTCATTTTGTTTCTTGTGGGACTTGTTCATTGGGTTTTCTGTCTATCCATGGTATTATTTGCATTTTCCTCAGAAACCACATTTCCACAGCCATCAGATGTTTTTCAGCTTGTCTGCACATTGTCCATGCTTTAAATACATATACAAAAGTACAGGCTCCATGTAGAACCTCAACACTCTTTTTCTCTTAGCAAATTAGATTTTTTTATTGGTCAATATGTTTTCCATCTTGCAAAAGGCTACCTTCCCCATGGCGATTCTTGTTCTAATCTCTTCAAGGCATCTCCCATCAGAGTGTATGACTGTTCCGAGATAATTGTACCGATTCACTTGTTTAAGAAGTCCCGTTTACGTGTTTATTACATTGTGATATTTCTTTCTTCCTAGTAACAACCATAATCTGTGTCTTCTTACAATTTAATTCTAACTCTAGCTGCTCACAGTGTGCAACCATCCCATCTACTAAACATTGCAGATCCTGTTCAATGTCTGCAATCAATTCTGTATCATCCGCATATCTTATGGTATTGATGTTACGTCTCCCAATAATGATTTCTTTCATTTCTTCTATATTTCTGGAAATATTTTCACTGTGCAGGGAAAAAAGATATTGACATTACACATCCCTGATGCATACCTCTCTTTAAAGGCTGATATTAACTTACTTCAATATCAATCTTTATGGCTGCTTGTTGTTTCTAGTATATGTTTTTTTTTTACAAGTCTAAGGTCTTTCCCATAAATTTGTAGATCTAAGAAGGCAGTATAGCAATAGATGTTGAATTACATCATTATGTAATAATAATAATATGCTTGTATTAAAATGGATTTTTAAATATTTCATTTTGTCTCTGTCTAATGCATTACATACTGACACCCAATGATTAAAATCATTGTTTCACTGTAACAACAATATTTTTTTTTCTGCACGATACCATTAGGGAGCAAATTAAGACGTATGCACAAAATATGTTTCTGAAGGTCAGTACATGATATTGTAGACACAACATACTATAACAATGAAGACCTTGATTTCTTCTATTGTTTAGAGCAGGGATCATGTGGAAATAATTGGGAGTCACATTCATGTTTTAGACACAGACCGGGGAACAGGTTAGAATAACAATTCAAAAGACAAGGGGAGGTTTCATAGCACTAGGAAATTACTGGAAGTCAAAGGAATTTACATCTAATATCTAACTTAGAATATTCAACTCTTAATGTCAAATCAGACCTGCTGTCAGGATCACGTGTTGATTGCTATGTCCTGTATGTATGAGAAATATGGAGAAAAACTGAAGCCACGACTAACAACCTATCAACTGGTGTCTGCACAAATTAGATGGACTAAAGTGACAGAATCACCCATGTGGAGCTGATGGAGAGACATGAATATATTCGAGCCAATCAAGAAGTGAGAAAATGACGCTGGGCACACATTGAGAAAACATGTTAATAGAATAACTAGAAAGTTCTTTCTCTTGATCTCACAGGGCAAAAGACATAGACAGAGACCATAAAACACAGAGAAGAGAATTAGAGAGAGATGAATCATATGGGCAGGGCATAGGGGAAACTGTAGGAGAAGGCAAAGGTATGAGTTTATTGAAGACTTATGCTCTTTTTGGGGATAAAAGCCAAAAGAAGAAGACAGTGATTTGAGTATTTGTAATTTGTATGCAGCACTGGGACTATCAAAATGTTAATCCATCCATCATGTGCCATGCCGGTAAGCGTGGGCTGTTGCGACTCACCATCTCACTCGATCACCAGAATCATGGATCAGCTCAGTGTTCTTGTCTCGACCATGCCACGTGGTCAAGCCATCCAGGTATTTACTTCTGTGTCTTCTCCTTGTTCTGTTCCCCTCGATCTTGCCAATTGTCACCAAGTTCTCCAATTTATTTCTTCTGATAACATATCAAAAAAATTACTACAATTTCCCCATGTAATTGTAAGTATGATAAATGCTAACTATATCTGTCACAAAGAAAATACATGGTTATTACAAATATAATACATAGAGGTCTTGCCTGGTGTGAACCACTGCTACTGCATTACGTATATTATGTTAAATTTACACACTAGTGAAGTTTTAGAAATCTTGCTTTGCTTTCTTGTTTATGTTTGTTCTTATTTATTAAATATCTATCAGACAACCTACCCGTCTCAAGAAATTAAGTATGCATTCCAAGAGAAGAAACTTGTGCTTGCAGCATGGATAGATCTAAAGATAGCTTTTGACAAAGTCTGGAATGAAAGTCTGATGAAGAAACTGAGAAACTATAACGTGAATAGAAGAACATACAAAAAGGTGAAAGCATCCTTGCACAACAGAAGAGCCTGAGCACAGATAGACAGACTCAGGAGCAAGAAAGTTCTACTGCATCACAGTATTCCTCAGGATGGAGTCTGTTCCCCACACTGTTCCACACAATTTCACAATTACAGACAACAATGTCTACATCAATGATCTTGTTGCCGAATGACCATATGGAATTAAAGTGGCATTGTATGCAGATGACCTGGTTCTATGGAGCACAAATGAAAATGTATCAATGGCCACTGATTACCACAAAAAGCATGGTTAAATGTCAGCTTAAACACTGACAAGTGCCTCACCACTCTATTTACCCTCTCTACAAAAAAAAAAGGCAGGTGTCATCTTGATAAATAGAATACCTCTAAGAATATATACAGCCAACATACCTTGAAGTAACATTTGATGACAGGCTGACATGGAAAAAGCACATCAACAAAGTAGCAGTAAAAGCCAGAAGGAAAATAGCCATCCTGAGAAAACTAATTGGAATTAAATGGGGGCCAGCATAATTAGCCAAACTTAGCAAAGTTTATCAGCAGAGCAGACAACCACACCTGGAATACGGGCCAACTACATGGTGTTCAGCATAAACAACCACGCTACAAGAACTGGACAAGGTGCAAAATCAAGCACTTAAAGAGTCACCGCAGGTTAGGGTAAGTTAAGTTCTTCATCATGCTAGACCACCCTATGAAGAACAAATTTGAGAAAAATAATTATGGGGCAGTTGAAAAGAAGCAGTTTTATCCACCAGACCTGATGACTGCAGAGAAACCACAGTTGGTATCCCCTGAAAACTACACCAGAACGTTCCCCATGCTAACAGTATAATTTATAGCCACTGGCAGTATTAGGAAATACAGATATATACGGAAAATAGGCATGGCTTAGAGGTATGGTATGTACTCTACCTTGAGCAGAACCCATACAAATCATGCTGTGGATTTGTGAAGAATAAATCAACCCCAGGGTGTCTGTCATACTCACTGATCCTGGGCTCTGGATTGAACGCATAGGCATGGCAAATAACTAGGAGGACCTATGTGGACACAATTAAAATCCCTCCACAGTTGGAAATTGTAAAGGGGCTATAGAGATTTTCAAGGGGTGACATTTGTGAGCTGTCTGGGTTAGAAAATGTCACCACGAGAACATCTGCCCACAAAAGAATATTTATAGCATCTATTATTGTGGTATAGACACTGTTGGGGCTTGCTGGTGTGTGGCGGAGTATTGTGGTATAGACACTATTCGAGGCTTGATGGTGTGTGGCAAAGTATTGTAGTATAGACACTGTTGAAGGCTTGCTGGTGTGTGGCAGAGTATTGCGGTATAGACTAGTGGAGGTGTAACAGTAAGGGAGGAGTACTGGGGTATTATTAGAATCTAGTGGGAAACAGATACAGCACGATTGAGCATCGAGAGTGAAAGGGTGGGAGATGCTCAATCGTGACGTATTGTGTTGGCTAGGGGAGTTTACATCCCGGCTCAGAGGAAGAAGGAGCCATGTTGTCACCATCAAGATAATAAACGATATTTGAAATTGAACTGACGTCTTGTTAGTCTCTGTACACTGTTACAGGACTAATAAATGGTGCCGCTTAACCCAGGATACTGGACTGGACTTTGCCGTCGCGGCCACAACGAGAAGTACTAATAAACCATCAAAAGATCCAGACCAGACTACCTTTTGAGGCCTGTATTAGAACAGACGTTTTCTCGAATCAGTTTTTAGACGGAGCTACTGTCTGTTGGAGGTTTTTGTCAAAC
This sequence comes from Cepaea hortensis, assembly GCA_963921405.1. Taxonomy (NCBI): domain Eukaryota; kingdom Metazoa; phylum Mollusca; class Gastropoda; order Stylommatophora; family Helicidae; genus Cepaea; species Cepaea hortensis. The sequence goes on from OY992882.1 coordinate 72,590,341, forward strand.
TCGGGAATCGCTTGTTATTGTGCTCTGGGCGACCGAACTATGGTTGATATCCTCCTGTGAGTTTGGACTGCCGTTGCTTTAACCTGGCTGCTCTGAAGGTCAATTGCTTGTTAACGGACTGAGTAAATTTTTTCAGCTCTCAAATTCTAAGAAAATGGCCGTCTATGAGACTTACAGCTATAATTGGCCTGGACCGAAGCTCCATATCAGGTTCGGCTGAAATACTGATTTTCTTGATCACCGTCGTCCAGTGATGGTTTTGGTCGCTGTGGCCCGATAAATTGGTCATTAAAATCGAGCCCTCGTCAGCTCATCACAGAGCTTTACTGTGTTTCAAGAGCCCATCCCTGGGTGGCTGATACGCTTGACCGCTCCTCACAATCTTGTAAAGCTGTTACGGAGACTTGAGATAACAAATTTTCAACTCAAGAGGCTTGGTAGAGCCGTCGCTTTGCATAGTACAAATCAAGGGGCTTACCATAGCCGTTGTCTGACTGTGGCGTTTCCAAGGGGCTTACCATAGCCGTTGTCTGACCTTAGCGTTTCCAAGGGGCTTACCATAGCCTGAGTTTTGCTAATTTCAAATCGCCGCTTACATTGTCGCTATCTCAAGACATCGATGATGTGCCCCACCCGGGGTGAAAACAAAGGCTAGATATCTCAGATGGGACCCGACCAGGGGTTGAAGATTATCCCGGCATCCCTAGAGAAGTGACGAAATTACTTGGGAGAAGAGACAGGCTACCGGAACCCCGCGACCGATTTTTCAACAGAAACAGGCTCCTGGTGATCGAACAAGTCGAGGAAAGTACGTGCTTGAGTCCGGAAACAAAAAGAAGGTGAAATTGTGTGGTTCTCAAACCCAGAAACTAACTATAATTTTCCAAAACAAGTGAGTGTATTCCTTAAATTAAGAAGTTGAAATTGAAATTGTGTGGTTCTCAAACCCAGAAACTAACTATAATTTTCCAAAACAAGTGAGTGTATTCCTTAAATTAAGAAGTTGAAATTGTGTGGTTCTTTGCTTGCTTTGTTTCAGTATATTTCAGCATGGCGGAACAGGACACCTTGGCACAGGTTTTGACAGGCGTGGGAACAGCAGTGGGCCGGCTTAATATGGTGATTAAACAACAAGGGATGGCAACAGAAATTGTGAAATTTAGTGGACAGGCCAGAGACTATAAGAAATGGGTCACCTCCATAGAAAAATATGCCTATTTAATCTCAGCAACAGATGAAGAAAAAATGAGACTGGCTTATCAGACGGCAACGGAACCGGTCTCGGATCATATAAGAAGAAAATTAGAAGCTAGAGTAGATGAGACGTGGGAACAATTCAAAGAAGACCTAGCAAGGAAATATGCAGAAATAACGGATCCACAACATGCATTTTCGGTGTTGAGGCAGGCTAAACAAAATAACGGAGAGACGGTACAATTGTTTAGCGATAGATTGATTAACCTGGCTGAAGAAGCATTCTTAGGACAGAATGTACGAGGAGAGGAGGTGGAAAGGATGTTAGTAGGGATTTTTGTGGATGGCATAAAGTCTGATGGTTTGAAACTTAAGTTGATGAGGGAAAACCCTGAGAGGTTATCACAAGCGGTGGATATCGCGGTACAAGAAGAAAATTTGAGACGTAGGTTTAGATTAAGAACAGGACGAGAAGTGGGAAGTAATCGAGATGACAGAGTTGAGGAACCTATGGAAATAGGACAAACAAGATTCGGATGGAATAGGAGAGGAGGTATACAGACGTTACAAGGTAGAAATAGACATGATAACGAAGAAAGAAGAAATATGAGATACCCTACAAGAGAAACAGTAGTTAACACAAATAGTACAAATATTGTCTGTTGGATTTGTGGTCAACGGGGACATGTTTCTCGGTTTTGTAATAACAGGCGTGTCCAGTCGAATACACAGGGTAGACATGACAATAATAGGGTGAGTAGGAATGTTGTAGATGGACACAGGAATTTTACAGGTACAAGAACACAGGAAAATCGGCGCCCTACCTATTAGACAGGACCTATGATAGGAGGGTAAATAATAAGGTCCCAAGGGTTAGAGAATATGTTAATAACAGGTATAATAGGTCGAACAGAGAATATTTTCAACTAGATGAAGTCAAGAAATTTATAGAAGATAAAACAGATTATAGTTCTTGTATATTAGAAATAGGAAAGTATAGAGTTCGTACGTTAATTGATTCGGGAGCTCAGGTTAGTGTAGTAAAAGAAAGTTTTCTATACAAAATAGTAAGAAATTGTAGAGTATTTAAGAGTCATAATAATTTACACTCTGTTACGGGACAGAATTTACAAGTAGTTGGACAAACAATGATAAATTTTAAGTTAGGAGGGATCAACATAAGACACCTTTTTCATGTAGTGAAGGGTTTAAATAGAAACATGTTAATAGGAAGAGATTTTTTAATAAAAAATGGAGTAAGACTTTTCTATGATTTACACAAATTAAAATTCAGGGACGTCTATATAGATATGCAAGAAGACATGCATATATCAGCACTAGTTAGAGTTAAAATGACAACGACGTTAAAACCACAGTCGGTTAATTTGATACAAGTGAAGCTGAAGAAAAACCCATATTATGTGGAAGGAAACACAGTCAGAATCACTGAATTACAAGAGGAAATAATTGATGAGCCTGGTTTGGAAGTTCCGGATGGAATAATAGCGTTAGATAAACACTTAACCTTTCCAGTTATGGTGATTAACAACACAGGTAGAGAAATTAAATTATACAGAGGGTGTGTAGTAGCAAAACTAGAACGGAACGTTAGTGAAATATTGGCAACGGATAGAGTAGAAATGCCGGGAACTAATTGTTCACAATCTTCTAGTGAAAGAAGTAATAACAGACGCGGACGCGGAAGTAGAGGAAACACACGAAGGGATGAATTGATCCATCCATTCAAAAGAAATACAGCACAAATACTTTCACTAGATAAAAAGACAAGAGAACAGGAATTGTTGGCACAGTTAAAGACTGCATCAGAAAATAAAGAAGTGTTGGAACAGTTTATAAAGGAGAATCAGGATGTGTTTGCAATTAGTGATTTAGAGTTGGGTAAGACAAAAACGGTAACAATGGAGATAGATACGGGAGACCATCCGCCGATTAGCTTAAAACCATATAGAACTCCCTTAAGAAATAGAGAAATTGTAGAAAAGGCAATAGAAGAAATGTTGAAAGCAGGGATAATCACAAGATCAAAATCAGAGTGGTCATCTCCGGTGGTAATTGTGGCCAAACCTGATGGTTCGAGTCGATTCTGTTGCGACTATCGGGCGTTGAACAAAATTACTAAAAATGTAGCATATCCACTGCCAGTGATAGATGATATTTTGGGGTTGCTAAATGGCGCTACATTTTTCACGACGTTAGACGCAAGAGCAGGATTTTGGTGTATCCCGATGTCGGCAGACGCGCAAAGAAAAAGTGCTTTCTGTACTCATATGGGTTCTTATGAATTTTTACGTATGCCTTTTGGAGTCAAAACTGCGCCATCTCACTACATGCTCTTAATTAATGAAGTTTTAGAAGGTATGCAAAGGTTCGCTCTAGCCTATATAGACGATATATTGATTTATACAAGGGGAAATGTGGAGGATCATTTGAAACATATTAGACTAGTATTTGACAGGTTAAGAAAGCATGATGTGAAGTTAAAGCTTAGTAAATGCCAATTTTTAAAAACAGAAACAAAATATTTGGGGTATATTATAAATAGAGAAGGTATAAAACCAGACCAGGACAAGATAAAGGTTATTAAAGAGTTACCTGCTCCAACTAACGTTAAGGAGGTACGCGCTTTTATAGGAACATGTGCGTATTATAGGCGGTTTGTCCCAGCGTTTTCAAAAATAGCTGAACCTATTACAAACTTAACAGGCAAGTACGCTAGGTTTAAGTGGGATGATGAGTGTCAAAAAGCGTTCGAGTATTTAAAAAACAGCTTAACACTAGTACCACTGTTGACGCATCCAGACTTAAACAAACAGTTGATACTGTACACAGATGCTTCAGACAATGCAGTAGGAGCATGTTTGGTTCAACCATATGAAGGAAAAGAGTCTGGAATACCAGGGGTTAAAAATGAAAGACCAATTTACTTCTTATCTCATAAACTTAGCAAATCTCAACGCAAATGGACGACTATTGAAAAAGAAGCGTACGCCATTCATTATGCCCTTCAGAAATTAAATTACTACTTACATAACGCAAATTTTGTTATTAGAACTGATCATATGCCTTTAAAGTTTTTTTTAGAAGCTCCAGTGCAGAACAGGAAAATACAAACGTGGGCATTGAATTTACAGGGATACAATACGAAAATTGAGTACATTCCAGGTAGGATTAACACATGCGCTGATTTATTGTCTAGGATTCCCTATCCACAGTCGTCAGGTGACACAGAAGATGAAGGAGAACCAGAGATTGACGGTCGAAATTGGCAAGTAAATATTTTAGATTCTGCTATAATAAATAGGGAAGAATTTGATAGTCTACCATCGGATCAAGAGTCTGAACATAGAGAAGAAGACCTACAAGTAGCACAGTTTAATATGAAAGAAGAACAAGAGTTGGACCCAAAAGTCATACAAATAAAAGAAAAATTACGAGAAACAGATGATAACAAATATAAAAGAAATTATTTGGTTTTACAAGAGGATGGACAGTTATACTATATGTGTGAAAGGAACGAACAGCTAAGGAAATATATTCCAAAACATTTAGAAAATGAACTTTTAAAAGCATATCACGATGAAAATGGACATCTCGGTAGAGATAAATTGCTGAAAGCACTTACAAGTAAATATTATTGGCCAAACTTGTTTAAATCTACGTGCAAATATGTAGATACGTGTGAAAAATGCAGATTAAGGAACATGAAAACAATAAAGTCTCCCTTACAAGACACAGATATTCCTCAGTTCCCAATGCAAAAGATTAGTTTAGATATATCGGGTCCACACCCCAGGACATTGTCAGGAAATGTGTATTTAATTCATATAGTAGACGTCTACAGTCTTTGGCCGGAGGTTTATGCAATTCCAGATAAGAGCGCGGATACTGTCATTAATATTTTTTTACAAGAGTTCGTACCAAGGTTTAGTTGCCCACAAAGTATACTTACAGATAATGGTAGAGAGTTTGTAAATAAAAAATTTGAAAAGTTATTAAAAGATTTAAATATAAAACATATAAAGACCTCATTTTATAGACCTTCTTCAAATGCGAAAAACGAGCGTCAACATAGGACGTTATACGACATTTTGGCAAAGATTATTGATGAACATGACAGAGATTGGGATTTATTTTTGGGACCTGCCCTTAGCGCCATTCGTACAAATCAAAATGAGAGCACGGGTTTTTCACCATTTTATTTATTACACGGGAGGGAACCAATATTACCTACAGATAATCTATTAAAACCTAGACGGAAATATATGGGTGAAGAATTTCAAGAGACCATAATACAGGAAATGCATAAAGCACATGTGAGATTAAGGAATAATATAATTAAAGCTAGGGAAAGACAGAAAAAGTACAAAAATGTAAATACAAAATTACAGGAGTTTAAGGTAGGTGATAGAGTTTATTACAAGAAACATAGAAGAAACTCTAAGTTTGATGCTCGTTGGATTCCAGGGTATTACGTTTTGGAAAAACTAGGTAATGTATCGTATATTATAAAGAACCAGGTCACAGCACATATAGTGAGGGCACACGTTGAACACTTAAGAAGAGATGAAGATGAGATAGAAAATAATAATTATAATAATAATTATTATTCGGACACGAAATTTTTGGATGAACAGGTTGTCAGAGGAACTACAGTAACCCCAGGTCTTAGAAAAGAACCAGCACAAAATCAGTTGCTAGCAAATCCAGGTTACGAAGATACTCAAGAACAGACAATTCCGAAAAGAATGGAAGAAGAAGGGCTGAATGAAACTCATTATGATAGTATGGAAGAAGACATAGGTGCTCCATTTAAAAATACTAGACAAGCAACGAAAAGAAGAATGGACAGTCAAAGAGATAAAGAAGTGAAACGACAGAGGAGAATTAGAGATTATTCAACAAGCGGAGAAGATATGCCTCTACTAGAAAGATCCTTAAGAAATAGGGATCGACAAATTAGGTGGGATGTTGAACGGAAGAGATTAGCGGCAGCTGAAGAGAGACATACAGACGAAGAAGAGGAAATGGATGAAAAGTCAGAGTCTAGTAGTAGTATGGAAGAAACTAATAAGTTGTACGAAGAAGAAGATATTGATGTAGAATTGGCACTTATTCAAAGAAATTTGGACTTGTTGAAGAAGCGGAAACGTGGGAGATAGATATTTGAAAGTACTGCAGATGGCAGGAGTTAGAAGTGAAAGGGATGCCTGAAGAAGCATACGAAACGGTAGAAGTGGTCTTGAGATATTGATACAAAGGGGTGAAGGTATTTTTTCGTTACTGTTGGTAATGCCGTGTTTCCAAGGGAAACCAGATCACAAGTTCGTTGATAAGTAGAGGTTGGCTACTACGTTGAGTTAATATTGAATTAGTGGCCACATTACAAATGAAAAAAAAAGGATTGAACATGTAGTTTACAGTGCTCACTTAAGAGGTTATTTCGGATGTTATGTGCTGTTGGGAGTTAGGAGATAATAAATGGTATGGTAAATGTTGATTACTGATCTGTTTAGATAGATAGAACAGATGTGATTCTAATTGGACTGTAGTTAACAGATATACAGATGGACAGTGAAATGTTTAGTTTTTTCGGTCATAGATATACTGGAATGACCTGTATAAATGGATATACGTTGTTTTACTTAGTATGAGGGGCCAATGTTGGTGGGTCACTATACGAGGTTGTAATTGTTTGAGTCATGAGTCATATATAATAAGTTTTTATGATTGAGTTGGTTCTGGAAAATGATGGCTAATGTTTAGTTGTTTTAGTCCTTCATTATAAGTTTTTTTTGTTTTGGTTTTGAAAAATGATTGTGGTTAGTTGCTTTGTTGAGTTAGAATAGGGTGATTGTGTTCCTAGCATTTGAGTTGGTAAAAACTATTGGGCCGTAAAAGTGTCCAATAGTGATAGCTAGAAGTAAGGTGTTTTATTCTGATTTGATGCATGATATTTTAAAAATGTGTTTTTCCGTATATTAATTTGGAGTTATGACGGCTGGTGTGATTTGATCTTGATTACATAAATGGTTTTGTATATTAAGTTACTTGGTTAGTAAATAGGTTATGAAGTTAGTTAATTAAGTTTAATTTTCAAATATAAGAGTTTTGCTTAAGGTTTTCGTTCAGAAAGGAGTTAATAAAAACTAAATTATCCACTGATATAAGGTAGGGGGAAGCTTAGATGACCTGAATGTTGAAATAGTTAAGCAATGCTGTGCATTCATAAATTAGTGGGAAATCAGGGTTGGTGAACGTGTGTACACGAATGGATAGACGTATCCAGGGCCTGCACACACGTCACTGTGTTCATAAATGGCAGTAGGGGAAGTATGGGGGAAAGAAATAGGGGCTGTGAAATACCAGCTTTAATTTTATTAAAGGTGTTCATAAAATATGAACATGGGCTCAGGGTGGAAGGTGAGATAACGAAAAAGGAACAGAATTGTGGTTGGCAATGTCAATGTGGAATGTATAACCAAATTGTTTTATAACGAACAACGATGTATTTCATAGGGTGTTTTAAAAAATGATTTTACAAAATTTTTTTATTGGCAAGGGAGGTAAAGGGTGAGCGTCTTAAATGTGCATTACTGTATGTACATGTGGTCATGTCGAGTATTCATTCTTTATGCTTCTTACTAGGTGCGCACCGCTTCTTTACTTTTTCTAACTACATTGTTTTTGTACGTCCTGGGTTTTGAAAGAGTGGGAAATTTTATAAAGAAAAAAAAGGTTTCGATAAAGAATTTATGAGCTGTTCTTATAATATGTATATTTGATACAGGAAACAGGAGGAGCTAAGAAAGAACCAGAAAAGTAGAAATATATAGTAGATAGCTATATAATTTTGGGGAAATAACAAAGGAAAGAAGGACTATTTGGATTAACAGGGTTACCATACGTAGTATTATACAAAGAGAGTTCGAAGAGGAAGTATATGGGAGGGGGTCACTATAGCACACCATATCACTGGGAGAAGAGTTAAAAGATATATTGTTTACTTGAGCTGATTTAGGGAAGATTAGAGGAAAAAGAGGGAATGGAGTATGGGGATTAGGAGTAAAGAGTTTTCCTTTATAAGGAAAATTCTTTATTCAACATGGGGAGGTGTAACAGTAAGGGAGGAGTACTGGGGTATTATTAGAATCTAGTGGGAAACAGATACAGCACGATTGAGCATCGAGAGTGAAAGGGTGGGAGATGCTCAATCGTGACGTATTGTGTTGGCTAGGGGAGTTTACATCCCGGCTCAGAGGAAGAAGGAGCCATGTTGTCACCATCAAGATAATAAACGATATTTGAAATTGAACTGACGTCTTGTTAGTCTCTGTACACTGTTACAGAGGCTTGGTGGTGTGTGGCGGAGTATTGTGGTATAGAATACAGAGGCTTGCTGGTGTAGGGGAGTATTGTGGTATAGACACTGTTGGTGGCTTGCTGGTTTGGGGGAGTATTGTGGTACAGACACAGTTGGTGGCTTGCTGGTGTGTGGCAGAGTATTGTGGTATAGACACAGAGGCTTGCTAGTGATGGGGAGTATTGTGGTATAGACACTGTTGGTGGCTTGCTGGTTTGGGGGAGTATTGTGGTATAGACACTATTGGAAGCTTGCTGGTGTGGCAGAATATTGTTCCTGCTTTGAGAAACCTTGTGTGATCTGTGGAGGTTGACTGCAGCAGATACGGGTGTAGCCATGTGCATTGAAGATGATCCTTGACAAACCAACCAGCGAACAAATGTTAATACTGTGTAATAATGATTGTGTGCAGATGATACACCTGGGCTTCAGATACACGACCTTGTTGACCTGTTGTGTTCAGCAGCACTGAATAGGGAGTGAGCAACATGTGCTTCACATTGGACAAGTAGAGGAGCATGGTTGTAATGATGCTGTGAACAATGGCAGATAATGGAGGTATGTATCTGCTTGTTTTCCTTCACAGATAAACTTATTCAGTTATGCTTTTTGACAAATTTATGTCTTTACAATCTCTTTTGTGTTTTACAATTAGTCAGTAATTTGCTGTAGCACAAGGTTGTTTAATTTCTTCCTTCCTTTTGAAATTTTTTTATTTATTATGATTGTCTTTTCTGATAACTTAGACACTTGATATGAATAATAAATATCAATTCAGGTTAGGTTACACTATGGGCAGTATGAAATAAGTGGCGGGGGTTGGTGTACAGCACAATAAAGACAAACTGCAAACAAATTTGTGTCAATTTCCTTCAGAATTGCATGTGGTTACTTGTATTTGGGCATGTGAGTATGCATCTGTCTCTCTGTTGGTGTGCACACTCACTCTTGTTCAACAGTTGACACTGACATGATGAGGACACATATATTTACTTGGGCATGTGAGTATGCATCTGTCTCTCTGTTGGCATGCACACTCACACTTGTTCAATAGTTGGCACTGACATGATGACACACTTTGGCATGTGAGTATGTAGGTCTGGCTCTTGTCGTCTCTGTCAAACTTGTTCAACAGTTAGTGCTGAGGTCTAAAAGACAAGTACTTTCATTTGTATCATTTCCATTATGAATAATCCTGTGTGTTGAGAACAGACACACTAGATCATGTAAGAGCAGTGTTAAAGATTGAGAAAATTAGAAATGAAAGAAATCATTTGCAGATTGATGCTGATGTTTGGAGCAGATGGTCCCCAGATCTTACATGTGCCACCAGCAAAAGAAGATTGTCAAATGAATATACTTGTGACCTCAGCTTGTTGGCAATTTCATATAACATGTGCATTTTGATAAGTTTAATTGCGACTAAATGTCATATTCAGAGTTGTGAACTTTTAGTTTATGTAAGTGACAGTGCTATTTGATATATGTTATACATTTACAAATTGATCTCTTTATAGAAGTAAATGTGACAGAAACGGATATTCACCTGTGACAAATGTTTACAGTTTTGTCATCAAATGCCTGGCTGACTGGCATATATATATTGTCATTCCACATCACCAGCTCTCTCATTCTTAGTGCTGAGACCATTTTAATCTCTTATAAAGTCTGTGAGTTGCTATCATGTATTCCTGATTTCTCTTTTCTTGTCTAGATGTGTGATTTTATTTGCACCTCTCTCTTACTGTCTCTCCCTCACCCGCGTCCTCCCCCTTAGGTACTTTTTATTACTTTTATTGTTTGTGGCATTATGGAAATTCTGCTGTGAAAGTATGTTCTTGTGGCTTCAATGGTGTGTCTAGCATATTTTTAAAATATCGATTCCCTGTCATATTTTAACCCAGAGATCCTGATGTTTTGGAAAGAGCACAATTTCTCTGAACTGTAGCTCTAATTTTGTGGGCTATAGTGGGGGGGGGGGGGGGGGGGTGTTGCGGTTGCTTCTTATACTAATAATAGAAGTGTTAGAATATCGACCAGTAAGTTTTTATTTCTTCTAATGGAGTGATGGGGTAGTTGTAGATGTCCGCATCCATTAGCAGAAATTAAATTCATATATTCATAATGGAAATGATACAAATGAAAGTACTTGTCAAACTGTCAGCTTGATTTTCTTTGTGCATTTGAAAGTGGATGAGAAAAAATGCTAGTCATGGAAAGAATAAACTTGTTTACTCTATGAAAAGTGTGGTTGTAAACAGTGAAAACTAGTGACAGTGAAGACTTTATATCAAGATTATACATTAGAAAAGATCACAGATGACTAAGATGATGAATGCAGAGGTGATAAATGGCATGATGTTGGAGATGTTCCCCTCAGAATCTCTGCTAGAGAATATCTGAAAGCTCATGAAGTCCATGGCTGAAAGGGTTAACATTGGTTCTGTGTAACATTTCAGAATTCTGCCTGTGACTTCCTATGATCAGATATTAGTACACGTGATGTTTTTTATTTACTGAGCTGATCCACGACTCTGGTGATCGAGTGAAATGGCGAATCATGACCGCCCACGCTTTCCGGCATGGCACATGATTGATTGATTGATTGATGTTTTTTATTTGATAGAATGCAGATTTTCTTTGACCTCTGTGTTTTGCAGTACATTGTCCAGTTAATATTATTTCTGCACTTCCTTTTTAAATCAGCACATTCATTGAATGCCATGCCATATCTTCTGTCATCTTGTGTTTTTAGCTAAAATGTTTGTGTGTATTTTCTGTCACCAATGTGTCAGAAATTTTCTGAAGTTTCTTGTGAGCTTTTGCTACGGAAATAGCAAATTTTAGGTCTGGTTGACCTGGGAGCATAGTTCAGTTTTTACAAATCTGAGCCTTGATGAGGATTTGAACACTGGACCCAGAGACAAGCGTGGTAAAGACTGCCGGCACGCACGCCTCCTGGACTTCACATGCTTACTGTGTATGAAAACAGGTGAGACAGCTGACCTGTCTGACATTACGCTTGATATGTTCAAGTGTGCCTCTATGGTAGGCTCCAACATAAGTTCTGTTGGAGCTGTGGCAGCATACTGTAGTGCACTGTCCTACCTACAGGTGATGATTTCTTCCAGCCATCACCACTTTGGGGTCAAGCCAATCTCATACACATGGCTACCAGGCAGTTTTCTAGGAAGGGAAGGTGACAAGGATGAGAACTGACCACCTCACTTCATATGTCACGGCCAACTGTACGTGAAGGCCTAACATTATTCCCAGTGTGGGAATTATCTGGTGTATGTGAAGGTCTAACACTCTTCCTAGTATGAGAATTATCTGATATATGTGAAGGTCTAACACTGTTCCTAGTGTGGGAATTATCTGATATATGTGAAGGCCTAACACTATTCCCGGTGTGGGAATTATCTGATATTGGACAACCTTTACCCTTTTTTTTTTTTAAATATGTCCTTCAGTAATCAGACGTATTCTGCTAGAACGGGGTACGAAGAAAGGACAATATTAGAAACAAGGAGATCTATAAAACAGTTGAAGAACCACCAGTTGTTAAATTCATTGATGGGGAAGACTTAACTGGTTTGGCCACCTAGTGAGAATGAACCAAATGTTGCCAGCAGCAAGAGCATACAACACGAACATGGGAACAGCAAGAGGCAGGGGAAGACCATGAAAAAGATGGATCGATGGAGTCATTTACACCTTAAAAACCCACAACATCTCAACATACCAAGCGACCGAGCGAGCCCTAGTTTGTAAACCAATCATCAAACAAGCCTGCGACGCATAACGACATAGAGCAGTGAACAACAAAAGAAGTAGTAGTTGTGCAGGAGTATTAAGAATTCTAACACTAATTATGTTCTGACACTTGACTATCAAATGCCATTGTATCACCTATCAAGCACAAATGTGAATATGTTTTAACTTCTATAACTTGTTCTCTTAATGCTTGTATCAAGATGTGCTATTGTGTCTGCTCCTGTCCTCCATAGCCACACACACTTCTTTGCTAATTTATGTTTTTCACTTCTTCTTGTTTTAAAATACAGATTCTCCGTAATTACTTTGTCATAAGACTCTTGTGACCTAATTGTATGGTTGTCTACACATTCTACTGCTCCTGATTTGTGTTTTGTTTGACAAAGCTATTAATATGGACCTTAGTACTGCCTCTCTGTCCACTGTTGTAAATATTTAGAAATGTTATTACTTAATTCCTAGCATGTCCCAAAGCCTTCATTTGTTTCAGTATTGTCTCTTTATTGTGTTTTCTTGTTACATGTTCTCTGCTACTGTTTCATGTGCTGCTTCAAATACCTGGATTAAATGCTATATGTGTGATAAAGTTACTTATCTGTAATAAACATTATTTTACATCAAGCCTAAAGATTTTGAAATCTTCCAGTAATTTCCTTATTTGATTACTTAATATCAAAGACTCACTGCCATAGAACCAAACTGACTCTGGTCAGCTTGTAAATTCTGCCTATTTTTATATTCTCAATTATTGCCTCATATTAGGAGGAGCGGCTGGCCGAGTGGCTAGAAAGCTGGACTCTCCTTCGGGAAACCTGGGTTCGATCCCTTGGTAAGGTGTGGGATTTTTTTCTGTCGGGGGCAAAAAGAAAGTCCTAACCTGCACAGTTCGCGGCGACTGCACTAGCCAGGCAGCCTTAATTCCTCAGGCTCAAAGACTCTCTGCCATACACCGCAAGGTACTATCTCATCTCATCTCATACTTTTCCTCTTGTACCTTGTGGTGTCGAGGTGAAGTATAAACTTCGTGAGAGTGCCCGATTATGGGCTTCATATATCGATATTCCCATGAACTCTGCTATTCCCTCCGTCCAACGTTTACGTGGTCGGCCTCTTCCTCTGTTTCCATGTGGTCTTTACTATATTGGTACTATATTGGCAGTAAATGACAGTTTTTATTATTCTTATTTTATGTGAAATACAGTTATTAATCTCAATGACAGATCATCTGTCTGATGTTAAATATACTGAGGTATTTAAACTAGTGTGCATTGTTCACATGTTGACTTCATGTGTCACTATATTTAGACATCAACTTCTTCCTCACCACATTTACCATTGTTTTCTAGTTGCACATTCTTAATTCATTTTATGATCATTCACAATGGTAACAATTATCTGTTTAATGACAGCTTTATTTGCATTGCTATGTGCATGCCATGTCTTTATTTGTGTTGTACTTTCTCTCTCTCTCTGAAAGTTTACCTATGATGGACCACAATTGTCTTTATTTTGCAAGGACAATTGATGATAGTGTACAGCCTTGCATAAGTCGATTTTTTTAATTGGGTGAAAAAGCCCAATGTATTCCCTGGTCATTTTCCTGTTGTTTTGCTTTTCAAAGCATATTTTAAATGTGTCAGTTAATGTTTGTTTTCTATAATGTTTTGATTTCTTATGTTTGTCAATGGTCTTAGAGCTTCCAGTGAAGTACTTCCACTGACAAGACTGTTTCCATTGGTCTGTTTGCAGCAGATTATTGGCATTGTACTCAATGTTTAGTCAGTAAATTCACATTGTTCATGATCAACCTGTACTTAGATTTATTGGTGTTTTTTTTTTTTAAACATGATTATGATGAGTTCATATAATTAAAATGTTTCAAGAATTATTGCTAGATTTTAATTTTTAAAAATAAATTCAGGCAGGTGTTTTAACTGAATGAGTCTCACCTGTAATATGTTGTTATCCAGACTATGGGGTCTCACCTGTCAAAGACATTTTTTTTTAAATGTCAGAGTGCACTTTCTCTTACTTGTTAGGGCCACCATTTGTTAATACAAGGCCTCACATTATGATGAGAGTGTCTCTAAGAATTGATTGTCCAGGCAAGTAATGTTCATAATAGAAATCACACATAGTTAATAAATACATCTTAGCGCTTCAGGAGACGAGACAGGGTGATCAGTTAGTCCGAATTGCCGGCTTCAAATGTTTCTACAACAGGCGACATCTGGGAATGGCAATTCTCATTCGCGACAGTATGGTGGCTTCAGAGCTAGACATGTCCAGTTGGGACAGTGACGACATACAAATACAGGTGGTTAGAGTTCAATCCGGTCTACCATTTGTGTTGGTTAATGTTTATGCCCGTAATGTGAGTGTGGATTCCCAGAGGTGGCAGTGCTTAAGTGACATATTAGGTCATGAGAGAAATGTTATTTTCTGTGGCGATTTCAACACTAAAGACAGATCATGGGGAAACATTTCTTCCACCATACAGGGGGAGGAGCTTCAGACTACACTTGAAACCATTGTATCAATGGTTTGTATCAACAGTGGATGTGTCATCAGGACAGCAAGTCGTCCAGGTGATGAGGACAGTGTTATTGATCTGGCGCTGGTTTCTCCTTCACTCAGTACAGTCTGTAGGTGGGGTGTCCTAGGGTACCACAGCAGCAACCACCACCCTTGCAGCATACTGGTGGAGAAAGGCAGAACCATGCAGCACAAGTCAACGGTAGTACAGGGCAAGATGTGAGTAAAATAAGGCGTGACAAGCGCAGAAAGCTTCATGGCAGGAAACAAAGCTGGGAGCAGCCACCTTGATAGAATTTTTAGGTGGAAAAGGCCTGGGTGGATAAGTGTAGTACTGTAAGGAAATGGCAAGATGCCAAGAAGAACAGAGTTGCCCATCCTAGTCCCTGCATGCACTTTGAAAGAGAGATGCACACAAATGTAAGTTACTTCAAAAAACTGGTTAAGGTGGTTAAAAGTGAAAAATGGACAGAGGTGTGTCAAAGAGTAAGCACAGACAAGTTACTGAAATTGTTCTGGCGACTACATAAAAGCATGAGTGCGGTAGTCAAGAATAAGAGTATTCCTGACTTCCAAGGTGCTGACCTCATCTGGCAGAGGACTGGCGAGAACAAGGGCAAAGCCCTCTTCGAACGCTATCTAGAGCAGAGCAACCAGACAGACATGAGAGGCCAAAATCTCGCCAAGGAGGTCACCTCAGATAGGTGCAATGCCCAGAACATTTCGGATGAAGACACGGTGACAGTGAAAGAAATCAAGGCTGTGCTTCGACAATAAAAAAAACAGCGCTCCAGGGCCAGATGGCATAAGATATGACGATATCAAAAAGTGTTCCGACAATGAACTAGAGAAACTAGCAGACATGTACAACAACAGTATAGGGAGTGCTAGCATCAAGGAGGAATGGTTACACAGCTATCTGATTCCCTTGCCGAAGCCTGGCAAAGACCACACAAAAATCCAGGGATATCAAGTAATAACCATGCAGAACACAATAGGCAAGCTGTTGGAGAAGTTAATTGCCAGAAAAATATCAAGCCAGCTAGAGAGGCAAGGTGATTTCCCACCTACCCTAGGAGGGTACCGTCGAAAAAGAGAAACCTGGACCAATGCAGCAGTTTTTGCCCATGATGTCTATGAAGGTTTCCACTCAGGCAATGAAACATTTACTGCAGCGATTGATCTTGAGGATGCGTACAACAGAGTACCAGTGGATTTCTTAATGCTTCAGATTCTTGAACTCAAGATAAGTACTTTCCTCCTTAGCTGGATCGTGCTGCCCTCTTCCAATGGAAAGTAGTCTTTAGATATGGCAGTTGGACTTCAGAACCATCAACAATATATCCTGGCCTACCACAGGGATCACCATTATCTTAGAAACTCATTACCATAGAAAGGATACAGAAAGAAGCCATGCGCATCATTCTTGGATGTACAAGAGATACAACATGCAGAGCGATGCGCTACCTTCTTGATTTTCCAACCATGAGGGAAAGAATACATATTTGCCAAGCACGTGCCTATCTCAGAGTCAACACAAACATACAACATCCACTGCACAGCGAGATTAAGAAGGTAAAGGGCAACAGGTTAAAAAGAGGAAAGTCGTGGATGGGTCAAGCTGAAGACATTCTTCAGCAGGTGTCTTCACTTGAGGACTTAGAACCTGGCGAGGAGTGGGTACAAGTGCCAACAGAGTTCTGTACATCCTTCTCAGTGTGCATCCAACTGGACAGGAAATGCAGACAAGAAAATCCAGCTGCTGTGGAGGCGGAAGTACAGGCTCTGATCTTTGAGAATTCTTTAGAGGATGATGCTGTCCTTTACACGGATGGGTCGGTCGTCCGAGGAGTGAGAAGTTCATGGGCCTTTACGGCTCAGGCCGGAGTGGTAACTGTGAAGGAAGAGTCTGGCGCTTTTGCTTTGACCACATGCAGCCTGACTATGTAAATCATGGCAGTAAGTAAAGCAATAACATGGCTTGAGACACAGACATTCAATCAGGTTTGTGTCCTTAGTGACTCAGTGTGTATGCTCAGGAGGATAGAAATGGGGTGGGTCCAAGAGAGTGGCTGCTGTCTCTGGAGCGGTCTTGGCTGGCAAAGATTAGTTTCATCTTCGTGCCAGGGCATGCAGGCGTACAAGGGAATGAGCAGGCTTGCAGGTAGGGCTACTGTGGAAGGCGGATGAGCCATGGACCAGGCAGACATTCTGAATGCTCTACAAGAAGTAAGTCGTTTACGAGAACCAAGTGATGACTGGGAATCTACAACCATGGTCAGGCTGCGAGAACAGCAAGTTAAAAGAGGTGTGGCCAAACAAGAACACTACGCAGGAAGCCAAAGAAGAGTAATAAACCAACACAGAACTGGTATCGGGAGCTGCTACATGCTGCAGGATTTACTGAGGAGGGGATCCGAGCACTGATGGACTGAATGGTTTGATGTGCAATGACGATGATCTGTCTACTAACTAATAAATACATCTAAGATGTGCATAGTGTCAGCACACTTGCTTACCTAGACTGTTGCCCAGGCTCAGTCTCAATAGTATTAGTCTTTTTCTGACCAGTGCAGCTGTAGAGTTAATCCAGTGTCCTAACATGGTACCATAAGGTCTTGTAGATCTTGTACATGAAGGTGACAACATCACAAGGCAGGAGAAAATAACTCCAGTAGCAACTGGTCATCCATCCATCATGTGCCATGCCGGAAAGCATGGGCGGTCATGACTCGCCATTTCACTCGATCACCAGAGTCGTGGATCAGTTCAGTGTTCCTGTCTCGACCATGCCATGCAGCCAAGCCATCCAGGTATTTACTTCTCAGCCTTCCCCTTGGTCTGTTCCCTTCGATCTTGCCAGTTGTCACCAAATTCTCCAAGCCATTTCTTCTCATAACATGCCCAAAGAATGTTGATTGTCTACGACTAATTTCTCTAATCAGTGTACGGTTTTCATTTATTTCTTGAAGGACATGTTCATTGGTTTTTCTTTCTGTCCATGGTATTCTTTGCATTTTCCTCGGGAACCACATTTCTACAGCCATCAGATGTTTTTCAGCTTGTGTGCTCATTGTCCACGCTTCACATCCATACAAAAGTATACTATGGTTCCGTCGCCCTGCTACTGAGTGAGTGCGTGGCGCGACACTGTGAGCTGTGAGTTTCGTGTGAAATTCTTTTGAATCTGCCCGAGGTTTTTTGGAACGTGACTGCATGTTCGGAGCGATGGCAGCTGGCTATGTCCCAGAGTTGACCGGTTTTTGCCTTATGCAGAAATGCGTGGTTGCTGGGCTTCTGGTTGACTGCCACTGCCATCGACGATGAACTGTATTTTCGTGGACTGTGTGGGTGAACATCTAGGAAACATCCAGATGGGAAAATGACTGCCGATTCCATCAGAGATAAACTTGATGTTTCGTGGGGGACTATTGTGTTGACATTCTGGCGGCGGCATTATGCACAGTGTATCTGTGCGGGCTGTTGTTTGTCAAGACTCCTGTCTTTTCCACTTTTCATATTGGGCAGTGGGGAGCGTTTTATGTGATATTCACTGGCACAGGAAAGGAGCATAATGGGGACGACCCGTTGCTGTGAAGTTGGAACCGTGACTAACTAACTAACTAACTAACAAAAGTACAGGTTCTATGTAGCACTTCAACACTCTTCTTCATGTTTCAATTGATATCTTTTTATTGGTCAGTATGTTTTTCGTCTTGCAAAAGGCTACCTTCGCAATGGCAATTCTTGTTCAAATCTCTTCAAGGCATCTCCCATCAGATGTTATGACAGTTCCGAGATAGCTGAACCGATTCACTTGTTTAAGAATATTCCCATTTACTTGTATATTACATTGTGGTATTTCTTCCTTCCTAGTGACGACCATAATCTGTGTCTTCTCACAATTCAAGTTTAACCCTAGTTGTTCACTGTGTGCAACAACTGCATCTACTAATTGTTGCAGGTCCTTTTCATTGTCTGTAATCAAGACTGTATCATCTGCATATCTAATGTTATTGATGTATCGTCCCCCAATGTTGATTCCTTCCATATCTTCTATATTTCTGAAAATATTTTCACTGTACAGGGAAAAAAGATCTGGAGACATTACACATCCCTGTCTCACACCTTTCTTAATAGGCTGATATTGACCTACTTCATTATCAATTTTTATGGCAGCTTGTTGTTTCCAATATATGTTTTTTACAAGTCTAAGGTCTTTTCCATCAATTTGTAGATCTTCAAGCATCCTTATCACGTCAACATGTCTCACTTTATCGAAAGCCTTTGTGTAGTCAATAAAGCAAAGGTGTAGATCTTTGTTTACTTCTATAGAACGTTTAGTTACTGTTCTCAGTATATACACAGCATTTACTGTACCTTTGCCTTCTACAAACCCCTGTTGTTCCTCTCCTATTTCAGGTTGTATTTTCTTCCTAACTCTTTGCATGATAATTCTTAGCAAAATCTTCATGATGGGACTCATTATACAAATTGTTCGATGTAGATCACATTCCAAGGCTTCTTTGGGATAGCATTAAATACAGAATTACATAATTCATGAGGTATATCTCCAGTATCATATATTGTATTCAGGAGTCTGGTAACTTTATCTATTCCGTATTCTTCTAAAGCATTAATAATTACTGTGGTGATGCTGTCTGAACTGGGGGTCTTGCCAGTTTTCATATGGTTAAGAGCATTCTGAACCTCCGTCTTCAAAATTGATGGTCCTTCATTATTATTTTGAATATCATACTGTTCTTCTCTGTTATCATCATAAAGGTTTTTCACATAATCTGACCATACATGTAAAATCTTATCTTTTTCTATTATGATTTTTCCATCTTTTGTCTTTAGGCAGCCTGGTGATGTATGTGTTCTTTGATTAGTAAGCTCCTGAATTCTTTTCTGCATTAGTTTGGTATTTTTACTGCCACCTTTACAAGCGCAAAGGAAACCGCCAATCCTGTGACAACCACCGAGGCATCTCCTTGCTCTCAATCGCAGGGAAGATACTCGCCAGAATTCTTCTCAATTGCCTCACGGCCCATCTAGATCAAAGTCTTCTTCCTGAGAATCAATGTGGCTTCAGAAAAGAACGTGGAACTGTTGGCATGATTTTCGCTGCAAGGCAGCTGCAAGAGAAATGTCAGGAACAGAACTCCAAAATGTTCTCCACTTTCATTGACCTTACCAAGGCTTTTGATACAGTCAGCAGAGAAGGACTGTGGAAGATTATGGTGAAATATGGCTGTCCATGAAAGATTGTACAAATAGTGCAGCTATTTCATGATGGTGTGCAGGCAACAGTACAGGAAAATGGTGAACTGTCTGAGCCCTTTCCTGTCACCAATAGAGTGAAGCAAAGATGTGTCCTGGCACCAACACTGTTCAGCCTCATGTTTTCAGCTATGCTGATGAATGCCTTCGAGAACAACGACATTGAAATAGACATCAACTACCGCATGGATGGAAAGTTGCTCAATCTCAGAAGGCTGAAACCTAAAACCAAAACTAACAGCGACACCGTCAGAGAGCTCTTGTTTGCTGTTGATTGCACTCTATATGCCAACTCAGAGGCAGACATGCAACACAATGTTTCAGCTTTCTCATATGCCTGTGCCAACTTTGGGCTCAATATCAACTTGGAGAAGCCAGCTCCAGGGAATAATCACACCGTGCCAAATATCAAAGTGAGTGGTCATAGACTAAGTGTTGTGGACAAATTCACCTATCTTGGCAGCACTGTCACAAGCTGCCACAATTGATGATGAAGTGAATGCAAGAATCTCCAAGGCCAGCGCAGCCTTTGGCAGACTGTACAAGAATGTATGGGACAGAAATGGAATAAGCTTGCAAACAAAGCTGAAAGTCTACAAAGCACACTGCTATATGCTTGTGATACCTGGACTGTTTATCAGCGTCACGCTAGGAAATTAAACCACTTCCACACAGTCTGCCTTAGGCAGCTATTGAAGATTAAATGGCAAGAAAAGATCCCAGACACTTGAAGTGTCCATGCCCAGTATCCAAACTCTACTAATGAAGAATCAGATTCGCTTGGCTGGTCACTTAACTTACATGCCAGATCACAGGCTCCCTAAACAAATTTTTTTACGGTGAGCTGCGTTGTGGTAAACGCTCCCAAGGTGGCCAAAGGAAACGCTTTACAGACACTGAAAATTTAACTGAAAGCTTTTGGAATTCATCATGACACTTGGGAGACTGCAGCCAAAGACGTACATCATTACGCAAGGGTGCAGTCACTTATGAAGCAACCAGGACTGCAAGAGCTGTGAAGAAAAGGCTGGACAGAAAGACCACTGCAGGAGATCCTCCTCCAGAAACGTCAAGCATTCTTTGCCAACATTGTCAAAGAACATTGCAAGCCAAAATAGGCCTTATCAGCCATCTTAGAACCTACGGCTCCACACTTTCAACCACACTGAATGAAATGAATGGTCATCATCATTCTTGATGGACAAACAACAAACAGTCATATTGTGTGATAGCTATGGAAGTACAATCATATTGTGTGATAGCTATGGAAGTACAATCATATTGTGTGATAGCTATGGGAGTACAGTCATTTTGTCTGATAGCTATGGGAGTACAGTCATATTGTCTGATAGCTACGGGAGTGCAATCATATTGTGTGATAGCTATGGGAGTACAGTCATATTGTGTGATAGCTATGGGAGTACAGTCATATTGTGTGATAGCTATGGGAGTGCAATCATATTGTGTGATAGCTATGAGAGTACAGTCATATTGTGTGATAGCTATGGGGGTGCAATCATATTGTGTGATAGCTATGGGAGTACAATCATATTGTGTGATAGCTATGGGAGTGCAATCGTATTGTGTGATAGCTATGGGAGTACAATCATATTGTGTGATAGCTATGGGAGTACAGTCATATTGTGTGATAGCTATGGGAGTACAGTCATATTGTGTGATAGCTATGGGAGTACAATCATATTGTGTGATAGCTATGGGAGTACAATCATATTGTGTGATAGCTATGGGAGTACAATCATATTGTCTGATAGCTATGGGAGTGCAATCATATTGTGTGATAGATATGGGAGTACAGTCATATTGTGTGATAGCTATGGAAGTACAATCATATTGTGTGATAGCTATGGGAGTACAGTCATATTGTGTGATAGCTATGGGAGTGCAGTCATATTGTGTGATAGCTATGGGAGTGCAGTCATATTGTGTGATAGCTATGGGAGTACAGTCATATTGTGTGATAGCTATGGGAGTGCAGTCATATTGTGTGATAGCTATGGGAGTACAGTCATATTGTGTGATAGCTATGGGAGTACAATCATATTGTCTGATAGCTATGGGAGTGCAATCATATTGTGTGATAGATATGGGAGTACAGTCATATTGTGTGATAGCTATGGAAGTACAATCATATTGTGTGATAGCTATGGGAGTACAGTCATATTGTGTGATAGCTATGGGAGTGCAGTCATATTGTGTGATAGCTATGGGAGTACAGTCATATTGTGTGATAGCTATGGGAGTGCATTCATATTGTGTGATAGCTATGGGAGTACAGTCATATTGTGTGATAGCTATGGGAGTACAGTCATATTGTGTGATAGCTATGGGAGTACAGTCATATTGTGTGATAGCTATGGGAGTACAGTCATATTGTGTGATAGCTATGGGAGTGCAATCATATTGTGTGATAGCTATGGGAGTGCAATCATATTGTGTGATAGCTATGAGAGTACAATCATATTGTGTGATAGCTATGGAAATACAATCATATTGTGTGATAGCTATGGGAGTACAGTCATATTGTGTGATAGCTATGGGAGTGCAATCACATTGTGTGATAGCTATGGGAGTACAGTCATATTGTGTGATAGCTATGGGAGTACAATCATATTGTGTGATAGCTATGAGAGTACAGTCATATTGTGTGATAGCTATGGGAGTACAATCATATTGTGTGATAGCTATGGAAGTACAATCATATTGTGTGATAGCTATGGGAGTACAGTCATATTGTGTGATAGCTATGAGAGTACAATCATATTGTGTGATAGCTATGGAAGTACAATCATATTGTGTGATAGCTATGGGAGTACAGTCATATTGTGTGATAGCTATGGGAGTACAATCATATTGTGTGATAGCTATGGGAGTACAATCATATTGTGTGATAGCTATGGGAGTACAGTCATATTGTGTGATAGCTATGGGAGTAGAGTCATATTGTGTGATAGCTATGGGAGTGCAATCATTTTGTGTGATAGCTATGGGAGTACAGTCATATTGTGTGATAGCTATGGGAGTACAATCATATTGTGTGATAGCTATGGGAGTACAATCATATTGTGTGATAGCTATGGGAGTACAGTCATATTGTGTGATAGCTATGGGAGTACAGTCATATTGTCTGATAGCTATGGGAGTACAGTCATATTGTGTGATAGCTATGGGAGTACAGTCATATTGTCTGATAGCTATGGGAGTACAATCATATTGTGTGATAGCTATGGGAGTACAGTCATATTGTGTGATAGCTATGGGAGTACAGTCATATTGTGTGATAGCTATGGGAGTACAATCATATTGTGTGATAGCTATGGGAGTACAGTCATATTGTGTGATAGCTATGGGAGTACAGTCACATTGTGTGATAGCTATGGGAGTACAGTCATATTGTGTGATAGCTATGGGAGTACAGTCATATTGTGTGATAGCTATGGGAGTACAGTCATATTGTGTGATAGCTATGGGAGTACAGTCATATTGTGTGATAGCTATGGGAGTGCAATCACATTGTGTGATAGCTATGGGAGTACAGTCATATTGTGTGATAGCTATGGGAGTACAATCATATTGTGTGATAGCTATGAGAGTACAGTCATATTGTGTGATAGCTATGGGAGTACAATCATATTGTGTGATAGCTATGGAAGTACAATCATATTGTGTGATAGCTATGGGAGTACAGTCATATTGTGTGATAGCTATGAGAGTACAATCATATTGTGTGATAGCTATGGAAGTACAATCATATTGTGTGATAGCTATGGGAGTACAGTCATATTGTGTGATAGCTATGGGAGTACAATCATATTGTGTGATAGCTATGGGAGTACAATCATATTGTGTGATAGCTATGGGAGTACAGTCATATTGTGTGATAGCTATGGGAGTAGAGTCATATTGTGTGATAGCTATGGGAGTGCAATCATTTTGTGTGATAGCTATGGGAGTACAGTCATATTGTGTGATAGCTATGGGAGTACAATCATATTGTGTGATAGCTATGGGAGTACAATCATATTGTGTGATAGCTATGGGAGTACAGTCATATTGTGTGATAGCTATGGGAGTACAGTCATATTGTCTGATAGCTATGGGAGTACAGTCATATTGTGTGATAGCTATGGGAGTACAGTCATATTGTCTGATAGCTATGGGAGTACAGTCATATTGTGTGATAGCTATGGGAGTACAGTCATATTGTGGGATAGCTATGGAAGTACAGTCATATTGTGTGATAGCTATGGGAGTACAATCATATTGTGTGATAGCTATGGGAGTACAGTCATGTTATTAGCCGGGCCAGTAGTTGTTTGGAATGTGCTCTTGGTGAGTGACAAGTGACATGGTCACTAAACAATAGTAAATTACCTTTTACATGTCTTTGAGTTCTGTGGGCACCTGATGCTAGACCTATACCTGCGTAGATTAGTCAGCTCTCACTGTGGGCACCTGATGCTAGACTTATACCTGTATAGATTAGTCAGCTCTCACTGTGGGCATCTGATGCTAGACTTATACCTGTATAGATTAGTCAGCTCTCACTGTGGGCATCTGATGCTAGACTTATACCTGTATAGATTAGTCAGCTCTCACTGTGGGCACCTGATGCTAGACCTATACATGTATAGATTAGTCAGCTCTCACTGTGGGCACCTGATGTGAGACCTATACCTGTATAGATTAGTCAGCTCTCACTGTGGGCATCTGATGCTAGACTTATACCTGTATAGATTAGTCAGCTCTCACTGTGGGCACCTGATGTGAGACCTATACCTGTATTGATTAGTCAGCTCTCACTGTGGGTATAGATTAGTCAGCTCTCACTGTGGGTATAGATTAGTCAGCTCTCACTGTGGGCACCTGATGTGAGACCTATACCTGTATAGATTAGTCAGCTCTCACTGTGGGTATAGATTAGTCAGTTCTCACTGTGGGTATAGATTAGTCAGCTCTCACTGTGGGCACCTGATGCTAGACCTAAGCCTGTATAGATTAGTCAGCTCTCACTGTGGGCACCTGATGCCAGACCTATACCTGTATAGAGTAGTCGGCTCTCATTGTGGGCACCTGATGTGAGACCCATACCTGTATAGATTAGTCAGCTCTCACTGTGGGCACCTGATGATAGAACTATACCTGTATAGAGTAGTCGGCTCTCACTGTGGGCACCTGATGATAGAACTATACCTGTATAGATTAGTCAGCTCTCACTGTGGGCACCTGATGCTAGAACTATACCTGTGTAGATTAGTCAGCTCTCACTGTGGGCACCTGATGCTAGAACTATACCTGTATAGATTAGTCAGCTCTCACTGTGGGCACCTGATGCTAGACTTATACCTGTATAGATTAGTCAGCTCTCACTGTGGGCACCTGATGCTAGAACTATACCTGTATAGATTAGTGAGCTCTCACTGTGGGCACCTGATGCTAGAACTATACCTGTATAGAGTAGTCGGCTCTCACTGTGGGCACCTGATGCTAGAACTATACCTGTATAGATTAGTCAGCTCTCACTGTTGGCACCTGATGATAGAACTATACCTGTATAGATTAGTCAGCTCTCACTGTGGGCACCTGATGCTAGAACTATACCTGTGTAGATTAGTCAGCTCTCACTGTGGACACCTGATGCTAGAACTATACCTGTATAGATTAGTCAGCTCTCACTGTGGGCACCTGATGCTAGAACTATACCTGTATAGATTAGTCAGCTCTCACTGTGGGCACCTGATGCTAGAACTATACCTGTGTAGATTAGTCAGCTCTCACTGTGGACACCTGATGCTAGAACTATACCTGTATAGATTAGTCAGCTCTCACTGTGGGCACCTGATGCTAGAACTATACCTGTATAGATTAGTCAGCTCTCACTGTGGGCGCCTGATGCTAGAACTATACCTGTATAGATTAGTCAGCTCTCACTGTGGGCACCTGATGCTAGAACTATACCTGTATAGATTAGTCAGCTCTCACTGTGGGCACCTGATGCTAGACCTATACATGTATAGATTAGTCAGCTCTCACTGTGGGCACCTGATGTGAGACCTATACCTGTATAGATTAGTCAGCTCTCACTGTGGGCATCTGATGCTAGACTTATACCTGTATAGATTAGTCAGCTCTCACTGTGGGCACCTGATGTGAGACCTATACCTGTATTGATTAGTCAGCTCTCACTGTGGGTATAGATTAGTCAGCTCTCACTGTGGGTATAGATTAGTCAGCTCTCACTGTGGGCACCTGATGTGAGACCTATACCTGTATAGATTAGTCAGCTCTCACTGTGGGTATAGATTAGTCAGTTCTCACTGTGGGTATAGATTAGTCAGCTCTCACTGTGGGCACCTGATGCTAGACCTAAGCCTGTATAGATTAGTCAGCTCTCACTGTGGGCACCTGATGCCAGACCTATACCTGTATAGAGTAGTCGGCTCTCATTGTGGGCACCTGATGTGAGACCCATACCTGTATAGATTAGTCAGCTCTCACTGTGGGCACCTGATGATAGAACTATACCTGTATAGAGTAGTCGGCTCTCACTGTGGGCACCTGATGATAGAACTATACCTGTATAGATTAGTCAGCTCTCACTGTGGGCACCTGATGCTAGAACTATACCTGTGTAGATTAGTCAGCTCTCACTGTGGGCACCTGATGCTAGAACTATACCTGTATAGATTAGTCAGCTCTCACTGTGGGCACCTGATGCTAGACTTATACCTGTATAGATTAGTCAGCTCTCACTGTGGGCACCTGATGCTAGAACTATACCTGTATAGATTAGTGAGCTCTCACTGTGGGCACCTGATGCTAGAACTATACCTGTATAGAGTAGTCGGCTCTCACTGTGGGCACCTGATGCTAGAACTATACCTGTATAGATTAGTCAGCTCTCACTGTTGGCACCTGATGATAGAACTATACCTGTATAGATTAGTCAGCTCTCACTGTGGGCACCTGATGCTAGAACTATACCTGTGTAGATTAGTCAGCTCTCACTGTGGACACCTGATGCTAGAACTATACCTGTATAGATTAGTCAGCTCTCACTGTGGGCACCTGATGCTAGAACTATACCTGTATAGATTAGTCAGCTCTCACTGTGGGCACCTGATGCTAGAACTATACCTGTGTAGATTAGTCAGCTCTCACTGTGGACACCTGATGCTAGAACTATACCTGTATAGATTAGTCAGCTCTCACTGTGGGCACCTGATGCTAGAACTATACCTGTATAGATTAGTCAGCTCTCACTGTGGGCGCCTGATGCTAGAACTATACCTGTATAGATTAGTCAGCTCTCACTGTGGGCACCTGATGCTAGAACTATACCTGTATAGATTAGTCAGCTCTCACTGTGGGCACCTGATGCTAGAACTATACCTGTATAGATTAGTCAGCTCTCACTGTGGACACCTGATGCTAGAACTATACCTGTATAGATTAGTCAGCTCTCACTGTGGGCACCTGATGCTAGAACTATACCTATATAGATTAGTCAGCTCTCACTGTGGGCACCTGATGCTAGAACTATACCTGTATAGATTAGTCAGCTCTCACTGTGGGCACCTGATGCTAGAACTATACCTGTATAGATTAGTCAGCTCTCACTGTGGGCACCTGATGCTAGAACTATACCTGTATAGATTAGTCAGCTCTCACTGTGGGCACCTGATGCTAGAACTATACCTGTATAGATTAGTCAGCTCTCACTGTGGGCGCCTGATGCTAGAACTATACCTGTATAGATTAGTCAGCTCTCACTGTGGGCACCTGATGCTAGAACTATACCTGTATAGATTAGTCAGCTCTCACTGTGGGCACCTGATGCTAGAACTATACCTGTATAGATTAGTCAGCTCTCACTGTGGACACCTGATGCTAGAACTATACCTGTATAGATTAGTCAGCTCTCACTGTGGGCACCTGATGCTAGAACTATACCTATATAGATTAGTCAGCTCTCACTGTGGGCACCTGATGCTAGAACTATACCTGTATAGATTAGTCAGCTCTCACTGTGGGCACCTGATGCTAGAACTATACCTGTATAGATTAGTCAGCTCTCACTGTGGGCACCTGATGCTAGAACTATACCTGTATAGATTAGTCAGCTCTCACTGTGGGCACCTGATGCTAGAACTATACCTGTGTAGATTAGTCAGCTCTCACTGTGGGCACCTGATGCTAGAACTATACCTGTATAGATTAGTCAGCTCTCACTGTGGGCACCTGATGCGAGACCCATACCTGTATAGATTAGTCAGCTCTCACTGTGGGCACCTGATGTGAGACCCATACCTGTATAGATTAGTCAGCTCTCACTGTGGGCACCTGATGTGAGACCCATACCTGTGTAGATTAGTCAGCTCTCACTGTGGGCACCTGATGTGAGACCCATACCTGTATAGATTAGTCAGCTCTCACTGTGGGCACCGGATGCTAGAACTATACCTGTGTAGATTAGTCAGCTCTCACTGTGGGCACCTGATGATAGAACTATACCTGTATAGATTAGTCAGCTCTCACTGTGAGCACCTGATGATAGACCTATACCTGCGTAGATTAGTCAGCTCTCACTGTGGGCACCTGATGCTAGAACTATACCTGTATAGACCAGTCAGCTCTCACTGTGGGCACCTGATGATAGAACTATACCTGTATAGACCAGTCAGCTCTCACTGTGGGCACCTGATGATAGAACTATACCTGTGTAGATTAGTCAGCTCTCACTGTGGGCACCTAATGCTAGAACTATACCTGTATAGATTAGTCAGCTCTCACTGTGGGCACCTGATGATAGAACTATACCTGTGTAGATTAGTCAGCTCTCACTGTGGGCACCTGATGTGAGACTTATACCTGTATAGATTAGTCAGCTCTCACTGTTGGCACCTGATGATAGAACTATACCTGTGTAGATTAGTCAGCTCTCACTGTGGGCACCTGATGTGAGACTTATACCTGTATAGATTAGTCAGCTCTCACTGTGGGCACCTGATGATAGAACTATACCTGTGTAGATTAGTCAGCTCTCACTGTGGGCACCTAATGCTAGAACTATACCTGTGTAGATTAGTCAGCTCTCACTGTGGGCACCTGATGTGAGACTTATACCTGTATAGATTAGTCAGCTCTCACTGTGGGCACCTGATGATAGAACTATACCTGTATAGATTAGTCAGCTCTCACTGGCTGATGTGCTCAGTACCATGCTGGCCACCTTTACTTACCCAGAGATTTACTGTTGCCCATGTTGGGCTCGATTTAGAACAAATGCAGATTCAAAAACATGTTCATGGGGCTGGCAGGTGAGCTTCTAGCCAGTGCTCTGCCATGGCTGCCACAACTGACGTACATCATGTGAAAACATCCCGGTGTATGTTATTGACCAGCTGTACGTATAGACTCAGGGGCACACTGGTTAGTGCACTCATCTGCCAAGTCAGGGATCAAATCGCTAGCAGAGGCGGGGTGATTAACACCCATTTCTCTTTGATAACTTTTACTTGTCTGGGAATGCACAAAAATTTTGAAAGCATGTTTCTTTTGTCTTTGCCTTATCAAGTTGATTACCTGTTTTTGTCAGATGTGTCCTACAATTACAAACAGCCATTGTTATGGTATATTTCACAAGCAAACATCGATAAACCAGTGCACAATGCTGGGAAATCTGCATTGGTTGCTCATGTATTTGTTAATTAAATATGTTTCTTACAATGTTATACCTAGACATATCTTTCTGTTGATGCATCTTGTTATGTTTCAGCTGTGAAACTGGGCGGTGTCTCATCACCAAAGCCATCCACTAATGGTAAGATGTGCTGTAATAACTGATGTTTATTTGTATCTAGCACTCATAGTTTAGTGTGGTAATGGTTCCAGTTAGTATGGTACTTAGTCATAAACCAGAATGAACAGTTATGTTAGATATTAAACATCTTCTGTACATAGAAGTTTATGAAGTTAATTTGGATGCATGGCTTGTCTCCTTTAGAAGTGTCATCATCACCATATGTCTTGCCAGTTGGTATAGGCATTTAATAAAATATCTCTCGAGGTATGGTATCTCCCTCGAGTGCTGGAGGTCCCGATTCAATCCCCGGTGTGGGCCGGGATTTTTTTCACTTGGACTTCTAGCAACAAAATTTCCCCTGGTCTTTGGGTAGTGAGATTGGACGCCCGTGTGTATTGTTGCTCACATAATACATCCCTTGGCAGTTGAAAATGGGAAAAGAGTAGCCTATATGCATTCACATTTGTTTGCCTCCATATAAAAATCCATATCTCAGTAACCAACTGCGGGAAAACTATGAGATTTAGCATATAACCTTATCGTCATGTCCACTTAACAAAAAAATTTTGTTCTGGAGATTGTACAGCAGATTTCAATGATTGCTTATGTGCGGTATATAATTTATGGGTCAGAGATTAAGTTCATAATTTTTAATGTATTACACCGTAGCCAGACAATCAGCGACGATCAATGTTGAATATTCTACGTGTTTCACAGGATTGACCTTCTGTCAAAAGCCCCACGCTGTTTAAACTGGGAGTGTTCAGAGGAGTCGTCAAAATGTGGGTTATTTCATGAAACCTGATTTCTTTTTTTTTTAAATCTTACCACTTATCGCAAACATTGAAATGTGTGAATATTTTTCAATGGGATTGAATGCGAAATTGTGTATACACTTCAAAGCATCGCTATGAAGTTGTACACATATTTTTGTATAGCAGCTGATCACAGGAAACTGTTTTATATTACAAATTCCGAAAAAAGAACAGTGCATGCATTGGGTTTGAGTAAACGGTCATTTCGTCGATGGGTGCAAGAATCTGGAATTAAACCACCACGCAATACCCAAACAGTAGGTAGAAAGGTTATTGTAGACAGCTTTGACAAAGATGTCATAAGGCGAGCTATTATAAAGATGCTTTAAAAAGTCGCTTAAAAGTCGACAGGGTCGACTTCATTGCACCGGGTTCTATCCCATATGGCTCGGTCTCTTTCCACAGCGTGGAAAGCATCGCACAAAGCACAAACTCCGCAGCTCTAGTGACGACCCACAGAAGTCTCAGAAAAATTTAACTCGTGAACCGAAGATTGCGGCCCAGAATCGAACCCACAACCTTTGGAGCCCGAGTCAAAAGGCTTGACCACTTCGCCACGGAGATTAATTAATTATAAAAATTTTGGATTTTATATCCAGGATTATCCAGCATTATAAAAATGCTGGATGCCAAAGAAACAGTGACTGTAAGAAAACTTAGGGTTTGGTTGAGAAAGAACAATAACATAGAGCTATCCAAAACAACTTTGTTGAAAATTATAGGGACATTATTTTCACTTTTAGAAAGTACATGGGAGGTAGAAATATTCTTTGCGAGCAACCGCATTTAGGAGCCATGAGAAGCAGATACCTACGTGAAATAAGGGAAATGCGCAAAGAAAATTAAGGCATAGTGTATTTGGATGAAATGTGGATCAATGCGCACCACACAAGTGATAAGGAATGGCAGTCAGTGGATGGACAGATAAAGCGATATGTGCCCAGTAGTATAGGACAGCTTTTGGTCATGGCCCATGCTGGTAATACGCATAATGGCTTACAACAAAATGCTGGTCTTGTGTTCGTATCAAAGCATACAGACAATAGGGATTATCATAATAAGATGAATGGTAATGTATTTAGAGATTGGCTCGAGAATACTGTGCTTCCATCCCTAGATAGACCGTAGTGTCCAATTATGGACAATGCATGATATCAATGTTGTTGCCCAAGAAGACAAAATACCTACAGCATCGAGCACATAGGGAGCAATAAAGATATGGCTCCATATTTTTAGCTAGAATTGTTGTCCCTTGTAAAACAGACGCCAAAAAGCAAGAAATATCAAATCGACAAGTTGATAGAAGAGCATCGTCATGGGTGCTTGAGACTGCCGCCGTACCATTCTCATTTTAACCCTATAGAACTTGTGTGGGCTAAAATTAAAGGACAGGTGGCAGCTGACAATGCTATATTCAAATTGTCTGACGTCAAGATACTAATCCAGTCCGCGCTATTAAATATTGATAAAAGTTACTGGAAAAATGTGAGGACCATGTGTTGAAAGAGGAAGAGGACTATCGGAGAAAGGATGGATTGAATTTTATGCAACCGAGAGCAGTCATCAACCTACTGGAATCGTCTGACACAGATTAAGGTCTGAGCAGATCGCAGACCTTAATCCACGTGCACGCTTACTGGGATATTTTACTCCAACTATTCAGACGAATTGCAGGCCCTAAACATTACAGCATCAGCACAATGTCAATGGCAACAGTTTGTATTCCACAGTGATGAATTTTCAATTCCGCAAGCCCTCTGCGGTGACAAACAACTGGTATTAAAAAAAAAAACACACACACTAAATGCATTGAATACCAACAGAAGAGTAATATGCAGTGGAAACTGACATATTGTGGCATAACAAGAAAGGTGAGAGCAAACACATTGTCAAATTAGGGGACAACACACGTGCATATGAATCAATCTATAAACTTCAATGAAAAGAGGACTAACATCTTGGTCGTTAAGAAGAAAGCCCACTACAGAGACACTGACAACTATATTCATAGTGCAAAACAGGTAATCATGTTCCGTCTCTGAACGGTAAACAGCAGAGTAGACAATCTTTCACGAAGACTCAAAGCGGGTCTGTCACCCATGTGTACGTATGAACAAACTACACAGACAGCTGAACAGATCCTTAAAAATGGACACATGATGACTAAATTGCGGTATCATTTCTGGTCACTCCATACGCACATTAACGCACAGCTATTTGGAAGCTTTCACGAACTCAATATAAAAAGCTAAATGCATCCTAGAAACATGAATACTTGTGTACAATTATTAACCAGCAGCTGAAGAAACAAGAAGGAAGTGAAAAATAAGGTAAGAAATATATTCCTTCTACTTTCCTGTCAATTTACACATTATTTACCCCATGCCTCTGTAAATTCTCTGTCTTTACTAATATTACACATTGCACCCCTCTTGAGAGTCTCCGTGGTGAAGTGGTCTAGCCGTCTGACTCGGGCTCCGAAGGTTGTATGTTCGATTCTGGGCTGTGTCCTTCATTTCATGAGTGCATTTTTTCGGAGACTCCCGAGGATCGTCGCTGGAGCTACAGAGTTCGTGCTTTGTGCGACGCTTTCCGCACTGCGGAAAGAGACTGAGCCATATGGGGTAAAAACCCGGTGCAATGCAGTCGACAGGGTCGACTTTTAAGCTGCTACTTTTATTGCACCCACTCACATACGAATCTGGATATGCCTTGTGTCGTCATCTGAATTGGCGAGGCATTCATTACTGTAAAACAAGTTTGTTTGCGAGAAATCTCTAGTTTTTCACCAAAACATCAAAGAAATGTCACCGCTTTCGATGATTTAAGTTGTTTTTGGACCTATCAAAGACATATTCCTTGGGTGGGGGTAAATATAAGACGGCAGGAAAAATTTCATAACGATGCAACAGACAGTTTTCAAAATAATTGATCGTGAATGACGGCATTCATTTCCGGACATACTATAACGGCGCTGCCCGGGCAAAATTTCAAGTTTAAAAATCTACCCACAGTATTTCAGGATCCTCACCTGTGCTACGGAGTTCATGTACTGACCTGAGATTCTCTGGACTCAGGCTTGAGTTAGGAGTAGAACGGAGCTCTTATGGGTTACACCCATGTGCCTTGATGTTGATCCGTCAACTAAACTAAACTAAACATTATCTCCACAGATCTTGGATCAGTTGTGATGATGATATTTGCCAGTGTCTCTGTCCACCCATTTCTCTTGATCTGTTTCTGTCTCCTCTACACAGATCTTTCCTGTTGTCTTGATATTTTCAAATGTGATGTTTTCCCATGCCTCTCTTCTCATTATATGGCCAAAGAACACACTGATTCCTTCTTATATTTGTATATAGTATTCTTCATTTATTAGCTTTTTCTCTCTGAAGCCGGAGTGGGTTCACCTGATGTATGACATGTCTCCCCGTTCTCTTGGGCAGTGAGATCAGGAACCACTGGTATCTGATGATATGACATGTCTCCCTGTTCTCTTGGGCAGTGAGATCAGGAACCACTGGTATCTGATGATATGACATGTCTCCCCACTCTCTTGGGCAGTGAGATCAGGAACCACTGGTATCTGATGATATGACGTGTCTCCCCACTCTCTTGGGCAGTGAGATCAGGAACCACTGGTATCTGATGATATGACATGTCTCCCCACTCTCTTGGGCAGTGAGATCAGGAACCACTGGTATCTGATGATATGACGTGTCTCCC
The DNA here is from genome assembly GCA_963921405.1 of Cepaea hortensis. NCBI lineage: Eukaryota > Metazoa > Mollusca > Gastropoda > Stylommatophora > Helicidae > Cepaea > Cepaea hortensis. The sequence goes on from OY992882.1 coordinate 72,624,875, forward strand.
CACTCTCTTGGGCAGTGAGATCAGGAACCACTGGTATCTGATGATATGACATGTCTCCCTGTTCTCTTGGGCAGTGAGATCAGGAACCACTGGTATCTGATGATATGACATGTCTCCCCACTCTCTTGGGCAGTGAGATCAGGAACCACTGGTATCTGATGATATGACGTGTCTCCCCACTCTCTTGGGCAGTGAGATCAGGAACCACTGGTATCTGATGATATGACATGTCTCCCCACTCTCTTGGGCAGTGAGATCAGGAACCACTGGTATCTGATGATATGACGTGTCTCCCCACTCTCTTGGGCAGTGAGATCAGGAACCACTGGTATCTGATGATATGACATGTCTCCCCGCTGTCTTGGGCAGTGAGATTGGGAACCACTGGTATCTGATGATATGACGTGTCTCCTCACTCTCTTGGGCAATGAGATCAGGAACCACTGGTATCTGATGGTATGATATGTCTCCCCGCTGTCTTGGGCAGTGGAGATCAGGAACCACTGGTATCTGATGATATGACGTGTCTCCCCACTCTCTTGGGCAGTGAGATCAGGAACCACTGGTATCTGATGATATGATATGTCTCCCCGCTGTCTTGGGCAGTGAGATCAGGAACCACTGGCATCTGATGATATGACATGTCTCCTCTTGGGCAGTGAGATCAGGAACCACTGGTATCTGATGATATGATATGTCTCCCCGCTGTCTTGGACAGTGAGATCAGGAACCACTGGCATCTGATGATATGACATGTCTCCTCTTGGGCAGTGAGATCAGGAACCACTGGCATCTAATGATATGACATGTCTCAGTGCTGTCTTGGGCAGTGAGATCAGAAACCACTGGTATCTGATGATATGACACGTCTCCCCGCTGTCTTGGGCAGTGAGATCAGGAACCACTGGTATCTGATGATATGATATGTCTCCCCGCTGTCTTGGGCAGTGAGATCAGGAACCACTGGTATCTGATGATATGATATGTCTCCCCGCTGTCTTGGGCAGTGAGATCAGGAACCACTGGTATCTGATGATATGATGTCTCCCCGCTGTCTTGGGCAGTGAGATCAGGAACCACTGGCATCTGATGATATGACATGTATCAACGTTGTCTTGGGCAGTGAGATCAGGAACCACTGGTATCTGATGATATGACATGTCTCCCCACTCTCTTGGGCAGTGAGATCAGGAACCACTGGTATCTGATGATATGACATGTCTCCTCTTGGGCAGTGAGATCAGGAACCACTGGTATCTGATGATATGACATGTCTCAGTGCTGTCTTGGGCAGTGACATTGGGAACCTAGCCTTCTCAGATGAGGGTAAGAAAACAGTAGGTCCTGTGTGTAAGTTAAAAATCCCTCAGCAGTTGAAAATTGCAAAGAGTAGGCCAAAAGGCTGCAATTATGACAAATTTGTTAGAAAAGAAAACCTACCTACGGGTAGCTAGAGCCCTTGACCTTGGATGGAATATATCTAGAGGAAGTCAACCTGACACACATGCTTGCCCAAGTCTGACACACTGACCTCTCAGGTGCACAGCCAGATGTGATGCACTTCCCTGGAAAGAGGTGTGAAGAAGTAGAACAAGAAGAGATTGTTATGGACCAGTTAGCGCTGGATGGTAGTCAGTACGACTCCAGCTGCTTGTACTCATCAGGACATTTCTTGGTACCCATCACTGGGTCCATCTGAGGGGACGGTCAGTCTTAAATAATCCTTAGTAGGGATTTGAGCATATGAAAACTGACCTGGTGGGTCAGTATTTTAGCCACTGCACTAAGACAGTTCTGAAGCTGACAGTCGCCTGGTGGGTCAGTATTTTAGCCACTGCACTAAGACAGTTCTGAAGCTGACAGTCGCCTGGTGGGTCAGTATTTTAGCCACTGCACTAAGACAGTTCTGAAGCTGACAGTCACCTTGTGGTCAGTATTTTAGCCACTGAACTAAGACAGTTCTGAAGCTGACAGTCGCCTGGTGGGTCAGTATTTTAGCCACTGCACTAAGACAGTTCTGAAGCTGACAGTCGCCTTGTGGGTCAGTATTTTAGCCACTGCACTAAGACAGTTCTGAAGCTGACAGTCGCCTGGCGGGCCAGTATTTTAGCCACTGCACTAAGACAGTTCTGAAGCTGACAGTCGCCTGGTGGGCCAGTATTTTAGCCACTGCACTAAGACAGTTCTGAAGCTGACAGTCACCTGGCGGGCCAGTATTTTAGCCACTGCACTAAGACAGTTCTGAAGCTGACAGTCGCCTGGTGGGCCAGTATTTTAGCCACTGCACTAAGACAGTTCTGAAGCTGACAGTCGCCTGGTGGGCCAGTATTTTAGCCACTGCACTAAGACAGTTCTGAAGCTGACAGTCGCCTGGTGGGCCAGTATTTTAGCCACTGCACTAAGACAGTTCTGAAGCTGACAGTCGCCTGGTGGGCCAGTATTTTAGCCACTGCATGCACTAAGACAGTTCTGAAGCTGACAGTCGCCTGGTGGGCCAGTATTTTAGCCACTGCACTAAGACAGTTTTGAAGCTGACAGTCGCCTGGTGGGCCAGTATTTTAGCCACTGCACTAAGACAGTTCTGAAGCTGACAGTCGCCTGGTGGGTCAGTATTTTAGCCACTGCACTAAGACAGTTCTGAAGCTGACAGTCGCCTGGTGGGTCAGTATTTTAGCCACTGCACTAAGACAGTTTTGAAGCTGACAGTCACCTGGTGGGCCAGTATTTTAGCCACTGCACTACGACAGTTCTGAAGCTGACAGTCGCCTGGTGGGCCAGTATTTTAGCCACTGCACTAAGACAGTTCTGAAGCTGACAGTCGCCTGGTGGGCCAGTATTTTAGCCACTGCACTAAGACAGTTCTGAAGCTGACAGTCGCCTGGTGGGCCAGTATTTTAGCCACTGCACTAAGACAGTTCTGAAGCTGACAGTCGCCTGGTGGGCCAGTATTTTAGCCACTGCATGCACTAAGACAGTTCTGAAGCTGACAGTCGCCTGGTGGGCCAGTATTTTAGCCACTGCACTAAGACAGTTTTGAAGCTGACAGTCGCCTTGTGGGCCTGTATTTTAGCCACTGCACTAAGACAGTTCTGAAGCTGACAGTCGCCTGGTGGGTCAGTATTTTAGCCACTGCACTAAGACAGTTCTGAAGCTGACAGTCGCCTGGTGGGTCAGTATTTTAGCCACTGCACTAAGACAGTTTTGAAGCTGACAGTCGCCTGGCGGGCCAGTATTTTAGCCACTGCACTACGACAGTTCTGAAGCTGACAGTCGCCTGGTGGGCCAGTATTTTAGCCACTGCACTAAGACAGTTTTGAAGCTGACAGTCGCCTGGTGGGCCAGTATTTTAGCCACTGAACTAAGACAGTTCTGAAGCTGACAGTCGCCTGGTGGGCCAGTATTTTAGCCACTGAACTAAGACAGTTCTGAAGCTGACAGTCACCTGGTGGGCCAGTATTTTAGCCACTGCACTAAGACAGTTTTGAAGCTGACAGTCGCCTGGTGGGCCAGTATTTTAGCCACTGAACTAAGACAGTTCTGAAGCTGGCAGTCGCCTGGTGGGCCAGTATTTTAGCCACTGCACTAAGACAGTTCTGAAGCTGACAGTCGCCTGGTGGGCCAGTATTTTAGCCACTGCACTAAGACAGTTCTGAAGCTGACAGTCGCCTGGTGAGCCAGTATTTTAGCCACTGAACTAAGACAGTTCTGAAGCTGACAGTCGCCTGGTGGGCCAGTATTTTAGCCACTGAACTAAGACAGTTCTAAAGCTGACAGTCGCCTGGTGGGCCAGTATTTTAGCCACTGAACTAAGACAGTTCTGAAGCTGACAGTCGCCTGGTGGGTCAGTATTTTAGCCACTGAACTAAGACAGTTCTGAAGCTGACAGTCGCCTGGTGGGCCAGTATTTGAGCCACTGCACTAAGACAGTTCTGAAGCTGACAGTCGCCTGGTGGGCCAGTATTTGAGCCACTGCACTAAGACAGTTCTGAAGCTGACAGTCGCTTGTGTCATGTTTTTTTTGTTTGTTGTTGTTTAATACCAGCTGTCAGGGAGATTTGTTGAGGTTGTGACATTTTCTAAACTTATCTTCCAGAAAATGCCGGACCTATTATCAAAGAATCTCAGGAGTCAGCAGAATATCAGCAGGACTTACAGGTTGTGCTTGGCACAGCCTTTGGTGTCATTGCTATGGTTGGCCTGGTTGCATTGGCATTTTTGCTGTACCGTGTTTACCAGTCGCGTCATTCAGTGCTCTCCTGTGAGTAATATTGTTATCATTGGCTTCTGTTTGCACTAAATTGTTGTTGCTGATGTTTAAGTTTATAAATAGATTCTTATTGGCAACTATGTGATCAGTCTAGTGAATGTATTTGCTTCAGCCTGAATGTTTTACTTTTAATCAAATTGTAATATGTTGAAAATAACTTCAACATAGAAATGTGAATATTAATTAGTTTATTAATTACTCATTGTAGTAAGCTAAAACCATTTTTTTTTAGCCAACTAATTTTTAGCACACTGATTCCATACTGGAAATGGGAAAACACTTAGAATTATTTATAGCTAAGAATTAAATTGCTTTTTCAAATCACATTTACTTTATGTTAAACTAATATTTTAATTGTTATGTTCTCACTTAAATAACTTGTTTCTGTATTAATGTGTTTATAATGACATTTGTTTCACAACTGTTCTTCTTTCACAATCTAGATGGACAGAATGATGACATCGATGTATTTGAAAGGGATATTGCACTTGGTAAGTCCTTGTTTTACCCATATATTATTACAGCCAGAGTTTTAACAACAAAACCAATTTGATTAATAAAGTAGTCACTGCCAGAGATAATAATTGCTCTGATTGAATGGGTGAAGTTGAAGACTGTACATAGTGAAATTGATGAAAAAAGCCTCTGGCACCTTTCTGTCTGGACAGACAATAGTTTTTTACATTGTGCTTTTTAAAAAAAACAAAAAACCACACAATTACTACAAACCATGGTAGTTAAGATCTGATGGAGTGATACCTCTCCATAGCACACAGCTTGGGCTGAATGGTAGAGATCATGTTTTACCCATGCAGCATGATCCCTCTCTTCACCTGCCTAGTTTACTCCAGAGGAAAGGTACCACCAGTATATCTGGAACAAGACAAACTGCAGAAGCTGCCGGATCAGCAAAGCAGTGTTCTAACTGAACACCTGTCGAAGCTTCAATCCTAGACCAGTTGCCAACCAAGGCTTACAACATGGTCTGCCCTGCCATGACATTTAGTCTTTTGGTTGCATTTCCTCACACTAGGGTAAGGCTTGTGCCCACCCAATTGCACTCCTCTGCCCGAAGCCATTGGCACATTGTGGGGTGTCGGGTTTGGTGGGCGCTAATGAAGAAAGCTGTTGCTATCATTCCCCAGGCTCATCAAGTAGTAGACAGTTGTGCTACATCTATTTCGCTTGTAATGATGTTATTTAAGTCACATGTGTGTATCCAAGATGCTACATTTTCTAATCTTATAGCAAGAATTATGAAGTCTGCTCCATATCTTTACAAGTCATTGGCAACTTTGTCAGATCTGACAGCCAAACAAAATACTGCATCTAGTGATTACATTTTGTGCTGAAAATTGACGTCTGCTTCTTTTCAGAGATAGAGGGGAAGTCCCAGCCCATCATCCTATTGCTGTACGCCTATGACTGTCCGATGCATGAGCAAGTCGTGGGTGCACTGGCTGCTTTCTTGATGGAGGCCTGCGGGGTCACAATTACATTGGATCTCCTTGAGGAAAGTGAGATCTTGCAGAAAGGAATTGATGACTGGCTTGTGGACAGGCTGCAGGAAGCTGATTACATCTTAATTCTTTGTTCCTTGGGTGCTAGACTTCGCTGTTCAAAAAAGCGGGTCAAGTTTAAATCAGATGAGCATCGTGCCTTGCCAGATTACTTTGCAGTAGCTGTGGATTATGTTGCTGAAAAAATGCGAGCAGAAAAGCAGAAGGGGATGAGCTTGAATAAGTTTGTTGCAGCATATATGGAGTACTCAACCAAGTCTGACATACCCCCTCAGCTGGAGACTGCAGTACAGTTTTGTTTGATGAAAGATATTCATAAACTTCACACACATCTGAATATCCAAGGCCCTGAGTCAGACAAGAGCGACACAGGCTCCCAGGTTAGTACCTGTGAGAATCACTATCACGAGACAGAGACCGGGGCTTTACTGAAAGCCACCATTGAACAGGCCAAAACTTTCTTTAACTCGAATGCTACTTGGTTAGAAGATCGTTTGGAAATTGCTTCTTCGTATGCGCCAGCTCGAGGACACAGAGCTAGAAAATATAGGCAGAATCCAATGGAAGAACCTTTGTTAACACTGATAGGAACACCACCCTTGCTTCAGTACTCACACACAGCAGCAGGTCATATTTTGGAGTCACATGACCGGTTTCAGAAATGTAATGTCCCTCACATGTTGCCTGAAATAAGTCGAATATTTGAACAAGAAAACGAAATTGGTTCCTTGAACGCTAACAGAATTCCCCAGGGTCGCCAGAACTCATTGCCCTCTTTGTTGGCCAGCACTAGCCTTGCAGTTCCCCCACCTCGACACACTTTGTCCAAGAGCATGGACAGTTTCACAGTAGATCCAAGTTTTCACCAAGACCACGATGGGCTGCCTTGCTTGTACTGTAACAGTGCCCACATGTACGGCAGACCTGAGTGTAGACAGACAGAAGACCATCAGGGCACGGCCTTGGAACATTGTCAGACAGCCAATCTTTCTACAGACCCCAGTCAGGCTTCTCTGCATCACCTGACCAGAAGCTTGAGTCCCAGCAGATCACAAACAGTTCTTCAGGCAGAGGTGCATCACGAGTGGGGTCACACTAATAAAGCTACTTTAGACCAGAAATCTGCTACATTTGCTGGTGATTCCCGTACTTGGGACATTGATCAAGTTGTAGGCACTACCCCAGGTCCTTATCAGTCACTTCCGCCTCATCACCCACCTCCACATCAATTTAATCCTTCCACATCCACAATGATGGAGTGGGACGCTTCTGTTGGCTTAAGAAAATGGCCATCTGATTATCCTGACTCCCCGACTTTCCAGATTCTGGATGGCAGAGATCACAGACTCAGTCACAGGTCACTGTCTAATGTGTCAGTGTCCACAGATGACTCTTCATCGCTCTCAGATGTAGACTTGCTGGAAAGAGATTTGCGCTCTATTCAGAATATCTCATCCTTTCACAACTTCATAACCACCTCGTCTTTCACCAGTGATATATTTACCCACAACACATTTGCTGCTTCAGACTCCTCCGGTCTGGAAATGACCAATGTCTTGAAGCCATATACAGTTGTCACCAAACAGCTGAAGAACAATGATAGCAGCTCTTTGTACACCAATGTTCTCTCCCTCAATACACAGTGCGTGGACAGGGTCTAAATCTCACACTGCATCATTTTTGTGACAGATTTTATGCTCATTGTTTTATTTTTTTATTTTATTTTTTTTTTGGACAACAATAATTGGTGATATTTGCTCATATTTAAATTCAGGAGGTAACAATAATCTAAATTGTGTTATGTTTGTGTGTTTTCTCTTGCTAGACCTGCACATTCACTCTGTACCTAAAGAACACTGTATTATTTGTTGATAGAAATGGAGCTGATGTTAGCTGACTACAACCACCAGAATATGAGTACTATTATTAGTGTTGACAACACATAAGGAAACATGTGTAAGTCAGTAATACTGACCCCTCCCTGTTCAAACCATGAGCCGTACTGGGAATATGGTGCTACCCCATATGTATTAGACCAGTTGGCACTCAGCGGGTGTTGTCAGTATCACATCGGTCACCTTAACCTCCCAGGTAACTTCCTGATACCCAAGTCAATTAGAGAGATCCTGTCATGAGGGGATTGGAATACTTGACCACTGGACCGACATGTACACATGCTAGCCACTGTTGTACCGAGACTCCCACTTATTGTGATACACACACACATGTTTCATTTAGCAAAGAGCAGAGTTTTTACTGAAGTTTCAGTTTATGCTAAACTCTGCCTTGAGTTTTCAGCATGGAAATAATGTTGTATGCGTGATGCATGATTTAGTAAGGGTTTGAAAGTTTAAATATTGAGCAGTTTTCCTTTTTTTTTTAAGCATACATATGTGTTATATATTTGTGCACTTAATCTGTGAAGTTATTGATTTTGTTGCCAGTCTATTGCTTGATCTGAAGCTACTATTTTGTAATGGTTATCTCAGTTGTAATTATAATTATGTGGCATATATCCACCTAATGTTTAAAGAAAGGCAGGTTTAAAATAAGCTGCATAATTCACACACCAGGAGCACACTTATGTTAGAACAAGAAATGTATTTATTTTCTGTTTAATCATGACAACTGTAATCAAATGTAATCATTACAGTTATGCTTTGTATAAACTGTATAAACAATAACTTAGTTTCTGTGAACTGTGTTTTTTGTTAACACAGAAAAGCAAGCATATAAATAAAGGGTAACCATTGACATTGTGAGCAAATAGGGATATTTTTTCTCAGTGTTCATGATACAGGCATCTGTAATTCTGGAGCAGAGACTATGGTCTCTGGCTGAGCCACACATAGATGAGCTCTTGTGTGGAGTACAAGAAAACCCAAGTGCCAACGTTTATATTCACATTCAGCCAGGGTGGAAAGATTTTTGAGTACAACCTTCGCTTCTTAGATCTAGAAAAGGTCTTCCACAAGTTTGTGAATAAGTGACACAACTTCTTGACTAGAAGATACAGTCCAGCAACCTTGACCCATGCCAGCAACATTGACCCATGCCATTCATACTTTCTATAGAACATTATTGTGTCAGGGCATCATCATCATCATCAGTCTGAAGCCTTTGGAGTAACTTTCTGGCGTAAGACAAGGTGCTGTGCTGTTACATCTCTGAATCCCTTAATGGAAGGTGTGATCGAGACTTGCAAGAATAAAGCAACTGTATTCAATGGAGTACAAGAAGATATTATTATTAGAGCTGGCATTTACTAATGATGTGACCCTCAGGGCTAGTTTAGATGCTTCTCTGAAGTTATGTGTCCGGAAAGAACTTGAGAAGGGTAATAACAATTAGCAGTTTCACATTAAAAATAATAGTGATCTTAGGAAAACAGAAGAGATCAATCATACTGGTAAATGAAACACTGGAAGGGAGGAGTCCGTGAAGAACTGAAGAAACAACATCAGGTCATACAGGGAGATGAAACACTGGAAGGGAGGAGTCAATGAAGAACTGAAGAGACATCAGATAATATCATACTGGGAGATGAAACACTGGAAGGGAGGAGTCAATGAAGAAATGAAGAGATAACATCAGATCATATCATACTGGGAGATGAAACACTGGAAGGGAGGAGTCCATGAAGAACTGAAGAGCAGCTGCAGACCAGGATGACTGAATTATACCCCAGCTGTGTACCAGTGTTAATGTGTGGATGTGCATCATGGTAGTGATCACAGTGTAGCTAAGTACAGAACTCATCAATGGCAGCATTAAGGAAGATCACGATGGTGACAAAAAGAGACCAAGTTCACAGTCAACCACAACAATAAAGCCTAGAGATGCAATACTTGCAGACACAAGTAGAGCAGTCCTGCTTTAACTGGCTTGGTTATATCTGAGAAAAGTAGCACATGGGGCAAACGCTAAAGCCAACAATGGAGGATCAACACCTCCTGAGTGCCCAGCAGTTTGCCAGAGAAAACGGCAGTCTCTAGGGGGAGCCCAGGACTACACTTGAAACAATCGGTACAAGAAAATAGCAGTCTCTAGGGGGAGCCCAGGACTACACTTGAAACAATCGGTACAAGAAAATAGCAGTCTCTAGGGGGAGCCCAGGACTACACTTGAAGCAATCGGTACAAGAAAACAGTAGTCTCTAGGGGGAGCCCAGGACTACACTTGAAACAATCGGTACAAGAAAATAGCAGTCTCTAGGGGGAGCCCAGGACTACACTTGAAGCAATCGGTACAAGAAAACAGTAGTCTCTAGGGGGAGCCCAGGACTACACTTGAAGCAATCGGTACAAGAAAACAGTAGTCTTTAGGGGGGGCCCAGGACTACACTTGCAGCAATCGGTACAAGAAAACAGCAGTTTCTAGGGGGAGCCCAGGACTACACTTGAAACAATCGGTACAAGAAAATAGCAGTCTCTAGGGGCAGCCCAGGACTACATTGAAGCAATCGGTACAAGAAAACAGTAGTCTCTAGGGGGAGCCCAGGACTACACTTGAAGCAATCGGTACAAGAAAACAGCAGTTTCTAGGGGGAGCCCAGAACTACACTTGAAACAATCGGTACAAGAAAATAGCAGTCTCTAGGGGGAGCCCAGGACTACACTTGAAGCAATCGGTACAAGAAAACAGTAGTCTCTAGGGGGAGCCCAGGACTACACTTGAAACAATCGGTACAAGAAAACAGTAGTCTCTAGGGGGAGCCCAGGACTACACTTGAAGCAATCGGTACAAGAAAACAGCAGTTTCTAGGGGGAGCCCAGGACTACACTTGAAACAATCGGTACAAGAAAATAGCAGTCTCTAGGGGCAGCCCAGGACTACACTTGAAGCAATCGGTACAAGAAAATAGCAGTCTCTAGGGGCAGCCCAGGACTACATTGAAGCAATCGGTACAAGAAAACAGTAGTCTCTAGGGGGAGCCCAGGACTACACTTGAAACAATCGGTACAAGAAAACAGTAGTCTCTAGGGGGAGCCCAGGACTACACTTGAAGCAATCGGTACAAGAAAACAGCAGTTTCTAGGGGGAGCCCAGGACTACACTTGAAACAATCGGTACAAGAAAATAGCAGTCTCTAGGGGCAGCCCAGGACTACATTGAAGCAATCGGTACAAGAAAACAGTAGTCTCTAGGGGGAGCCCAGGACTACACTTGAAGCAATCGGTACAAGAAAACAGCAGTTTCTAGGGGGAGCCCAGAACTACACTTGAAACAATCGGTACAAGAAAATAGCAGTCTCTAGGGGGAGCCCAGGACTACACTTGAAGCAATCGGTACAAGAAAACAGTAGTCTCTAGGGGGAGCCCAGGACTACACTTGAAACAATCGGTACAAGAAAACAGTAGTCTCTAGGGGGAGCCCAGGACTACACTTGAAGCAATCGGTACAAGAAAACAGCAGTTTCTAGGGGGAGCCCAGGACTACACTTGAAGCAAGCGGTATAAGAAAACGGCAGTCTCTAGGGGGAGCCCAGGACTACACTTGAAGCTACTTCCAAGTACAGCTGTCCTGCATACACAGTGATAGTGGAGCTCACATAAATGTTTTTCTTTCATTAATCACAATGAATTATTTGCCATAATAGTTTTATATCAGCATCTATGAATGGGTTAGTCTGTGAAAATGGTTTGCATAATGTTATAGTGTTGTCCATGTCATGAATATTCAATTGTGCCTCTGGTCACATATTTACATTTACCTGGCTTGCTAGAGATACATAAATGTCTCTGCCAGTTGGCAGGGCACATAATGATGATCATTCAGTTGGTGAGGTACATTATGACAAGTTACATAAAGTGAACTCAGCTGTTTGCTACAATTTCACATGTTTCTGTTTTCTACAACTTATTCCAGTTCCATTTGTAGAAAAAAAAAAAAACTTTCCACCAACGTTCAACTAGCCCCTGTGGTGTTAGTTATATTTGCAATGGTTCATGGTGCAGTTAAATTTCTCTCGGTTTCTGCGCCAGTGTTAGCTGGCTTATAAATTTGTAGAGTTTGTGCCTGTGACGTCAGCTGGGGGATTTGGCCGGTGAGTTCTCCTTTGTGTCCGTCTCCTCTGGCGGTTTCTTTGGTCAGTGTTGGCTTCTGGTTCGTCATTTTTTTATATGATGCAGTCCTTATAAGGACTATGTTTTGATTGGCTGGTTGGTTATCAGTGCCTAATCTCGGCTATTTTCTCTAGAAGCTTTGCCTGCTCTTTTTAAAAATCTTTTTTGCGCTTCTTTTTTTCTTTCATGTTAAAGGTTTTTTCCATGCGATGTATTCCTCCTCATCTGTGTCTTGTCAGTTATGGATGTGTCGGATTCCTCCTCTGGACTTTCTTCAGGTGTCTGGCAGGATGCTTGTTTCCCCTTGGGTTGCTTCGTGGTTAGACTGCTGGCTTTAACTTGCAGTTTCTGATTGGGCTTTGGTTTTGGCTTCAGCTTGTGGCTTCTCTGCCTGCAGTCTTGCGCATGGCTTCTGCTGGTTTGTTCTGGGTTATTTCCCTTTTTGGTTTTTAGCAGTTCTCTTTCAGTCTTGATGTTTGTAGAATTTCATCATTTTCTTTTTCAATCCGTGCCATGCGTTCCACCTCTTGCTTGATGCTGCGCTGGATTTCCTTCATGTCACCTAGCACTTGTTCATTGTTGCTAGTTGGTGTCGGTGTCAGCAGCGCTTTGACTTGTTTCTTCAGCTCGTCAATCTGGCTTTGCAATTGAGATAATTCATCTTGTGGCTACACGTGGCTGCCTTGCACCTCCACATTGCTACCTTGTATGGTGTCTTTGTGGTAATGGCAATCTTTAAGACGTCTTTGTGTCTTTGGAGGTACGGACAGCTCAGGTATCTTGCTCCATGCTTGCCAAGGCAGTTGGCACACTTTCTGTTGTCATTGGGCATTCGGAAGTCCTTTTCCTGTTTGACCAATGGTCATTCCTTGAATGCATGGTGCTTGGCGCAGTATCTGCAGATCTCTGTCTTACTGCGGCATGTTGTTCTGCTGTGGCCGGCCCTCTGGCATCTTGAGCATTGAGTGATTCTCGGTATGAATCTTTCAGGCTGTTGTACTTTCTTGTTTATCAATGCCTGGTTTGGTATCTCACTGCCCTCTGTTGTCACCACCGCTAACATTGTGGGAATCTTAGAGTAGGTCAGAAACCGCTCCGCCATCAAGATTTTGATGTGGAGATTTTCCTGTTGTAGCTGCTTCAGGAAGGCTAATAGACTGCAATGGCTGGGGCATATAGAAAGAATGGAAGATAATAGGGAAACAAAACTCACTTACACTCAAGAAATAAATGACCATAGACCCCGAGGTAGACCAAGAAGACGGTGGAGAGATGAGATATATATATATATATATATATATATATATATATATATACAGACCTATAAGCACTTGGAATCAACGACTGGCAAGAGAAGGTCAACCAGAGAGACGAATGGAGACGGATTGTATCTGCAGCAAAGAACCTCAATGGCTCGGAACGCTGAAGAAGAAGAAGATATAAAGATTGTGCTCTAGTTGTAAACAGACATGCTGATATTTATTTATGGGTAATTTTATACTTACTGAACTCGTCATTTTAAACTTTATGTTTATCACTCTGATTGAAACATGTTTCACTTTATATTTATCACTCTGATTGAAACATGTTTTCATGGATTGTCTATCCACACAAAATCAGGTTTCAAACACTGTCTTCGAATGTTTCACTTGTATTATCTTATATTGGTTACATTTTGTCCTTTCTGTGCAGTTCTTCTGGGCACGTTTTGTGTTATTTCCCCTTAAGTACCGCCAAAGAGAAGTCATTGTGGTTGTGAACGATGTCTTCATCCAGTACAGTACGGCACTGTGTACACAGCACTGTGGCAGAATACAACTTGATCCAAACAGGAAGGTACTTACATGGGTCTAAGTTCACATTTTATGCAGTATCCCTGTGTCACACAATCACAATCATGGGGAATCTTGTTTACTTGAATCACTTGTGAAGATGTCAGTATACACACTCTACCTGGAGTGAATGGATTCTTTAAAACATGTTGCACAGATGTTTGTTTAGCACACTAAGACAATTGTTTACTTTGTGACAATAAGAAATCAGCATTTGTCTCCCATTATATTGCCAAACTGGGTGTTTACACTTTCATTGTTTGCTCACTTCCTATCCATACTATAGTGGGTGTGTGCGTGTGTGATAAACAAGGATGAACTTCTGTTTGTTTTTTTCATATCCATTTGTTCATTAATTTAACATTTCCTTTGTCTTTGTCTTTGTTGTTGTTTGTTTTTGTTGTTCACATCCCTATGACCATTGATTTTAAATATCTTGTATCTTTGGTTCCATCTGCTGGATGTGTTGTAGATCCTGATGATGTTGTAGATTCTGATAGTGTTGCAGATCCTGATAGTGTTGCAGATCCTGATGGTGTTGTAGACACTGATGGTGTTGTAGACACTGGTGGTGTTGTAGACACTGATGGTGTTGTAGACACTGATAGTGTTGTAGACACTGATAGTATTGTAGATACTGATAGTGTTGTAGACACTGATGGTGTTGTAGATACTGATAGTGTTGTAGACACTGATGGTGTTGTAGATACTGATGGTGTTGTAGACACTGATAGTGTTGTAGACACTGATGGTGTTGTAGATACTGATGGTGTTGTAGACACTGATAGTATTGTAGATACTGATAGTGTTGTAGACACTGATGGTGTTGTAGATACTGATGGTGTTGTAGATACTGATAGTATTGTAGACACTGATGGTGTTGTAGACACTGATAGTGTTGTAGACACTGATGGTGTTGTAGACACTGATAGTGTTGTAGACACTGATAGTGTTGTAGACACTGATGGTGTTGTAGACACTGATAGTGTTGTAGACACTGATGGTGTTGTAGATACTGATGGTGTTGTAGATACTGATAGTATTGTAGACACTGATAGTGTTGTAGACACTGATAGTGTTGTAGACACTGATGGTGTTGTAGACACTGATAGTGTTGTAGACACTGATAGTGTTGTAGACACTGATAGTGTTGTAGACACTGATGGTGTTGTAGACACTGATGGTGTTGTAGACACTGATAGTGTTGTAGACACTGATGGTGTTGTAGATACTGATGGTGTTGTAGACACTGATGGTGTTGTAGATACTGATAGTATTGTAGACACTGATGGTGTTGCAGATACTGATGGTGTTGTAGATACTGATAGTATTGTAGACACTGATGGTGTTGTAGACACTGATAGTGTTGTAGACACTGATGGTGTTGTAGACACTGATAGTGTTGTAGACACTGATGGTGTTGTAGATACTGATGGTGTTGTAGATACTGATAGTATTGTAGACACTGATGGTGTTGTAGACACTGATAGTGTTGTAGACACTGATGGTGTTGTAGACACTGATAGTGTTGTAGACACTGATGGTGTTGTAGATACTGATGGTGTTGTAGATACTGATAGTATTGTAGACACTGATGGTGTTGTAGACACTGATAGTGTTGTAGACACTGATGGTGTTGTAGACACTGATAGTGTTGTAGACACTGATGGTGTTGTAGACACAGAGAGTGTTGTAGATACTGATAGTGTTGTAGACACTGATGGTGTTGTAGACACAGAGAGTGTTGTAGATACTGATGGTGTTGTAGACACAGAGAGTATTGTAGACACTGATAGTGTTGTAGACACTGATAGTGTTGTAGACACTGATGGTGTTGTAGATACTGATGGTGTTGTAGATACTGATAGTATTGTAGACACTGATGGTGTTGTAGACACTGATGGTGTTGTAGATACTGATGGTGTTGTAGATACTGATAGTATTGTAGACACTGATGGTGTTGTAGACACTGATAGTGTTGTAGACACAGAGAGTGTTGTAGATACTGATAGTGTTGTAGACACTGATGGTGTTGTAGACACTGATGGTGTTGTAGACACAGAGAGTGTTGTAGATACTGATAGTGTTGTAGACACTGATAGTGTTGTAGATACTGATAGTGTTGTAGATACTGATAGTGTTGTAGACACAGATAGAATTGTAGATACTGATAGAATTGTAGATACTGATAGTATTGTAGATACTGATAGTATTGTAGACACTGATAGTATTGTAGACACTGATAGTATTGTAGACACTGATAGTATTGTAGACACTGATAGCGTTGTAGATCATGATAGCGTTGTAGACACAGATGGTGTTGTAGACACTGATAGTGTTGTAGACCCTGATAGTGTTGTAGATCATGATAGTATTGTAGACACTGATAGTGTTGTAGATCGTGATAGTATTGTAGACACTGATAGTGTTGTAGACACTGATAGTGTTGTAGACACTGATGGTGTTGTAGACACTGATGGTGTTGTAGACACTGATGGTGTTGTAGACACTGATGGTGTTGTAGACACAGAGAGTGTTGTAGACACAGAGAGTGTTGTAGACACTGATAGTGTTGTAGATCGTGATAGTATTGTAGACACTGATAGTGTTGTAGACACTGATAGTGTTGTAGACACTGATGGTGTTGTAGACACTGATGGTGTTGTAGACACTGATGGTGTTGTAGACACTGATGGTGTTGTAGACACAGAGAGTGTTGTAGACACAGAGAGTGTTGTAGACACTGATAGTGTTGTAGATCGTGATAGTATTGTAGACACTGATAGTGTTGTAGATCGTGATAGTATTGTAGACACTGATAGTGTTGTAGACCCTGATAGTGTTGTAGATCATGATAGTATTGTAGACACTGATAGTGTTGTAGATCGTGATAGTATTGTAGACACTGATAGTGTTGTAGACACTGATAGTATTGTAGACACTGATGGTGTTGTAGACACTGATGGTGTTGTAGATCATGATAGTGTTGTAGACACTGATAGTGTTGTAGATGTCTTGCACTGATGTGTGTCCTGTACAGCAAGTGTAGTTCATGTATCTCCTCACTGTAAGTGATTGTTCTGCAGTTAACTTGTATTTTAATGTTTTACAAGAAGCATTTTACTTTCTGTGGTTTATGTACAAACACCTGAATCTTAGAGCCCTAGGTTCTGTTTACAACACGATCATATTTAGTAAAGGGTTGTCAATCCTGGCAAATGTGAAACGAAACAACTATATAGTTTTGTTACATATATTTTACGTAGGAGAATTTTTAAAATTATTTTCATTACATTTACGTTTTCAGCACTTATGAATGGTTTGTTCAAAAAATTGTCTTGTTAAATGTAGGATCATTTCTGAACAACTATGTGATTGTCACCATGAGACACGAATGTAAGATCAAATTGTTGCTTTTATCAGAATGTGTTTGCAATTGTGAGGAATTGGTGATTGTCAGCCACTCACCGCATTGTTATTATTGAACCGTTTTATTCCACCGCCTGCATTTTTTACGAATGCAATCCGCAATCCCACATACCACATTTGAAACACAGCTGCGGATGATTTGGAAGCAGAGCACCTTGCGCAGGTTTTCATACAATGGTATGAGTGCCTGTCATTCAGAAAGTAATGGCAAACTACTGAACGTAAACTTGTCAAGAAATCACAAGCAGCCAAAATAATATGGGGTTGACTGCAACATCCAGTAAATGATGTGCAACTAACTTTGTTTTTAGTCCACCCTAGCTGAGCCTCAAATATACCGTAACACTGAATACTTTTAGTCCACTCTAGCATAGCTTCTGATATATCATAATACTGAACCCTTTTGGTCCACCCATACTGAGCTTCAAATATACCATAATACTGAATCCTTTTAGTCCACTAATACTGAGCTTCAAATATATCATAATACTGAACCCTTACTGAGCCTCAAGTATACCATAATACTGAACCCTTTTAGTTCACCCTTACTGAGCCTCAAATATACCGTGGTGCTGTTCAGTAAAACTTGTACAACTGACTGTTTCACATTGCCATTTATGCTGTTTTCAGATATCACATTGATATTGTGCAACAGCCCCTGATTTCTTTTTGTTTCCATTTTCTGAATAAGCTAACATTTACACCATTGCCTTCGGAAATTGATGCATTTTCAGCAACATTTTTGTAAGAGTCAAAGAGGTTGATTCTTCGAGCACCTGTACTACATAGGATACGAGGTACGCTACATCACACTGTGAATGTAAGGAACACACGTGGCAATAACGGAACAATGATCACTGGAGACAGTGAACTTTAAATCTGCAGCTTAGTAGTGCAGCTTTTACAGGTCAGTGAGTTAACACTACTCTGGGGAGCTTCTGTCAACAACCTAGAGACAGACTGTGTGAACATTGCATAATCTGGGACGAGCACATAGCAGACAGATGTGATTCAGTTCATGGAACAAAGCTGAATCTTTGGTCAGGTCTAGGTGGTCACATAGCAGACAGATGTGATTCAGTTCATGGAACAAAGCTGAATCTTTGGTCAGGTCTAGGTGGTCACAGAGCAGACACTGTTATTGGGGTGTCAAGCGTTAGGCCTTCAATGTACTAAGCCACTGCATCATGAGGTGGGATGGCCAGTTCCCTTGCTCACTCTATCTTTCCTTCCCAGACAGATTCCAGAACATTCTGAACATGATCCAGTGCCTGTTTCATGAAGCTAGGTCAAGCCTGTAGCTGTACAGATGGGGGGGGGGGGGGGGGAGGATCTTCACACCGCAGGGGGGTTGAGCCTGGACCAGTGTATTAGTAAGCAGGCACACAAAGTACAACACCATCATGACTCATAAGATAGAGTGGGATATTTTACACAGGCCACAGTCTGTTAGGTTGTGGTGCTCTCACTGTGGACAGGCTGAGCACCATTTGATGGCTGCCAACTACATCACTAGTTGTGTCCTAAAGAATGACCTGATTCTTGCAATTGGAGTTCATCATAAATGTAAGTTACAGACCTGTGGGTGTGAAACATTATGCTTTCACGTATTCTAGGCCATGAGTTCCTGACCTCATCACATTTCCTTCCCAGACTATCTGAACATTGTCTTCATGCTAAAGGATCAAAACCCAACATTCTTTCAACTGAGCTTAATCCCGTCTTTGTTTTCCCCATCCATATATATACATACGTATTTACACATGTACATTATATATATTTATGTCTGTTTGTGAAGTCACTGAGATTCTCCTATATTGATTCACCATCTTATTTTATATTGTGTCCTATATCTCTTTTGTTACATCCTGTCTTTCATTCTTTCATCTTGTAGTGTGTTGCATATTTTTGATTTACTGTGTTTTGATTTTATTGTGTTTAAATGTCATATTTCAGTTGTTAGATACGTTGTCTGTATTCTTTCAGTTCAGTTTCATATTTTTTTTACTTGTTAAAAAAAAACATGGTGGAAATATGTGATTTTAGATGTGACTATAGTTTTTCCAGCTCACTAGTCACATATATGTGTTCTTGATGTATATGTAACCATGGTTATTTTGATTTAATTTCCACCATTTTGCATCAGTTCTGTATAGAGTAGAGATCACTAACCTTGATTTGTATAAAGGGTCACATTGAAGAGTCACATGTGTTAAACAGCTGCATTCTGGAGTTATCTCAGATGTTATCATTTTGAGTGGACTGAATGTAGCCTGACCATTTGCACTGTTGAGTGTTTGATGTAAACAGCTCAGGTACATAATACAGGTAGAACTACAGACAGAAGTCACATGTTTCAAGGTCATCAATCAATGATGTGCAACTTGCATCATCCTGCAACATGTGCTCATGTTTTCAGTGTTGACAAATGCCCAGACTGATTGCAATACAGTTATGAAACAAAGTCTTCTGTGTTTTGAATATAATGTGTTCTAGAAAAGTGTATTGGCTAACTCTCCATTAGGTTTGTTCTTGATCACATGGAGGGCCACCTGGATTCAGGGCATGGCCTGGGAACCTCTTGTATAGAAAATAGCCTTGTATGTTCTAGATATTGAACCCAGTGCTTTATGTGTTTCTGTATGTCTACTTCTTCTTCTTCTTCTGCCCATGATCTCCATTGGGATGTAGGCCCTCAACATAACCTCTGTTAGAATGACTGACATAACCTCTGTTAGAATGACTGACATAACCTCTGTTAGAATGACTGACATAACCTCTGTTAGAATGACTGACATAACCTCTGTTAGAATGACTGACATAACCTCTGTTAGAATGACTGACATAACCTCTGTTAGAATGACCACTCTCTGATGAATGTCTATGTTATTGTCTTCAACATTAGTATTGCTGACATAACCTCTGTTAGAGTGACTGACATAACCTCTGTTAGAATGACCACTCTCTGATGAATGTCTATGTTATTGTCTTCAACATTAGTATTGCTGACATAACCTCTGTTAGAATGACTGACATAACCTCTGTTAGAATGACTGACATAACCTCTGTTAGAATGACTAACGTAACTTCTGTTAGAATGACTGACGTAACCTCTGTTAGAATGACTGACATAACCTCTGTTAGAATGACCACTGTCTGATGAATGTCTGTTATTGCCTTCAACATTAGTATTGCTGATATAACCTCTGTTAGAATGACCACTGTCTGATGAATGCCTGTGTTATTGCCTTCACCATTAATATTGCTGACATAACCTCTGTTAGAATGACCACTGTCTGATGAATGTCTGTGTTATTGCCTTCAACATTAATATTGCTGACATAACCTCTGTTAGAATGACCACTCTCTGATGAATGTCTATGTTATTATCTTCAACATTAATATTGCTGACATAACCTCTGTTAGAATGACCACTCTCTGATGAATGTTTGTGTTCTGGTTACCTAGAGCACCAATAGTTAGTTTTGTAACCTCAACCGTCAGTTATTGTTAAAACGTGCCCCGAAACTGTTTCTTGTCATGCAAGAGTGCTATCACATTGTGTATGCATGGAGGAATAGTTGGCTAGTCTTTCCCACACTTAGCAGGTGATGAGCCTAGGCATCGATTCCCTTCTTCTTACTGTGCTCATGACATTGGGTGCAATCCCACATGAATGTGGCTAATGTACCCGCACTTAGCTGTATAGCTATTACCCTATGCTTCCCATCCCAGACAACTGTGAGAGTGGGTTCCAAATGTGTTGAAATAGCCTGTAACTTGGAAGAAAAACTCATGTTGTCACAGAATTTGGCATTAAGCTGCCAACATATGGCTACTGGAAGTGTTTAGAAGAAATCAATGTGGCGTGATTTCAGCTGGATAACTGTAGTGATGTATGTTTTCATGCCTGAAGTCAAGGGAGAGAACTTCCACAAAACATCACAGTTTGGCCATTATATTCTCCTGTATAAAACAGTCATGGAGTTTTGTTAATCAACAGTCTCCAGACACAGGAACGTGTATCTTTCTTCTATCTGAATCATTTACTCTCAATTGCTTCTAAGCTGCCATGGTACAATTATGCAACAAATCTACATTTAGCTGATGTTTTGTGCTGATAATGTCGGTGGAAACACCTTAAGTCTGTGATGTACAGTATCACGATACTGAACTAACACGAACTAGAAAGAACGTCTGAGAGAAGTTCATGGGGTTTGTTCATTAAACATACTCAAGTACAATTATGTCATTGTTACAAATGCACTAACACAGAACACACGTATCCACACACAACATAATGTGACATTCTATCATTGACAAATGCACTGACACAGAACACATGTATCCACACACATCACAACATAATGTGACATTCTATCATTGACAAATGCACTGACACAGAACACATGTATCCACACACATCACAACATAATGTGACATTCTATCATTAACAAATTCACTGACACAGAACACATATATTCCATCCATCCATCATGTGCCGTGCCAATAAGTGTGGGTGGTCATGTTCTGCCATCTCACTCGATCACCAGAGTCGTGGATCAGCTCTGTGTTTCTGTCTCGACCATGCCACGTGGCCTTGCTATTCAGGTATTTACTTCTTGGTCTTCCCCTTGGTCTCTTCCCTTCAATCTTGCCAGTTGTCACCAAGTTCTCCAATTCATTTCTTCTCATAACATGCCCAAAAAATGTTGACTGTCTATGTCTAATGTCTCTAATCAATTTACGATCTTCATTTGTTTCTTGTAGGACTTGTTCATTGGTTTTTCTGTCTGTCCATGGTATTCTTTGCATTTTCCTCAGAAACCACATTTCCACAGCCATCTGATGTTTTTCACATATATTCACACACATCAAAACATAAAGTGACATTCTACCATTGACAAATGCTCTGCCACAGAACACAACAAAGCCTTGCCTGCTTGTATTGCCTGCTTGTATTGCCTGCTTGTATTGCCTGCTTGTATTGCCTGCTTATATTGCCTGTGCTCAATGAGGAGTCCAGGGAAAGGATGATGGTGGTGGTATTAGATTTTATTGAGACACAGGATCACAGTAGGTCAGAAACTGCTGAATGTTAGCCCTGTCTGGGTTCTAGTTTTAAAACTTAGTATTGCAACCCTTAACTTCACTGGCACCTTGATGTCTTGACAGAGGATAGTTTGTTACATGGCGGTAGCCAATATAAGTGACCAATTTGCACAGTAAATGTTCGTCCACAATGGATGCACGTGATTTCCACCATCTGACGTCTCACATGCTTAGTATGTGACCTGTCTGCAATCATTTTCTCCTTTGTCTTTATTCCATTTCTTATCTTTGCCTCCATGCAACATGATCAGCTGCAACTTGCTCTCAAGATGCAATATCAATGTCTGCATCAATCATGTCCTGCTTACACACATCTTTGTATCCTAGAGTCTGACCCCGAGATCTTTTACCCATCTGTAATTCACCAAAAAGATGTCCTTTGGTATTCTACCATCATCTATCCTCCTAATGTCTTATCCATCTAAGTCTTCGAAGACTGAGCATGAAACAAACTGTCACATAACCCAAGCTTTCCTATACTTCAGAATTTGTGATTTTGTCTTGCCAATTAATACCAAGTATTCTTCGCAGACACTGCATATAAAAGCTGTTTAAACATTTCCCTTGGTGTAAGTAAGTTGACCAGGCTTCACTGCCATACAGAAAAGTACAAAGGACACAGGCTTGGTAGACAAGGACTTTTGTTTTGGCAGTAAGCTTCCTGTTCATTGTTGTTGTTATCATACCAATCCTGATGTTGATTTCGTGATCTACCGATAATTTACTATTTACCTCTGATCCTTGATATGTAAAATGGTCTACTGTCTCCAGTTCGGCATCATCAGTAAAAATTGATGGTACCCCATGTGCACCTTGTGACACAATCTGTGTCTTCTTTTCACTAATTGTTAAACCAATTTCATAACAAGCATCGGAGAATTCAGATAGTAGACGTAATTCTTCTTCAGAGTGAGTCGTAATTGCCGCATCATCTGCAAAAAAGCAACTCTCTGCTCAGTATCCTCCTAATTTTGGTCTTGGCCTTCAATCTCTGAGCACCATCTGAGCCTGGGTGAATGTATATACCACCCTCCTGATTACAAAAGGCATATTTCAGTAGACGTGAAAAGTTTATTCCAAAGAGGGTGAGAGCAAGTACAGAACCTTGCTTAACTCCCCTCTTGATTTCAAACTCTTCTCAAATTGCACCATCAAACTTGATTATACCCTACATGCCTGTGTGGAATGATTCCAAATGGACAGAAGGGTTGGCGGGCAGACAATCTTCTTTAGTGCCTTGAACAGACTCTCACGTCTGACCAAATCGCCTTTGTGAGATTGATGAAGGCAACAAACAGTGGTTGATTCTGTCCACAGTATTTTTCTTGAAGCTGTAAAATAAAGCCTCTCCATAGCACAAAGCCTGGGCTGAATTGTAGATCATGTGTTGACCATGATCCCTTTCTCATCCTGCCTAGTTTACTCCAGAAGAAAGATAACACAAACACATGTGGGACAAGACAAACTGCAGAAGCTGTCAGATCAGCAAAGCAATGCTCTGACTGTCCCCTATGGGAGCTTCTTCCTAGACCATTTACCAACCAAGGTTTAGGGCCCTGCCATGATATTTAGTCACTTCCTTGCCTTTTAGGTCAGGTCTTAGATATGACTGAGCTACCATATGACAGTAGATGGTACTACTTGCTTTTTGTTAGCGCCAAATATTGTGCGGCGCTCAACAAACTCGACACCCCACATTGTGCCAACGGCTTCAGGCAGAGGAGCTTGATTGGATACAAGCCTAACCCTTAACCACTCTTGTAAATAATCCAGTATAATATTCAGTTTTCATCGTGTCTGGCAGTTTGTTGTCTGATTGGTTGAGTGGACTCGGGGTCATATCCATCGCATGATGGAACTATAGTGCTCTGATCTTCCAGCAGAGATCACACTGGGAGGCTCTGAGCTCAGTACATGAATTTCATACACTGGGTGTGTACACAAATCCATGCACATTATACGAAGGGAAGTCAATAAGTAAGTCATAAATGGCTGTAGAAAAATAACTAAATATGGTAACTTGAAACCAGTTTATTTTTAAACACACATTGTCCCTTTATTTCTCAACATAATTTCCACCAACATTGA
Source organism: Cepaea hortensis (assembly GCA_963921405.1). NCBI lineage: Eukaryota > Metazoa > Mollusca > Gastropoda > Stylommatophora > Helicidae > Cepaea > Cepaea hortensis. The sequence goes on from OY992882.1 coordinate 72,649,188, forward strand.
TGCACCTATCCCATCATTTTATCAGTCCTCCCAAACCGGCTGCATATAACTGTGTGCTCTGTTTTCTAAGCCACGTTTTCACTTCACATTCAACTTCGGCCTCATTTGCAAAATGTCTCCCACCAAGGTGGATTTTCAGTGGACTAAATAGGTGGAAATCGCTAGGGGTTAAGTCGGATGTTAAGTGATGATGTAAAGTGGATGTTCCAGAACTTCCCACCTTAGTTGGTTGATTTTCTCCTGAGTTAATCAAGCCGTATGCTGTCTGGCATTGCCATGAAGAAGCAACACTCCTCTAATCAGCAGTCCTGGATGTTTTCTTCGAATTGCATAATGAAGCATCGATATAACTTCACAGTACGATTCAGAATTCACATTGTCACCTTTCTCCTTGAAATTGGTTAAAAGCATTCCTTGACAATCCCAGAACACTGTCAGCATAACCTTCCCTTCTGATGGCGTAACCTTTAATTTTTGGACACAAGGCGAAGAAGAATGTTTCCATTGCATTAATGCATGCTTTGATTCAGGCTGGGAGTGATGCACCCATGATTCGTCCCCAGTAACAATCCTGTTCAGCATGTCTTCGCCTTCATCTTCGTATTGACAGAGATGATGTAAGGCCAGACCAAATAGGTTCATTTTGTGTTCCTCCTTCAATTGTCTGGGTAATCACCTTGAGCACACTTCCTTAAATTTCAATCGATCATGCATTATACTGTATGCTGAACCATGTGAGCATCCTATCGCAGATGCTACAGAGTCTATTGTTACTCGCCTGTCACCTCTAATCATCTCCTCCACCCGCTGCACGGATGCTTCTGTTGCAATCTCAACAGGACGACCATATCGGATTTCATCAACAATTTTAGAGCGTCCTTGAGAAAATTGTTCTACCCAGCTATGCACCGCTTTACGGGACAAACATTTGTCAGCATAAACAGGAAGCATTTCCTTATGAATGTCCTTTGCAGGCAGTCCTTTTGTCCACAAAAAATGCACAACAGCACGTTGCTCTTTGGTTGAACGCTCCGTAAGTACAGTCGCCATTTTGTTTATGCACTGTGCATGCACAGGAGACACCTAGTGCCACCTAACAAATGGGAATATAAAGTTTGATATTGTCACCTAATGACACCTGTAGAAAACACCAACTACATTTACCTGCCATCCCACAGAAGTGTGTGATTTACTTACTGACTCACCTTCGTAAATATTTATTGTGAGTAGGTTTTCACATTTCAAAATGTAACCAGGGCAGTGGCCATATGGTCTACTGTTTACAAACTCCCCTGCTTGGCAAGTTCTAGTGTGTTCACATGATTGCCTGTCTGTGTCTTGCATTTTGTCTGTGAAGACTTTGCATTGGATACATGAGACAGAGATAAGAAGACAGCATGATGTTGTTGGATACATGAGACAGAGATCAGGAGACAGCATGATGGTATGGGTATCTCTGGAAAAATTGCCCTGAGCATAGTGTTATCAAGATTTGAACCCAGAACTCGTTAGTTTAGGCAGATGTCACAACTCTTAACAATTCTTGGCCTGAATGTAATGTTGCCTTTCCTCATAGTTCTAAGCAACTCTGACCTATCTGTAATGTTTAATTATTGCCAGATTTAATAGTTTTAAGCAACTCTGAAGTGATAACATCTCAGTATTGTTAATCTGTGTTGTTTATTCCCCATAAACAGGTAATGCAAAGATGAAACCAAATGTTCTGAATGTCACACAGGTGTTAAGATGATGAAACAAAATGTGCTGAACGTCACACAGGTATCTAGATGATGAAACAAAATCTCCTGATTGTCACACAGGTGTTTAGATGATAAAATAAAAGGTGCTGAATGCAACATGAGTTTTTAGATGATACAATAAAAGGTGCTGAATGTAACATGGGTATTTAGATGATGAAACAGAAAGTTCTGAATGTAACATGGGTATTTAGATGATGAAATATTTTATGCTGAACATGGCATAGGCACAATATGTTGAATATTTACATGCCAACATGAAAACATGGTAAAAAGAAATCATATATTTAAACTTTTGAAACTTAATTTAACTAAATTTAAATTTGATTCAATAAAGAAAATAAGAGGAATGGAGACAATTTGTAAATATAAATATATATATATAGGACAAGGCAGAAATCAATGGCTATAAATTGCCAAGTTCTATGTGTGACTGGAAAGTAACATAGACATGTCAAATGTCAGTGATAAACTTGACTGTTTGTACAACAACCCCTGACCAACAAACTCTGCAGCAGTGGCAAGAATATGGACAATGGAGCCTGTCCTCTGTGAAGTTTACAAATAGAATTTTTCCAAACTTAATATTGCACAAAACCTCAATATTTGTCACCAAGTCCCTGGCATTGATTCCTGTAAGATCTTGTTGTTTTTATTTTAAACAGTCTAATAGACTACAGAATGACAGGTTAAGTCACTTTCACAGCGGGTGGGTTCAACCCCCAATAGTGGCAGGCTAGTTGTGAACCAGGGTGGCTCTGACATTTACCCACCTTGAGGCATACTGGGTGTATGGTGCCAGAACTATATGTTTATATACCAATCCACACTCGTAGGGTAATGTTTTCAACATCACACCAGTTGCCTTACTTAAAGGAACAATTCCTGGTACACATTTCTGGCTTTAAATTGATTCAGTGATGATAAGTCAGTAGGTAAAAGATAATATAAGACAGCTGAAAAATGATAGTTAGTAATGTACAAAGGTGAGATTGTGTGGCATGTGTATCTGCCTTGATCGCCGCAGGCTGATTGGAAGCAAACCACCTTGTGTTGATTCCATGCATTGAGCATTGGATGATTGGTCATTCAGACAAAAATAGGGAAACTACTGAATGTAGAAATTGCCCTGTAAATCCCAAATAGAAGCAAAATGCTGGGGTTGATTGTCACATCCTGTAAAAGTGCAATTAACTTTAGCACCATATGCACACACGCCTCATGGTTTGAACAGGTGTCCTTGACTTTCTATGCAGGGAATGAGAATAAAAATGTGTATGTCATCAGCATGCAAACAAAAACAAACAATGGAAGTCACCGGAAAATACAATCAAGTCGTACATAACTGCCATTGGCAAAAAGTGCAACAGAATGACAGATCTTGAAATTAACAGTTGAATGAGAAGCATAGGGTTGAAGCCTGTCATTGAACTATGTACTTCCACTGGGTGACAGATGATGGAGTAGTCTCTAGATATAGAGGTTAGCCGTGAATATGTTGAATAAGTGACCATGGACCAGCACAGGCGATGGTCATTGAGAGGAGGTGAGTTAGTTGTTGAGGCAATTATCTCTGTAAAAGTACTTCTAAACTGTGACATGGCCATCGATAAGACACACCATATATAAACTCTTCCCCTGCTGACTTGCAACGTCAGTATTTTTAGCCAAAGGCTATTGGAGTCAGACCATACACAAAAGGGCAGAAGGCAAGGGGATACCATCATTGTATTTATCCCTTGTACATCCTGCTTGTTATCAAATTATTCTAGTTAACATTAATGGGGGTTTCAGTGGAATTTCCCATTGGGTAAGGAGCATCGTGTTGTAATAGGTGATATCCAATTCTTATCACGCTACTGAACGCAAATTAAATGTTAAAAATAACTTATACGTTGGTGCATGGAATATCAGAACACTTATCATCATCATGTTGCAGTCCCTATGCAGAACATGGCTGTCATCGCAGTCCTCCAACAGATGTCCAATCCTGTGCTAGTTTTACCGCCTCGCGCATGTTCATGCCTAAAGTACCTGCAATGTTCATGTTCATGCCTAAAGTATGCAATGTTCATGTTCATGCCTAAAGTACCTGCAATGTTCATGTTCATGCCTAAAGTACCTGCAATGTTCATGTTCATGCCTAAAGTGTCTGCAATGTTCATGTTCATGCCTAAAGTGTCTGCAATGTTCATGTTCATGCCTAAAGTACCTGCAATGTTCATGTTCATGCCTAAAGTACCTGCAATGTTCATGTTCATGCCTAAAGTGTCTGCAATGTTCATGTTCATGCCTAAAGTGTCTGCAATGTTTGTGTTCATGCCTAAAGTGTCTGCAATGTTCATGTTCATGCCTAAAGTGTCTGCAATGTTCGTGTTCATGCCTAAAGTGTCTGCAATGTTCATGTTCATGCCTAAAGGTCTGCAATGTTCATGTTTAAAGTATCTGCAATGTTCATGTTCATGCCTAAAGTGTCTGCAATGTTCATGTTCATGCCTAAATGTCTGCAATGTTCATGTTTAAAGTATCTGCAATGTTCATGTTCATGCCTAAAGTGTCTGCAATGTTCATGTTCATGCCTAAAGTGTCTGCAATGTTCATGTTGAAAGTATCTGCAATTTTCATGTTCATGCCTAAAGTGTCTGCAATGTTCATGTTGAAAGTATCTGCAATGTTCATGTTCATGCCTAAAGTGTCTGCAATGTTCATGTTCATGCCTAAAGTGTCTGCAATGTTCATGTTCATGCCTAAAGTGTCTGCAATGTTCATGTTCATGCCTAAAGTGTCTGCAATGTTCATGTTTAAAGTATCTGCAATGTTCATGTTTAAAGTATCTGCAATGTTCATGTTTAAAGTATCTGCAATGTTCATGTTCATGCCTAAAGTGTCTGCAGTGTTCATGTTCATGCCTAAAGTGTCTGCAATGTTCATGTTCATGCCTAAAGTGTCTGCAATGTTCATGTTTAAAGTATCTGCAATGTTCATGTTTAAAGTATCTGCAATGTTCATGTTTAAAGTGTCTGCAATGTTCATGTTCATGCCTAAAGTGTCTGCAATGTTCATGTTCATGCCTAAAGTGTCTGCAATGTTCGTGTTCATGCCTAAAATGTCTGCAATGTTCATGTTCATGCCTAAATTGTCTGCAATGTTCATGCCTAAAGTGTCTGCAATGTTCATGTTCATGCCTAAAGTGTCTGCAATGTTCATGTTCATGCCTAAAGTGTCTGCAATGTTCATGTTCATGCCTAAAATGTCTGCAATGTTCATGTTCATGCCTAAAGTGTCTGCAATGTTCATGTTCATGCCTAAAGTGTCTGCAATGTTCATGTTCATGCCTAAAGTGTCTGAAATGTTCATGTTCATGCCTAAAGTGTCTGCAATGTTCATGTTCATGCTTAAAGTGTCTGCAATGTTCATGCCTAAAGTGTCTGCAATGTTCATGTTCATGCCTAAAGTGTCTGCAATGTTCGTGTTCATGCCTAAAGTGTCTGCAATGTTCATGCCTAAAGTGTCTGCAATGTTCATGCCTAAAGTGTCTGCAATGTTCATGCCTAAAGTGTCTGCAATGTTCATGCCTAAAGTGTCTGCAATGTTCATGCCTAAAGTGTCTGCAATGTTCATGTTTAAAGTATCTGCAATGTTCATGTTCATGCCTAAAGTGTCTGCAATGTTCATGTTCATGCCTAAAGTGTCTGCAATGTTCATGTTTAAAGTATCTGCAATGTTCATGTTCATGCCTAAAGTGTCTGCAATGTTCATGCCTAAAGTGTCTGCAATGTTCATGTTCATGCCTAAAGTGTCTGCAATGTTCATGCCTAAAGTGTCTGCAATGTTCATGCCTAAAGTGTCTGCAATGTTCATGCCTAAAGTGTCTGCAATGTTCATGTTCATGCCTAAAGTGTCTGCAATGTTCATGTTTAAAGTATCTGCAATGTTCATGTTCATGCCTAAAGTGTCTGCAATGTTCATGTTCATGCCTAAAGTGTCTGCAATGTTCATGTTTAAAGTATCTGCAATGTTCATGTTCATGCCTAAAGTGTCTGCAATGTTCATGCCTAAAGTGTCTGCAATGTTCATGTTCATGCCTAAAGTGTCTGCAATGTTCATGCCTAAAGTGTCTGCAATGTTCATGACTAAAGTGTCTGCAATGTTCATGTTCATGCCTAAAGTGTCTGCAATGTTCATGTTTAAAGTATCTGCAATGTTCATGTTCATGCCTAAAGTGTCTGCAATGTTCATGTTCATGCCTAAAGTGTCTGTAATGTTCTGTGTTCATGTTTGTGCTGGTCGAACCTGGTCTTTTCTTCCAGCAAACATGCTTTCCATCACTGACATGTCATTTACTGCCTATATATTACCTTACCTTACCGTGTCGGGGAGGGGGGGGGGGGGTCTTGAGCCTGAGGAATTAAGGCCACCTGACTAGTGCAGTCACCGCAAACTGTACAGGTTAGGGTTTTCTTTTTGTCCTGACATAAAAAAATCGACACCTTACCTAGAATTTGAACCCAAGTCCCAGAAGGAGAATCCGGCATTCTAGCCACTTGGCCAGCTGTTGTTTCCAAACCACAGCAACATTTAATATAGCCAAAGTATTTCAGTTTCTGAGACATGATGCTGTGTATAAGCCGAGTGTCTTCCATATTCAGTTTCTGAGACATGATGCTGTGTATAAGCCGAGTGTCTTCCATACTCAGTTTCTGAGACATGATGCTGTGTATAAGCCGAGTGTCTTCCATACTCAGTTTCTGAGACATGATGCTGTGTATAAGCCGAGTGTCTTCCATACTCAGTTTCTGAGACATGATGCTGTGTATAAGCCGAGTGTCTTCCATACTCAGATCTTGGAGAATGTCAGTATTTGTCTTCTTCTTGGTCCACGATATTCTGAGAACTTTAATGTCACATTTATGTGCAGTTTTCTACTAGCTGGTCCACTTTAATGTCACATTTATGTGCAGTTTTCTACTTGTTAGTCCACTTTAATGTCACATTTATTTGCAGTTTTCCACTAGTTGGTCCAATTTAATGTTTAATGTCACATTTATGTGCAGTTTTCTACTAGTTGGTCCAATTTAATGTTTAATGTCATATTTATGTGCAGTTTTCCACTAGTTGGTCCACTTTAATGTTTAATGTCACATTTATGTGCAGTTTTCCACTAGTTGGTCCACTTTAATGTCACATTTATGTGTAGTTTTCTACTTGTTGGTCCACTTTAATGTCACATTTATGTGTAGTTTTCTACTTGTTGGTCCACTTTAATGTCACATTTATGTGTAGTTTTCTACTTGTTGGTCCACTTTAATGTCACATTTATGTGTAGTTTTCTACTTGTTGGTCCACTTTAATGTCACATTTATGTGCAGTTTTCCACTAGTTGGTCCAATTTAATGTTTAATGTCACATTTATGTGCAGTTTTCTACTAGTTGGTCCACTTTAATGTTTAATGTCACATTTATGTGTAGTTTTCTACTTGTTGGTCCACTTTAATGTTTAATGTCACATTTATGTGTAGTTTTCTACTTGTTGGTCCACTTTAATGTTTAATGTCACATTTATGTGTAGTTTTCTACTAGTTGGTCCACTTTAATGTTTAATGTCACATTTATGTGTAGTTTTCTACTTGTTGGTCCACTTTAATGTTTAATGTCACATTTATGTGTAGTTTTCTACTAGTTGGTCCACTTTAATGTTTAATGTCACATTTATGTGCAGTTTTCTACTTGTTGGTCCACTTTAATGTTTAATGTCACATTTATGTGTAGTTTTCTACTTGTTGGTCCACTTTAATGTCACATTTATGTGTAGTTTTCTACTTGTTGGTCCACTTTAATGTCACATTTATGTGTAGTTTTCTACTTGTTGGTCCACTTTAATGTCACATTTATGTGTAGTTTTCTACTTGTTGGTCCACTTTAATGTCACATTTATGTGTAGTTTTCTACTTGTTGGTCCACTTTAATGTCACATTTATGTGCAGTTTTCTACTAGTTGGTCCACTTTAATGTCACATTTATGTGCAGTTTTCTACTTGTTGGTCCACTTTAATGTTTAATGTCACATTTATGTGCAGTTTTCCACTAGTTGGTCCACTTTAATGTTTAATGTCACATTTATGTGCAGTTTTCCACTAATTTTTCCACTTTAATGTTTAATGTCACATTTATGTGCAGTTTTCCACTAGTTGGTCCACTTTAATGTCACATTTATGTGCAGTTTTCTACTTGTTGGTCCACTTTAATGTTTAATGTCACATTTATGTGCAGTTTTCCACTAGTTGGTCCACTTTAACGTTTAATGTCACATTTATGTGCAGTTTTCCACTAATTTTTCCACTTTAATGTTTAATGTCACATTTATGTGCAGTTTTCCACTATTTGGTCCACTTTAACCCTTTACAGGTCATAGCGGCTAATTCCGGCCGATGTCATAAAACGATCGTAACGGCCGACTCCGACCGATACTATTATGCATTGTAAAATTGCGATCTCTCGGCTTTCCGACACTTCCGACCGCTACTTTCGCTTTCGCCAACAGCTTGACAACGTGGCCGCCATTTGTAAACGCGATAGTATGAATTTGAACGGACTTTTACGGACAATTTTTGATAGTTTTCGGGATTTTTACGCTGTTTTTCAAAACGGATGTCGGCGATTCTTCAAGTGATAGCCGAGATTTCGCTCTGTTCAATTTAAATGACATTAAAGGGCACGAAGTTGACTATTAATCGGAGCTAGATATCAGTGCAAAGCGTTACTTTGCATTAGCAGTCTGAGTCGGACTTTAAATAAAGTGATTATGATTCTGAAAATGTGTTTGTAAATTGCCGTATAGATGACGGAAAATCACAAGCAACATGCCGTATTTCGTAAATATTTGTGTTCATTTATGGATTACCGACAACAATCACGTGAGTAACATATTCTGCATGCTTTTCCCTTCATTGTGTTGTTTATTTAACTAAAATCGGTTGACTAACACCTTATTTGTGATGTTTTTACTAACGCGACCCGAAACTTTACCGAACCTGAAAAAATCTTGCCCGTTCAGGGCTAGAAAACGGACAAGCGTCTGCCCAGTAAAGGGTTAATGTTTAATGTCACATTTATGTGTAGTTTTCTACTAGTTGGTCCACTTTAATGTTTAATGTCACATTTATGTGTAGTTTTCTACTAGTTGGTCCACTTTAATGTTTAATGTCACATTTATGTGCAGTTTTCTACTTGTTGGTCCACTTTAATGTTTAATGTCACATTTATGTGTAGTTTTCTACTTGTTGGTCCACTTTAATGTCACATTTATGTGTAGTTTTCTACTTGTTGGTCCACTTTAATGTCACATTTATGTGTAGTTTTCTACTTGTTGGTCCACTTTAATGTCACATTTATGTGTAGTTTTCTACTTGTTGGTCCACTTTAATGTCACATTTATGTGTAGTTTTCTACTTGTTGGTCCACTTTAATGTCACATTTATGTGCAGTTTTCTACTAGTTGGTCCACTTTAATGTCACATTTATGTGCAGTTTTCTACTTGTTGGTCCACTTTAATGTTTAATGTCACATTTATGTGCAGTTTTCCACTAGTTGGTCCACTTTAATGTTTAATGTCACATTTATGTGCAGTTTTCTACTTGTTGGTCCACTTTAATGTTTAATGTCACATTTATGTGCAGTTTTCCACTAGTTGGTCCACTTTAATGTTTAATGTCACATTTATGTGCAGTTTTCCACTAGTTGGTCCACTTTAATGTTTAATGTCACATTTATGTGCAGTTTTCCACTAGTTGGTCCACTTTAATGTTTAATGTCACATTTATGTGCAGTTTTCCACTAGTTGGTCCACTTTAATGTTTAATGTCACATTTATGTGCAGTTTTCTACTTGTTGGTCCACTTTAATGTTTAATGTCATATTTATGTGCAGTTTTCTTCTTTAGTGATTGCAAAATGGTCTATGGCTCACATCAGTATCAGAACACTCAGACAAAATGGAAATCTGGAAATCATCCAGAATGATATGGATAGAATGAGTGCCCATATTTTAGGCACTAGTGAAATACTGGACTATTCAGGGACTGTTTATTGTTCTCCTTCCAGTAAATTTTGGAAGATTGAATTGTTGATTGTCTTGCTGCTTCAACACTTATTGTTACCCGAACTTTGTTTAAATATGTTTTCTTAAGTTTTGAAGCTCGTATACATTTATAGTGGCCACTGCCTATGATCTATCTTCATAAGTGATCACTGACACATATTGATCTGCCATTCATTTACTGCCTATAGTACCTTGCGGTGTAGGACAGGGGAATCTTGAGTCTGAGGAATTAAGGCCGCCTGGCTAGTGCAGTCGCCGCAAACTGTGCAGGTTAGAGTTTTCTTTCTGCCCCAGACAGAAAAAACTCCACACCTTACCGAGGATTCGAACCCAGGTCTCCCGAATGAGAGCCCAGAATTCTAGCATACAATTATCTCTGTTTCTTGCTCATGTCCTGATAAACAAAAGATCTCAAGATTATTTCCTCAACAAGTGATGGCTTTTATCTGAGGCCATTTCTCTGTTGTCTAGCTATTATGTTCAGGCCAATATGTGCCTTTGATTGAACAGAACACATCACAACATTGGCTAATATCATTTAAACTTAAGGATATCTCTTCCCCAGTTCTCCAGGCTTTGTCCCTGAGATTTCAATGGAAAGTATGAAAGATTACTATATAATTTAGAAAGGACTCTTAGAAATAATTAGAAACAACTCTAAACCTTTTGCTCAAATTACTGTTAAACTGACTTTCTGAAATGACTTAATGATTATTACAACAAATAGTTTAACAACTAGTTTTGTTCTAAAGCTGCATACTTCAGTTGTATAATTATAAAGAAAGTAAAAGATGTGAAGCTCAGGAGGGAAAAATATATGAAGAAATGATAATGCAATGAATATATCTCATTGACAAAGTACTGCACAAGTGACAACTAATAATTATTGTCATAAAAATACAAAATCGGTGGTTTCAACAATTTCTCAAAAAACTGTCCTTGTTTAACAATCAAACTTGAACTGTCAAGTGAACTAGTCATAGCAAACACACACCCCTGCCCAGAGATTTCACTTTTCAGCAAATTCAATCATTGCTGCGCTGGTCTCATCATCCAAGTAGTCATCTTCATCGTAGTCCTTCTGGCAACAGCAGCAGCAGACAGCCTTGACACTCTGCCTCAGTCTGGGCATGATCATCCACAGAATGGGGTTCAGTCCTGATGGGAGATATAGTGCTCATTATTGTGACAACAAATATTGATAGCTTTGGGAGAATTAACCTGCAGGTATAACGCATTAACAACCAAGCTCATTACTGATGCATAAAGTGACTGATCACAGGAGCAAATACCATGTTAACTGCAAAATTTAGTTTAAAAGTGGTAGGCTGGGTGGATAAGTCACATAGATTTTGTTTCATATTTTTGCTCTCAAGCAAGTCCTACATTAAAAAAATTATTACCTTAGTATTATGTAGTAATATTTAAAATGAAATTGTAATGTGCACAAATATGCATGTTATATGGATATGCCTAGAATCTCAAACTTAAAGGAAGTTAATCATTTTGGGGAAAAATGTATTTATTGAAATAACCTGGAAGCTTAGCTAAACTGCAAAAGTTAGTTGCATGCCCTTTACGGGACATTGCAGTCAAGCCCAGTATTTACTGGCAGTTTGTGATTTACTAGGTAATTTTAGTTAAAGTAATTTGCCATTGCTGGTCTCCCTGGCCTAGGAGTTAGCGTCATTCTCCGTAATCCTGTATACTCTCATGAGTGATGTGATGTGCACTGAATTGGTAGTGGTTCTCTCCGTGTCGGTAACTTACGGGGTATGGGAACCGGTCGCTCAGAAAGCAATGGCAAACTACTGAGCGTAATCTTGCCTAATACGTCAATAGCAGCTGAAAAATGCAGGTGTTGACGGCACCTTTGCTTTGTGAATGACCGTTGTCTCATCCCATCAAAATCAGTGTAAAGCCATCTGATTAAAAATAATCTAATAATATTTTCAGCTGTAAATAAAATATATACATCTATAAAATATACACACTGCCATTATGTGATAAAGATATGTTTGTAAAAATGATTTTTAAAAAATTAATGTTGATGCATTAAATTTGTTAACATTCAGTAAACAATCATGAACATATAAATGTGTAATCACTAAGGCCAGTAACACACTAATCTGTTGTTGTAACAGTGGAATAGTTTGGTCCAAGCCTGATATCCAGCTCATGCCTGTGGCTCCTAGTAGCTGTCAGCATGCGACAGCGGGCCCCCCCCCCCCCCCCCCCCCCCCCGCAACAGCTGTGAGAGGCTGGCTAAACCAGGCGTGGGTAGCCGATTTGGTGTCAAACCAAGCGGTGAACTAGGGTATGCCTACCCAGCATGTGAAGACAGGATTCAGCAGACTCGCAGATGAAATCGCTGATGATTCAACAGGCAAGACGGCATTTACCTGCAAAGCGTTGTGGAAAGTAATGAGCACGGCAAGGCACGTAGAGCGCCCTGGTCATCCACTGCACCTGTATTCATTTCCAGTCGTCTTGACTTGTCTTGCCACTGGATTCAGATGGACTCAGGCGAGAGAGGGAGGTTGACTAATTGCGCAACTCTTCCTCACTTTAATCCAAATCATCGCGCAAGTCATTCTTCATCCAACCTCACATTGGAATAGACATCAACTACCGCATGGATGGAAAGCTGTTCAATCTCCGAAGGCTAAAAGCCAAAACCAAAACTAACAGCGACACCGTCAGAGAACTGCTGTTTGCTGATGATTGCGCTCTATATGCCAACTCAGAGGCAGACATGCAACACAATGTTTCAGCTTTCTCATATGCCTGTACCAACTTTGGGCTCAATATCAACTTAGAGAAGACTGTAGTTATGTACCAGCCAGCTCCAGGGAATAATCACATCGTGCCGAATATCAAGGTGAATGGTCATAGACTAAGTGTTGTGGACAAATTCACCTATCTTGGTAGCACTGTGTCACAAGCTGCCACAATTGATGACGAAGTGAATGCAAGAATCTCCAAGGTCAGCGTGGCCTTTGGCAGACTGTACAAGAATGTATGGGACAGAAATGGAATAAACCTGCAAACAAAGCTGAAAGTCTACAAAGCAGTTGTATTATCCACACTGCTATATGCTTGTGAAACATGGGCTGTTTATCAGCGACATGCTAGGAAATTAAATCACTTCCACACAGTCTGCCTTAGGAAGCTATTGAAGATTAAATGGCAAGATAAGATCCCAGACACTGAAGTTCTAGAAAGAGCAGACATGCCCAGTATCCACACTCTACTAATGAAGAATCAGATTCGCTGGGCTGGTCACTTAACTCGTATGCCAGATCACAGGCTCCCTAAACAAATTTTTTATGGCGAGCTGCGTTGTGGTAAACTCTCCCAAGGCGGCCAGTGGAAATGCTTTAAAGACACTCTGAAAATCTAACTGAAAGATTTTGGAATTCATCCTGACACCTGGGAGACTGGTGCTAAAGACCGTAATTCGTGGCGTACATCATTACATAAGGGTGCAGTCACTTGTGAAGCAACCAGGACTGCAAGAGCTGTGAAGAAAAGGCTGGACAGAAAAACCACTGCAGGAGATCCTCCTCAAAGAACATTTCGAGCCAAAATAGGCCTTATCAGCCATCTTAGAACTCACGGCTCCATACTTTCAACCCCAATGGATGAAATGAATGGTCATCATCATTCTTGATGGACAAATAACAACAGGAAAAGTTTGATGAACCTACCTGAGTTGGCATAAGCCAGCCAAATTGCTGCTGTCCACCATTCTTGTGGCCAGCGGGTGTTCAATATTTGGGTCAGTAAATGAAGCACGCAAAAGGGGAACCACATACTTATAACTGCCAGACTGATAACCCACGATGTCAACACCTGCAGGTGGAGAAAATACATGTTTGTTTATATAACCAGTGTAAGTACAATGTTTAGATAGAAATAACTGCAATGAAAAACTGACTGACTAGAATTACCTTCTACATTCTACATCTCTGCAGACTTACAAAAAGAAGCCAGCCTTTTTCTTGTATTAATTCAATTATAACCTGGGCTGTTCAAGCAGTTAACGAGTATACAATCAAATGACGGACAGTAACAGTTAAATTCCTGCTGATACCCATACTAGGGAAGTGGGAGAGACACATTGTACATTTACTTTTACTGTGTTGAATCCATGACATCACCTGTGCTATTCAGTGTTACACAAGCAAGATTTAAAGCATTGAAGCACCAGGAATTGGAAGGATACTGACATTTGCAGATGATGTACTTGTATATAGGCAGGGTCAGAATGCAAATAATGCAAGAGTTACAGGAAACAGTAAACAAAGTGTGTGTGTGGGTTATGGGTACATGCATGTGTGTGTATTTTTTTTAATCAAGCCAAATCAAATAATGCATCTGTTTTATGGTGCTCTCTGGACAATAGGATTGTTAAGGTTGACATCTCAGGTCTCAAAATAAATGGCAGAAATGTTAACAGAGAGAGAGAGAGTAGACTGAGGTACCTGGAAATCATTTTCAACAGAAGCCTGTCATTCAGGGACCGTGTGGAAGAAGTGATGAGATGTAAGAAGGGACGGTGTGCTGAAGATCATGGCAGCAATGGACATAGAGCAAAGAATGTTGTTCTTACTCTTTCAATATCTGATTTTGTCAATAACTGAGTATGGATTGAGTCTGCTTGCTCACTGTGTCAAAGCTAGTGAAACTAGAGCGTATACAGAATGAAGCTATACAGGTGATTCCTGGATGGACAAGGGACATGCTGGTAGCATGTATGCTATACATCCTAGCTAGACCCATGATTGCAGACAGACCCAAGGTGCTGCAGGCTAAATCATATCTCCGAGTGGCTGCAGACACAGAACATACCCAGAATGCTAAGGGCACAGACTGTTCGAGGAACATCATGAATGGCTCGAGCAGAGGACACAATCAGAGAAGTGTGCATGCTTGAGCACACTGGAAGAGGAGAGAGTAGGTCAGAATGCCAGAGGAAAAATCAGACTCGTGCATAGTCATAATCACATTAGATGTGATTAGATCAGGAGTAAAGACATTTGCCGGCAGGCTGTGTTGAATGGGAAGTGCAACCATTGATTCACGAGAATTCACGCCTAGGTAATGTTACCATCTATAATCTGTATGGACGGCTCTGTGCTAAGAGACAAAATAAGTGCCTGGTGGTATCTAACAAAGGTTATTATACAAAGTTTAGTGCAGGAGAGCCTGGCTTAAGATAACATAACATCCAGTCTGAGAATGAAGGTAGAGATAGCCACAGTAGTGTTCTGCTGGCTGGAGGGCAAACAGCACTACATGCTATGAACATAACGGACTCATAATATGCTGATAATGTGAAGACAGACATGCTTTGTACAGACTGACATGCTTCGTCCAGAGTGACATGCTTCATGCAGAGTGACCTGCTTCGTGCAGAGTGACCTGCTTCGTGCAGAGTGACACGCTTCGATTAAAATCATAAAGGATAGAGAAATTCTGCCGGACAATGCTGGTCTGGTGGGAAATGAGCAGGTTCACTGATTGGGTGGTTCTGCACCGCTAGGTGTGGTATGTGCAGGTTCACAGATTGGGTGGTTCTGCACCGCTAGGTGTGGTATGTGCAGGTTCACAGATTGGGTGGTTCTGCACCACTAGGTGTGGTATTGGGGTGGTTCTGCACCGCTAGGTGTGGTATTGGGGTGGTTCTGCACCGCTAGGTGTGGTATTGGGGTGGTTCTGTACTGCTAGGTGTGGTATTGGGGTGGTTCTGCACCGCTACGTGTGGTATTGGGGTGATTCTGTACCGCTAGGTGTGGTATTGGGGTGGTTCTGCACCGCTACGTGTGGTATTGGGGTGGTTCTGTACTGCTAGGTGTGGTATTGGGGTGGTTCTGCACCGCTAGGTGTGGTATTGGGGTGGTTCTGCACCGCTAGGTGTGGTATGTGCAGGTTCACAGATTGGGTGGTTCTGCACCACTAGGTGTGGTATTGGGGTGGTTCTGCACCGCTAGGTGTGGTATTGGGGTGGTTCTGCACCGCTAGGTGTGGTATTGGGGTGGTTCTGCACTGCTAGGTGTGGTATTGGGGTACGATGAGGCAGATGTGGTCAGGGCCATTTAGGCTCATGTGTATAGTGTGGAGGAACAGATAAATCATCATTGCCTGGAGAATGGTGTGACAGGGAGTGACCAGAGGATCTGATCAACACTCAAGACTTCAAGGAAAGGCCAGGCGGACACATGACCAGACTGCAGCTGGTACCATTAGCATTTGGAATCTTTGCTGGATGTTGAAGACAAGGAGGAACACATATGGGAATGTCCTGATTGCTATGGTGTTGATACAACTCAGCTGTGTTCAATTTGTAGCTGATTCCTTTGTGTTTCTGCCAAAGCAGTTTTTTTTGGTCATTGCAATTAACTTTTTCTATACCTACTAACTCAGTATGTGTTCATTAGCCACCCCATTGGGACAGTCAATTAACCTTATCTGTCTGGGACAGGTGGTTAAGCACAACTGTCTGGGACAGGTGGTTAATCACAATTTTCTGGGACAGGTGGTTGTCTGGGAAAGGTGGTTGTCTGGGACAGGTGGTTACGCACAACTGTCTGGGACAGGTGGTTATGCACAACTGTCTGGGACAGGTGGTTATGCACAACTGTCTGGGACAGGTGATTAATCACAATTGTCTGGGACAGATGGTTAATCACAACTGTCTGGATTAGAGACATTATACGTAGACAGTCAAAATTTGTTGGGCTTGTTATGAGAAGAAATGACTTGGAGAACTTGGTGACGACTGGCAAGATCGAAGGGAAGAGGCCAAGGAGAAGACCGAGATGGCTTGGCCACATGGCATGGTCGAGACAGGAACACGAAGCTGATCCAGGACTCTGGTGATCAAGTGAGATGGCAAAACATGACCGCCCACGCTTATCAGCATGGCACATGATGGATGTGTATATGTGAATATTGGGTCCCCTGTGTATATGTGAATATTGGGTCCTCTGTGTATATGTGAATATTGGGTCCCCTGTGTATATGTGAATATTGGGTCCCCTGTGTATATGTGAATATTGGGTCCCCTGTGTATATGTGAATATTGGGTCCCCTGAGTATATGTGAATATTGGGTCCCCTGTGTATATGTGAATATTGGGTCCCCTGTGTATATGTGAATATTGGGTCCCCTGTGTATATGTGAATATTGGGTCCCCTGTGTATATGTGAATATTGGGTCCCCTGAGTATATGTGAATATTGGGTCCCCTGTGTATATGTGGATATTGGGTCCCCTGTGTATATGTGAATATTGGGTCCCCTGAGTATATGTGAATATTGGGTCCCCTGTGCATATGTGAATATTGGATCCGCTGTGCATATATGAATATTGGATCCGCTGTGTAAATGTGAATATTGAGTCTGCTGTGTATATTTGAATACTGAGTCTGCTGTGTATATGTGAATATTGGATCTGCTGTGTATATGTGAATATTGGATCTGCTGTGTATATGTGAATACTGGATCTGCTGTGTACATGTGAATATTGGATCTTCTGTGTACATGTGAATATTGGATCTGATGTGTACATGTGAATATTGGATCTGCTGTGTATATGTGAATATTGGATCTGCTGTGTATATGTGAATATTGGATTTGCTGTGTACATGTGAATATTGGATCTGCTGTGTACATGTGAATATTGGATCTGCTATGTATATGTGAATATTGAGTCTGCTGTGTCCTGTTCTGAGATAAAACAGAGAAAATTGACCAGTTCACTCCATTAGTTAATTAGTCACTCTGTGGTTGAACATGTGATTTTCTTGGTCATTTTATGAGATTTTTCTCATGGTCATATGAAAATATATAATAGTTGGTGATATGTAAACATATATTAGTAAAAAGGATAAGATATATGTTACCCAAGGAAAGTGGCTCTGTAGGTATGTCTACAGTGAAAACAGTTTGTAAGGTTTAAACATCAGCCTCAAGTATCTGCTGTCATTGACATCTTTCTTCAAATAACCCCAGCACTCTTGCAGCCATTCATGTTCAACCAACGAAACAGCCACACATGACACACATGACAGACAATGCCATGAACAGACTCTATCCGCATGGACTCACCTGCCAGCCTTTGTGCTCTCTTTCCTCGCTGAAGTCCATATCTCGAAGCTCTTCCCTCTTGAAGTACCATGTCAGACTTGTTGCCACCAACAGTGCCAAAGCCACGAAGCTGGGAACCACGTAGCAAGCAATCTCAGCGATTATCGCAAAAGTCTTGTTCAAATGAAGAAAGCAAATATGTTGATCCTCTTTGACTCCCTCCCCAGTTTCTCCCAACAGGTAGAGGGGTAAGACAGTACCAGCTGCAAATGTCCATGGCAAAACAATCAGTGCAGCTGACAGAACAAACTTGCAGCAGCCTTCAGCAGCATCAGGACAAGAGAACAACACAAACCTGTCAAAGATCATGGCAGCCAGCACTAACACAGACACCGTGGCCACCATCATATCCGCCATGACCCAAATACGGCACAGATTGTCACCGTGGACCCAGCCATTCTGGAAGTGAGAGTCTATAAACAAGGGCAGCACCAGCCCTCCCATCAACAGGCCTGCCAGGCATAAGTTGCACACATGAAGGTTGAAACTCACCTGGGGAGTGAGAGCAGACAGCAGATCATTCATGTGTATCTATCTGTGTGTCACATGATCACTGAGACAATAGTTCCTGATTTGCTTGTACTTGCTCCTCCCTCCACTGTAAACATAGTTGCATCTTACACACATCGACTATATCAGCCAACTATAGCTGTTGTACTGTCCTGTCAGGTGAGGGGTTGGAGGGAATAGGCCATGACTTCAAGAGAATCATGTGTCACGTTCACAAGTTGATTGTCCTGTCAGAAACCAACATGTCTGAACAAATCACATGTATTCTCACTATAACAAGGAAATATGTGTGCTCATTCGCATGCACACAGAGTTCATGCTGGCACACATACAGTATGCATATAAGCACACAATACATATGCACGACCCAGCACACTCACATATCCTGTAAACAGTTTATATTCCGGTGCCGGTAACAGAACTACGAGGGTAAATCATAAGTCAGAAAATAATACTTGCAGTGTTTAATAATCCTAGCTGTTTCACTTGCAGTGTAAAATAATTCTACCTGTTTCACTTGCAGTGTTAAATAATTCTACCTGTTTCACTTGCAGTGTTAAATAATTCTACCTGTTTCACTTGCAGTGTTAAATAATTCTACCTGTTTCACTTGCAGTGTTAAATAATTCTAGCTGTTTCACTTGAAGTGTTACATAATCCCAGCTGTTTCACTTGCAGTGTTAAATAATTCTAGCTGTTTCACTTGCAGAGTTAAATAATCCTAGCTGTTTCACTTGCAGCGTTAAATAATCCTAGCTGTTTCACTTGCAGTGTTAAATAATCCTAGCTGTTTCACTTGTAGTGTTATATAATTCTAGCTGTTTCACTTGTAGTGTTATATAATTCTAGCTGTTTCACTTGTAGTGTTAAATAATTCTAGCTGTTTCACTTGCAGAGTTAAATAATCATAGCTGTTTCACTTGCAGTGTTAAATAATCCTAGCTGTTTCACTTGCAGTGTTAAATAATCCTAGCTGTTTCACTTGCAGTGTTAAATAATCCTAGCTGTTTCACTTGTAGTGTTATATAATTCTAGCTGTTTCACTTGTAGTGTTATATAATTCTAGCTGTTTCACTTGTAGTGTTATATAATTCTAGCTGTTTCACTTGTAGTGTTATATAATTCTAGCTGTTTCACTTGTAGCATTCATTCATTCATTCATTCATTCATTCATTCATTCATTCATTCATTCAGCTGTGAAACCATTCACTCATTCAGCTTGAAATGTCACTAATCATATTGCTTAATGGTTTTGGCGAAGACTATACTGGTTGTTTCTAATATCATTTGTCTTGAAATTCTCAAGGCCAGTGAAATAGCACCATCAAGATTATCATCATGTGCCTGCCAGCTGGCACAGGCGTTTGTGTCTCTCCACAGATCTCGGATCATGGTGTTCTTGTTGAAAAGCACGAGAAAAAACATTCACAAGTATTTTTTGGCATTTATTATTTGCTGCTGATGTAGGAATTGAGTGTGAGTGTGGCTTAAGTTGAACCCCTTACCTCGGCATGAGCACACCAGATGTTTAAGAACACACGTTCTTATCTATTCGGCCATGCTGACCTACGTATGTGAAATATGAGATCATGTATAATACAGTAAATCAGCAAGTTACTGATCTCAGTGACTTTTTTGTTAGAAAGACAAAGTACTACACTAATGGATCAATCCAGTTAACTTAAACAATCCTCTTGTCGTCTCTTACCTTTCTTCTATGTTCACTTCTCAGTATAGCAAACATGAGAAGAATATTGAAGAACAAAGTCCACACTGCCAGAACACAACCTCCAATAACTTGGGCAGTAAATCCCCCATTACTGGTCTCTACTGGAGCCTCAGTCGTTGTGTCCATGGTGACAGTTTAGAGCGAGCTTGCTGAATCCGCGGGAACCCAGTTATAACGTGATTACTGCGAATGAAATCATGAAGGTTAGTTTTGACGTGATTGCTGTGAATGAAATCAGGAAGGTTAAATTTGACGTGACTGTTGCGAATGAGATCATAGAGGTGAAATTGTATGTGATTACTGCAAGTGAAATCATGCAGGTTTGTCTTCCTGTGATTACTGCAAGCGCAATCACAGAAGCTATAGTATGTCCACATTTGTTTGCCTTCATTCACGATTAATTATTTTGAAAACTGTCTGTTGCATCGTTATGAAATTTTCCAGCCGTCTTATATTTACCCCCACCCAAGAAATATGCCTTTGATAGGTCCAAAAACAACTTAAATCATTGAAAGCGGCGACATACCTTTGATGTTTTGCTTAACAACTAGTGATTTCTCGCTAAAAAAGTTATGTTTACGGTAATAGGGACCTGCAAATTCAGATGACAAACAAAGGCGTATCCGGATTTGTATGGGAGTGGGTGCAATGAAAGAAGTAGCTTACAATGGACAGGGTCGGCTGCATTGCACAGGGTTTTTATCCCATATGGCTCAGTTTCTTTCCGCAGCGCGGAAAGCGTCGCACAAAGCACGAACTCCGTAGCTCCAGCGACGACCCTCGGGAGTGTCCGAAAAAAATGCACTCTTGAAATGAAGGACGCGGCCCGGAATCGAACATACAACCTTCAATCCATCCTTTCTCCAATTGTCCTCTTCCTCTTTCAACACATGGTCCTAACGTTTTTTCCAGTAACTTTTATCTTTATTTAATAGCGCGGACAGACAGACAGACAGACAGACAGAAAGGTAGGTAGGTAGGCAGGCAGAAAGGTAGGTGGGTGGGTGGATGGCTGGCTGGCTGACTGGGTGGGTGGGTCGGTCGGTCGGCAGGCAGGCAGGCAGGTAGGCAGATAGATAGATAGATAGATAGATAGATAGATAGAGAGATAGATAGATAGATAGATAGATTGATAGATGTCGGTCGGTCGGTCGGTCGGTCGGCCGGCCGGCAGGCTGATAGATAGACAGACAGACAGACAGATAGATAAATAGATAGATAGATAGATAGATAGATAGATAGATAGATAGATAGATAGATAGGCGGGCGGGACGGGACGGACGGACGGACGGACGGACCGACCGACCGACCGACCGACCGACCGACCGACCGACCGACCGACCGACCGACAGACAGACAGACAGACAGACAGACAGACAGACAGACAGACAGACAGACAGACAGATCCCCGCCAGAAGCTGGGCCTTGTCAGCTAGTTTATTTATATAATCACGTTTCATGAAAGAACCTCCATTTTGAGACACCTCTGAATCTTCGCGCTGTTTGTTTCAAAACGGAAATCACGTGAAAATTTCAAAAAAATGCCCTGACGTCTCTTGGTGAAGCTGTAATACTGTTAAAATCATGGAGGTAATCTCTATGTCGTAATTAATATACCGCATATAAACTAACTTTGAAATCTGCTGTAAAATCTCCAGAACAAAAAATTTTTTGTTGGGTGGACATAATGATAAGGTTAGCCTATATACTAAATCTCATCATTTTACCTCAGTTGGTTAATGAGATATTGAATTTTATATTGAGGCAACCAAAAAAAAAAAAACACTTATAGTGTTGATGTGATTAATCCGGGAAGGTTAACCCGGTCAACAAATGCCCGCAGAAGTCGGATGTGTCGGCCTAACGGCGCAAGAACGCAGCTCTACTGTAAACAGGCACAACGCAATCACGTCCGAAAAAAAACTCCGGATGAACGCAGCAGAAGAAGAAGAAGAAGAAGAAGAAGAAGAAGAAGAAGAAGAAGAAGAAGAAGAAGAAGAAGATGTGATTAATGCATGAGTATGGAGACTAGTTAGTTGATTACTGCAAGAGAAATGCAGGCTATCTGTCATACGATTACACTGCAAGTGAAATCATCGAGGTTTCATGTGACTACTGCAAATGAAATCATGGAGGTTAGTTTCATGTGACTACTGCAAGTGAAATCATGGAGGTTAATTTTCATGTGATTACTGCAAATTAAATCATGGAGGTTAGTTTTCGTGTGAATACTATAAGAAAAATCGTGGAGGTTGGATTTGATGGCGGATCTAGCAACTGGAATCTAATGACATCACACATTCCATCTTGCGTCCAAGCTGTCTATCGGTCTTCACTGCTGGTATTATTGACAGCAACGTGGAGCAGCGCATCGGGAAGTCGATCGAATAAAATAAAAACACACGATATATACACGGAGACGTGCTCCAAACGCCATAATTTAAAGTGTACTCAACAAGTTGCAGTAACTAATTCGACATTTAGGTAGCCACTGTAATGGTAATCCAAATACGTGAATGATTAAACCGCACGTGCCTGCCTTGGCGTTGATAACCGTGTTTTACTCGTCAACAGTTTATCTCATCGGTATAAGATATCAGGAATTTGTTCTTAAACCAATGTTAACGTGTTTAGTGTTTAATACAACAGACACGTGAGTCGTTATATGATCTAGCTTAATATTATAACCACATGTTTAAATAAACACGGTTTCAATCAAAACATTGCCGTGGACAATAAATGGCTGTGCCATTATGATCCCACCTGTTCTTTATTATCTTTGACATTTATAGCAAATGAACATTATTTCTCTACGTTACCCCTGCCCCCCCCCTCTCTCTCTCCCTCTCTCTCTCTCTCTCTCTCTCTCTCTCTCTCTCTCTCTCTCTCTCTCTCTCTCGCACACACACAAACAACTAGGTGCACTCACCCATCAGGTAATGTTATAAACACTGCGTCCTGTCGGCCATCTAGTGGTTGCTCGTGTATTTCACAACACCGTGCTCTACACAGACCAGGTCAGTCAGTGCATGCCCGCCACACACATCCACGGAATTTGTGCAGGCATCTCCAGCCAGTGCCGCTCTGACAGACTTTGACAATTGCTATCCCCGATGTGACTCAGATTTGTGTAGCAGGCCAGCAATTTAATCATTTTCTAACTGGATGCTACTGCCGGCTGATGTGCTCTACATACAGTTTATGATTCACCGCGTCACAGGCGGCTGTTCATTACAAATCATTTGGTTGGGTGTTTCAGCTGAGGCACAAATATTTGGTCTCTTCTCTAGAACCACTGCCTGGCGTGGGAAGGGGTAGAGGGTTGCAAATGGGTCTCCCTGAGACATTTATCTGACGTTATACCCTCCATCCACCCACCCACCCACCCATCCATCCACTCACCCATCCACTCAAATCCACCCATCCCTCCGTCCGTCCGTCCGTCCGTCTGTCTGTCTGTCTGTCTGTCTGTCTGTCTGTCTGTCTGTCTGTCTGTCTGTCTGTCTGTCTGTCTGTCTGTCTAAACACATCAGAAAAAGCTTGGAAGCAACAAAGGTGTGGTCCCTGAGAAGAATGTTGCGAATACCTTGGATTGACGGAGTAACTAACAATGATTGCCTGGAAGAGGCTGATGAAACTAGAACATTATATACAACAATAAGAATGAGACAAACATCATCCTTTTGTCATGTGATGAGGAGAGGGGCATTGGAGAACATCGCGACGACTGGAAAGATCAGTAGGAAAAGTGGTTGAGGCAGATCAAGATAAATTATGCTGAATGAACAGACGATGGCATGGAGGAATAACATCAGTAGAGTTTATTCACATAATTAAGGACAGAAATCTGTGGAAAGACATGAACACCTAAACCAGCTGGCAAGGCACATGATGATGATGATGATGATGATGATGATGATGATGATGATGATGATGATGATGATGATGATGATGATGATGATGATGATGTAGGCAAACACAAATTGCAAGACCTGTATCTGCGGAGAGGCACATTGGGACTATCATGTCATGACTGAGACCAGCAAAAGCTGGCTGGCCGCGGTTGGGTGTGGGCTGGCTGGGTGTGGGTTTGCGGGGTCGGGTGTGTGCTGGGCTGGGCTGGGCTGACCGGGGCTGGGTGTGGGCTGGCCGGGGCTGGGTGTGGGCTGGCCAGGGCTGGGTGTGGGCTGGCCGGGGCTGGGTGTGGGCTGACCGGGGCTGGGTGTGGGCTGGCCGGGGCTGGCCAGGGCTGGGTGTGAGTTGGCCGGGGCTGGGTGTGGGCTGGCCGGGGCTGGGTGTGGGCTGGCTGGGTGTGGGTTTGCGGGGTCGGGTGTGTGCTGGGCTGGGCTGGGCTGACCGGGGCTGGGTGTGGGCTGGCCGGGGCTGGGTGTGGGTTGGCCAGGGCTGGGTGTGGGCTGGCCGGGGCTGGGTGTGGGCTGACCGGGGCTGGGTGTGGGCTGGCCGGGGCTGGGTGTGAGCTGGCCGGGGCTGGGTGTGGGCTGGCCGGGGCTGGGTGTGGGCTGGCCGGGGCTGGGTGTGGGCTGACCGGGGCTGGGTGTGGGCTGGCCAGGGCTGGGTGTGAGCTGGCCGGGGCTGGGTGTGGGCTGACCGGGGCTGGGTGTGGGCTGACCGGGGCTGGGTGTGGGCTGGCCGGGGCTGGGTGTGGGCTGGCCGGGGCTGGGTGTGGGCTGGCCGGGGCTGGCCAGGGCTGGGTGTGAGCTGGCCGGGGCTGGGTGTGGGCTGGCCGGGGCTGGGTGTGGGCTGACCGGGGCTGGGTGTGGGCTGGCCGGGGCTGGCCAGGGCTGGGTGTGAGCTGGCCGGGGCTGGGTGTGGGCTGACCGGGGCTGGGTGTGGGCTGGCCAGGGCTGGCCAGGGCTGGGTGTGAGCTGGCCGGGGCTGGGTGTGGGCTGACCGGGGCTGGGTGTGGGCTGGCCAGGGCTGGCCAGGGCTGGGTGTGGGCTGGCCGGGGCTGGGTGTGGGCTGACCGGGGCTGGCCAGGGCTGGGTGTGAGCTGGCCGGGACTGGGTGTGGGCTGACCGGGGCTGGGTGTGGGCTGGCCAGGGCTGGCCAGGGCTGGGTGTGGGCTGGCCGGGGCTGGGTGTGGGCTGACCGGGGCTGGCCAGGACTGGGTGTGAGCTGGCCGGGGCTGGGTGTGGGCTGACCGGGGCTGGGTGTGGGCTGGCCAGGGCTGGCCAGGGCTGGGTGTGGGCTGGCCGGGGCTGGGTGTGGGCTGACCGGGGCTGGCCAGGGCTGGGTGTGAGCTGGCCGGGGCTGGGTGTGGGCTGACCGGGGCTGGGTGTGGGCTGGCCAGGGCTGGCCAGGGCTGGGTGTGGGCTGGCCGGGGCTGGGTGTGAGCTGGCCAGGGCTGGGTGTGAGCTGGCCGGGGCTGGGTGTGGGCTGACCGGGGCTGGGTGTGGGCTGGCCAGGGCTGGCCAGGGCTGGCCAGGGCTGGGTGTGAGCTGGCCGGGACTGGGTGGGCAGGCCGGGGCTGGGTGTGAGCTGGCCGGGGCTGGGTGTGAGCTGGCCGGGGCTGGGTGTGGGCTGGCAGTGTTTTCAGTGTCAATAGGCTCCAACACAATGTTCAAGCATCAGAAACAGACACGTAATGGCAACAACTGGAGGAAGTCCTTCTTCTGTCGTTCGCAGTTGGAGGAAGTGACGCATCAGCTGTCATTAGCCGTTACTGACACGCCCATATAGTTGTACACAAGTCTAGCAGTCAAGTACAGTATAGAACTAGCGGTGGACCAATCAGTCTGTCCATGCACAGATTCTAACAACTCAACGCGGTGCAAGTGATACATTTGCCTCAAGTTTAAAAAAAACAAAACAAACAGTTAGTTGCATATCCTTTACATGAAGTAGCAGTCAACTCCAGCATTATTTTGTCTGTCTGTGATTCCAGGGCATGTTTACATTCAGTAGCTCGCCATTGATTTCTGAACGATCGGCACTCATATCATGTTATGGTAACCAAAGCAAGGCGGTCTGCTGCCAAATCGCCAGCAGCTGTGTTTCGAAAGCGGTATGATGCGGGATTACGAATTGCGTCCGTAACCTCTTCGTCACAGAGCGTGCTTGCCTCAAGACTAAACACTTGAATGAATTCCCTTCTACAAGACTAAACACTTGAATGAATTCCCTTCTAAAAGACTAAACACGTGAATGAATTCCCTTCTACACGACTAAACACGTGAATGAATTCCCTTCTACACGACTAAACACATGAATGAATTCCCTTCTACAAGACTAAACACTTGAATGAATTCCCTTCTACAAGACTAAACACGTGAATGAATTCCCTTCTACACGACTAAACACGTGAATGAATTCCCTTCTACACGACTAAACACATGAATGAATTCCCTTCTACAGGACTAAACACGTGAATGAATTCCCTTCTACACGACTAAACACGTGAATGAATTCCCTTCTACAGGACTAAACACATGAATGAATTCCCTTCTACAAGACTAAACACATGAATGAATTCCCTTCTACAGGACTAAACACGTGAATGAATTCCCTTCTACACGACTAAACACGTGAATGAATTCCCTTCTACAGGACTAAACACAAGAATGAATTCCCTTCTACAAGACTAAACACGTGAATGAATTCCCTTTTACAAGACTAAACACGTGAATAAATTCCCTTCTACAAGACTAAACACGTGAATGAATTCCCTTTTACAAGACTAAACACGTGAATGAATTCCCTTCTACAAGACTAAACACGTGAATGAATTCCATTCTAGAAGACTAAACACGTGAATGAATTCCCTTCTAGAAGACTAAACACGTGAATGAATTCCCTTCTAGAAGACTAAACACGTGAATGAATTCCCTTTTACAAGACTAAACACGTGAATGAATTCCCTTCTACAAGGCTATACACATGAATGAATTCCCTTCTACAAGACTAAACACATGAATGAATTCCCTTCTACAAGACTAAACACCGTGAATGAATTCCCTTCTAGAAGACTAAACACGTGAATGAATTCCCTTTTACAAGACTAAACACGTGAATGAATTCCCTTCTACAAGGCTATACACATGAATGAATTCCCTTCTACAAGACTAAACACGTGAATGAATTCCCTTTTACAAGACTAAACACGTGAATGAATTCCCTTCTACAAGACTAAACACGTGAATGAATTCCCTTTTACATGACTAAACACGTGAATGAATTCCCTTCTAGAAGACTAAACACGTGAATGAATTCCCTTTTACAAGACTAAACACGTGAATGAATTCCCTTCTACAAGGCTATACACATGAATGAATTCCCTTCTACAAGACTAAACACGTGAATGAATTCCCTTTTACAAGACTAAACACGTGAATGAATTCCCTTCTACAAGACTAAACACGTGAATGAATTCCCTTTTACATGACTAAACACGTGAATGAATTCCCTTCTACAAGACTAAACACGTGAATGAATTCCCTTCTAGAAGACTAAACACGTGAATGAATTCCCTTCTAGAAGACTAAACACGTGAATGAATTCCCTTCTACAAGACTAAACACGTGAATGAATTCCCTTTTACAAGACTAAACACGTGAATGAATTCCCTTCTACAAGGCTATACACATGAATGAATTCCCTTCTACAAGACTAAACACATGAATGAATTCCCTTCTACAAGACTAAACACGTGAATGAATTCCCTTCTACAAGACTAAACACGTGAATGAATTCCCTTCTACAAGATTAAACAAGTAAATGAATTCCCTTCTACAAGGCTATACACATGAATGAATTCCTTTCTACAAGACTAAACACATGAATGAATTCCCTTCTACAAGACTAAACACGTGAATGAATTCCCTTCTACAAGACTAAACAAGTAAATGAATTCCCTTCTACAAGGCTATACACATAAATGAATTCCCTTCTACAAGACTAAACACGTGAATGAATTCCCTTCTACAAGACTAAACAAGTAAATGTATTCCCTTCTGCACGTAATAGCTGAAGACATCGTTCATATCCAGATATACTCCCCCTCCTCTCTCTCTCTCTCTCTCTCTCTCTCTCTCTCTCTCTCTCTCTCTCTCTCTCTCTCTCTTTCTCTCTCAATAGTGTTTGCAAGTATAAGTTTTCTCGCTCCACGAAGGCCAGGAGGAGAAATTATGGCAGGAGGCGATCTATATGCGTTTTAGGAGAAGGTATCAAATGACACCGACAGCCAACAAGAAGGATACGAGGAGGCAGTCCCCCCCCCCCCCCCCCCCCCACCATACAGAAGAACGCTTCTGGAACATTTAGTTGCCTAACCTGAGAATTGTGTTTTCAAAGTCTTTAGCCGTTACAAGAAACACAAGAGAGCTAATCGACAGATGTCGAAGGCCATGAATTTCGAACTGACACTTTTTAAAATCTGAAACATGTGTTAAATATTTAAACGAATATAATAACAATATCAGACATTCTTGCTGTAACCCCACCCACCCACCCACCCACCCACACACACAGAGTTCTCCCGTGCATGTTCCCTGGCTGCCCCAGACAACTTGTTGCATGTAACTGGTGCTGTCTTTTCCCGGGTACTGCCTGGCCACACCATCGTCATGCTATAGTTGGGTTTTCTGTTTTCTGCCATCTCTTATCCCCCAGCTCTTTTACTGTTCAGATCGGTTCAATCACCTCATCCCAACACGCTGGTTGCACGAACGCTGGTTGCTCGGAGGCTGGTTGCTCGAACGCTGTCTTTTGTGTTTTACGTTGGGCATCTGGCGTAAAGGTTGCATCGGTTCTAGCAGGTCTGTATTTACTGCATGATATGTGAACGTATGTCGGGGTGCATTTGACACATTTGTCACTCTGAGATGAGTAATACACATGATGGATGATTATTCATTCGTACGTACATATGTACATACAAATATACGTACGTGCATGCAAACATGCGTGTGTATATGCAAAAACTTAGTATAGGGTGTATTTTTAATGACTGTGCAGCGTTTAAAAATATTGCCTGTCCAAATTTTGTATGTACCTATTATGTTGCATGAACTTTACATAGGGTGAATACAAAACTTGGACCGGCAATATTTTCAAACACTGCACGGTTATTAAAATGCACCCTATACTACACCTGTGTGCATGCGTACTTACATACATAATACGGTCAGTCCAGTCTAACATGGGCAGGGACAATCTTCTGGGAAGTAAATGCGGCCAGTGTAATACTGACCTCATCACCGATCCAGTGCCGACCGGTCTACATAAATATGGGGCTAGTAACATATGTCCATGACCCCTCACGGCGGGGGAAAGGGCCCTTGACCTTGTATGAAGATCATTCATATTGTGTCAGGCAGTAGTCATGCTATGATGGGGAAACTCCTTGAATCAGATAAGAGAATTATACACCTTGGTACGCCCACACAAGAGCGCCAAGAACACAACCGACGTGAAACCTGTTCAACCCTTGCACCATCTGCTGCGTGAATAATGTCACACTCACTGTCATTTACTGCCTACAGTACCTTGCGGTGTATGGCAGGGGGGTCTTGAGCCTGGGGAATTCAGGTCGCCTGGCTAGTGCAGTGGGCGAAAACTGTGCAGGTTAGAGTTTTCTTTTTGCCCCCGACAGAAAAAACTCCATACCTTACCGAGGATTCGAACTCGGGTCTTCCGAAGGAGAATCCGACATTCTAGCCACTCGGCCAGCCGATGAAATACTTACTTCATGATGGTAATTTCCTTGGCAAGACTTGACCGTATAGGAAAGACATTTTAATTTTAACCCGACACCCCTTTCTATACTTCACAATGAACTAGGCTGTGTTTATCTACAATCAGGTTCCTGCAAGCTGCGTGCTATTCTGGGTGAGGGAAAGTGGGTGCAAGTTCAAGTATACTCCAGACCAGTGGTTCTCAATCTTTTTTGGCCCGTACCCCCCTTCACCATATTTTTAGGACGTCATCCCCCCCCCCCACCATATTTTTAGAACGTCATTCCCCCTTTCGTATTTCCTCCCTAAAAATTCCCTCCTGCCCCTACACAGTAGCCTATACGAAATAATTGAAGCTAAATTTAATAGCACATACTTAAAACAAGTCTAGACGTCCACATAAAACGTGATTTGTTGGTCTACTTACTTTATAAAATGAATTTTAGAAGGGTGAGACGTACAGAACCGTAAAGTATGAAGGTAAAAACAAGATCAAATAATCGGTTCTTGTATTAACGCAATTTTGAAATAATCTTCATTCCCCCCCCCCCCCCCTGGACACCCCAAAATTCCCCCCTGGGGGGGGGGATTCCCCACCGGTTGAGAATCACTGCTCCAGACAAAGGCGACAGGACACGTACAGATCCTAGACAGTTGCTGAATCCATTAAAGAAAAACTGGCTATAAATAGAACATCAATACTTGATCCAGCAGCGGCATCAACCGCCAGGAGGGGCACCGAATCCTGATAGAAACACAAACAGAAAGCAACAAGAGACAAAGTAACTAAGCAAGAGTCCAGAAATCACCCAATGTTGAATGAAAACATAGCAGACACAATATAAGTGATAGCAGAAGCAAAAATACCCAAATATAGAATTTATAGCTGACAGCATAATGGTTATTATTCTAAACTTCCATCTGTCTGTCCGTATGTCTTTCTGTTCTCTCACTCTCTTTCTTGCTTTCTCTCTCCCTTTCTCTCCCTCCCTCTCTCTCTCTCTCTCTCTCTCTCTCTCTCTCTCTCTCTCTCTCTCTCTCTCTCTCTCTCTCTCACATACACACACCCACACAACACAACCAATTGTTGTTAATTGTTTAAATATAGACCATAAGAAATTGGAAGACATTATGTAACAGTCTTAAAACGTGTTATAACTTACAGCAACTTGTCCGGAAGAAATATTTTCCAAATGAGAATTAAACAACATATTGTGGAAGAAAGCAAGCAAGCCAAGAACACTCCAGATTATATATTAATAGACAGAGCAATTTGTCACACGTGCAGAGCTGCCAAAGAAGCGTGGATTCAGATAAAATGTAAGAAAATAGAGGATCCATAATACAACTCAAAAGGATTGCATGAAAATATACAATGATTCACTAACAAGAAAAATAATGTAACAGGAAATGCTTGTATCAGAGGGAAAGATGGAGAAATTATAACCGATAATGCCGATATTATAAAAAGATGATGGACACGAAAGATTTTCGCTGGGGCAACAGCGACAATAAACCAACACTGTGTGTGTGTGTGTGTGTGTGTATGTGTGTGCGCGCGCAGTGTGCGCGTGTGTGTGTGCGTGCAGTGTACGTGTGTGTATGTGCGCGCGCGCAGTGTACGTATGTGTGTGTGTGTGTGTAAAAAAATCAATACAGAATTCAAAATAAAATAGATGAGGAAGTAGCTGAAGAACAATTTGGGTTCCGCAAAAACAGCGGCACTAATGGGTCCAAAGATGCGCCTTAAAACTTTGTTCTCAAAGGTTTGTAACAAGGCTTCGTCTCCTTTCGTTGTACTCCAGGTTTCAGATCCATACAGCACAACTGGTCTGATCAGTGTTTTATATATTGTGATTTTGGTGTTACGATATAGCGCATTTGATTTTAGTAGATGTTGTAGTGCATAGTATATCTTATTTCCAGAATTGATTCTAGTTTGTATTTCTTCCCTTATGATGTTGGAGCAGTTGAAGATTGTACCCAGGTATTTGTATGTTTCCGTTCTTTTAACGGTCATATTATCTATTTGTATGTGGCCAGAGTTTTTAGCCATTCCTTCTCTTGAAATTACCATATATTCTGTCTTATCTTGGTTGATAAAAGACATTACAATCTTATAAACACCATACTGGAGGGTACGGCTGAGGGCAAGCGAGCAATAGATAGACAACGATACAAGTGGGAAGATAACATCAAGACACGGACGAACATGAGTCTGACAGAATGTACAATCAAGGGGAGAGACAGACAGTGTTAGAGATCCACTGCAGCCAAACTTCATTGTGGAGGCGGCAACTGATTGGTTAATTTTGGATATGAAACAATTATCCATCGTTAGTTGTTATATCAACTATCTGAGAACAGGGCGGGGGTAGATTTTCTCACAATGATACATGTCTTAACGTCGCCGAAATGTAGCCCCTTAAACGATGCACCTTCACCAGAAACCGAAATCAAAGGGTACCGAAAGCGCTTAGGCAGAGGCGTTCGATAAATCATACACTGTATACATCAATATCGGAATAACATAGACCAATATAGGAAATCATTGCGTAAAGATTTTAGACTTCCGGTAACCAGCATGGCGGTTAGGCATTGAACCGCTACGGCCTTTGGAGTATTTATTTTTGTGGCTGCGGTTTGTATTTCGCATTTTCTTCATGTTGGACTGGTAGTATATGGTTCCGTCACACTGCTACTGAGTGAGTGCGTGGCGCGACTCTGTGAGCTGTCAAATTCACGTGGAATGCTTTTACATGTCCGCTTTTGTTTGTACAGTGACCTGCATGTTCGGAACAATGACTACCGGCTGCTGCTGAATTGACTGATTTGCCTTTTCGGTTCACGAGTGCATTTTTCAGGAGACTCCTGGGAGTCGGCGCTGGAGATGCGGAGTTCTTGCTTTATGCGACGCTTTCGGCGGGTCGCCCTGCGGATAGAGACAGAGCCATGTGAGAAAACCCGTGTCAGTGAGGTCTTTCTGGTGACTGCCGAGTCCATTGACGATGAACTTTGGTTTCCGTGGAGGACTTTTGTGTTGGCATTATGGTGGCGGCATTATGCACAGTGTACCTGTGCGGGCTGTTGGATTGCCGAGACTCCTGTCTGTTCCACTTTTCACAGCAGACAGTAGGGAGCATTTTGTGTGATATTCACTAGCACAGGAATGGAGCATAATGGGGACGACCCGTTGCTGTGAAGCTGGAACCTCGACTAACTAACTAAAGATTTTTAATTAATGAATGGTTCAAATTGTATTTTGGTTTCGCTGCTAATGCCGCCCCCTTATGGTGCCGCCTCTCTGTATCATAGCACGGCACGGGCCTGTGTGGGAGAGTATAGCTTGGACAGTCGGGAATCGTGCTGCCCGGAACATATATACAAGGGAGACAACATCACAGAGAAAAAAAGAATTGTGCAAGTTGGGAGAGAGTTATAAAAAAAAAACGTGAGACCTTAGCTCAATCTAATTCATTAACAGTAATCGTCAGTATTTACTCACAAATACGTCTTTTTATTGAGGTTAATTAGTTGGTTTGAGCAATCTGATAGATGCCCTTCTGTGTTCAATCCTTCAATGGAGCATACACGCGCTCCCACCTCCTCCCCCCCCCCCCAAGCCAACTCACGTCAAGACCTATGCCATCTCCTGCAGATCTCCCCATGTCCTTCCCCTTTTATTGATCTCCACCTCTATTCTCTTCTCCGTGTGTGCCTAGGTCTCCTTCGATCTCCCCTGCCATGTGGGTCCCAGGGGAAGGTTCTTGTAGTTCTACTGTCATTCTACAAGTTTTCTCAATGTGTCCTATTACCCGCCAGCTTGTTTTCCACACCTCCAAATTAACTGGAATTCACTGTACACGATTGGTTGCATTTTACCGGATGATGTAGCCTTCCTTCGCCCAGCCTTCTTAGTCACATCCTACAACATAAATGGTAGATTACAGTGTCCCTCCCTAAGTTACAGTGTCCCTCCCTAAGTTACAGTGTCCCTCCCTAAGTTACATTATATCTCTCTAAGTTACAGTGTCCCTCCCTAAGTTACAGTACCCTCCCTAAGTTACAGTACCCTCCCTAAGTTACATTATATCTCTCTAAGTTACAGTACCCTCCCTAAGTTACAGTGTCCCTCTCTAAGGTACAGTGTCCATCCCTAAGTTATAGTGTCCCTAAGTTACAGTGTCCCTCCCTAAGTTACAATGTCCCTTCCTAAGTTACAGTGTCCCTCCCTAAGGTACAGTGTCCCTCCCTAAGTTACAGTATCCCTTCCTAAGTTACAGTGTCCCTTCCTAAGTTCCAGTGTCCCTCCCTAAGGTACAGTGACCATACCTAAGTTATAGAGTCCCTAAGTTACAGTGTCCCTCCCTAAGTTACAGTGTCCCTCTCTAAGGTACAGTGTCCATCCCTAAGTTATAGTGTCCCTAGGTTACAGTGTCCCTCCCTAAGTTACAGTGTCCCTTCCTGAGTTACAGTGTCCCTTCCTAAATTACAGTGTCCCTAAGTTACAGTGTCCCTAAGTTACAGTGTCCCACCCTAAGTTACATTATATCTCTCTAAGTTACAGTGTCCCTCCCTAAGTTACATTATATCTCTCTAAGTGACAGTGTCCCTCCCTAAGTTACATTATATCTCTCTAAGTTACAGTGTCCCTCGCTAAGTTACATTATATCTTTCTAAGTTACAGTGTCCCTCCCTAAGTTAC
Organism: Cepaea hortensis; assembly: GCA_963921405.1. Taxonomy (NCBI): domain Eukaryota; kingdom Metazoa; phylum Mollusca; class Gastropoda; order Stylommatophora; family Helicidae; genus Cepaea; species Cepaea hortensis. The sequence goes on from OY992882.1 coordinate 72,683,831, forward strand.
ATTATATCTCTCTAAGTTACAGTGTCCTTCCCTAAGTTACATTATATCTCTCTAAGTTAGGGGGCTGCGTGGTCTCGAGGTATGGTGTCCGCCTCGAATGCTGGAGGTCCCGGGTTTAAGCCCCAGTGATGACCCGGATTTTTTCTCGTGGACTTCTAGTAATAAAATTTCCCCTGGTCTCTGGGTAATGAGATCGGACGCCCGTGTGTATTGTTGCGCACGTAAAAAATCCCTTGGCATTGGAAATCGAAAAAGAGTAGCCTAACGGCTCTGTCCGGGCATAATTTAGAGTTAAAAATATACCCAAAGTATTTCAGGATTCTCGCCAGTGCTACGGAGTTCGTGCACTGACCTGAGTTTCTCCAGACTCAGGTTAGAGTTAGGAGGAGAACTGAGCACTTATGGGTTACACCCGTGTGCCGTGATGTTGATCCATCGACTAAAACTAAACAAACTAAACATATCTCTCTAATTTAAAGTGTCCCTCCTTAGGTTACAGTGTCCCTACCTATGTTACAGTGTTCCTCCCAAAGTTACAGTGTCCTTCCATACGTTACAGTGTTCCTCCCTAAGTTACATGTCCCTCCCTAAGTTACAGGGCCCTCCCTTGGTTACAGTGTTCCTCCCTAAGTTACAGTGTCCCTCCATAGGTTACATGTCCATTCCTAAGTTACAGTGTCCCTCCATAGGTTACATGTCCCTTCATAAGTCACAGTGTCCCTCCATTAGCTTACATGTCGTTTCCTAAGTTAGTGTCCCTCCATAGGTTACATTCCCTTCCTAAGTTACAGTGTCCCTCCATAGGTTACATGTCCCTTCCTAAGTTACAGTGTCCCTCCATAGGTTACATGTCCATCCCTAAGTTACAGTGTCCCTCTCTAAGTAATAGTGTTCCAAAGTTACAGTGTCCTTCCATAGGTTACATGTCCCTCCCTAAGTTACAGTGCCCTCCCTTGGTTACAGTGTTCCTCCCTAAGTTACAGTGTCCCTCCATAGGTTACATGTCCCTTCCTAAGTTACAGTGTCCCTCCATAGGTTACATGTCCCTTCCTAAGTTACAGTGTCCCTCCATAGGTTACATGTCCCTTCATAAGTTACAGTGTCCCTAAATTAGCTTACATGTCCCTTCCTAAGTTACAGTGTCCCACCCTAAGTTACAGTGTCCCTTCCTAAGTTACAGTGTCCCACCCTAAGTTACAGTGTCCATAAGTTACAGTGCCCCTCCATAGGTTACATGTCCATCCCTAAGTTACAGTGTTCCTCACTAAGTTACAGTGTCCCTCCCTAAGTTACAGTGTCCCTCCCTGAGTTACAGTGTCCCTCCCTAAGTTACAGTGTCCCTAGGTTACAGTGTCCCTCCCTAAATTACAGTGTCCCTAAGTTACAGTGTCCCTCCCTAAGTTACAGTGTCTCTCCCTAAGTTACAGTGTCCCTCCCTAAGTTACAGTGTCCCTCCCTAAGTTACAGTGTCTCTAGGTTACAGTGTCCCTCCCTGAGTTACAGTGTCCCTTCCTGAGTTACAGTGTCCCTCCCTAATTTACAATGTACCTCTCTAAGTTACAGTGTCTCTCCCTGAGTTACAGTGTCCCTCCCTGAGTTACAGTGTCCCTCCCTAAGTTACAGTGTCCCTCCCTAAGTTACAGTGTCCCTCCCTACGTTACAGTGTTCCTAAGTTACAGTGTTCCTCCCTGAGTTACAGTGTCCCTCCCTAATTTACAGTGTACCTCTCTAAGTTACAGTGTCCCTCCCTGAGTTACAGTGTCCCTCCCTAAGTTACAGTGTCCCTCCCTAAGTTACTGTGTCCCTCCCTAAGTTACAGTGTCACTCCCTGAGTTACAGTGTCCCTCCCTAATTACAGTTTCTCTAAGTTACAGTGTCCCTCCTTAAGTTACAGTGTCCCTCCCTAAGTTACAGTGTCCCTGAGTTACAGTGTTCCTCCCTAATTTACAGTGTAACTCTTTAAGTTACAGTGTCCCTCCCTAAGTTACAGTGTCTCTCCCTAAGTTACAGTGCCTCTCCTTAAGTTACAGTGTCCCTCCCTAAGTTACAGTGTCCCTAAGTTACAGTGTCCCTCTCTAAGTTACAGTGTCCCTCTCTAAGTTACAGTGTCCCTAAGTTACAGTGTCCCTCCCTAAGTTACAGTGTCCCTCCCTAAGTTACAGTGTCCCTCCCTAAGTTACAGTGTCCCTCCCTAAGTAACAGTGTCCCTTTCTAAGTTACGATTCCCTCCCTAAGTTACAGTGCCTCTCCTTAAGTTACAGTGTCCCTCCCTAAGTTACAGTGTACCTCCCTAAGTTACAGTGTCCCTCCATAAGTTACAGTGCCTCTTCTTAAGTTACAGTGTCCCTTCCTAAGTTACAGTGTCCCTCCCGAAGTTACAGTGTCCCTCCCTAAGTTACAGTGTCCCTCCCTAATTTACAGTGTCCATAAGTTACAGTGTCCCTCCCTAAGTTACAGTGTCCATAAGTTACAGTGTCCCTCCCTACGTTACATTGTATCTCTCTGAGTTATAGTGTCCCTAAGTTACAGTGTCCCTCCCTAAGTTACTGTGTCCATAAGTTACAGTGTCCCTAAGTTACAGTGTCCCTGCCTATGTTACATTGTATCTCTCTATGTTACAGTGTCCCTAAGTCCCAGTGTCCTTCCCTAAGTTACTGTGTCCATAAGTTACAGTGTCCCTAAGCTACACTGTCCCTCCCTAAATTACTGTGTCCATAAGTTACAGTGTCCCTAAGTTACAGTGTCCCTCCCTACGTTACATTGTATCTCTCTAAGTTACAGTGTCCCTAAGCAGTGTTGCCATCTCCTTTTGATGAAAAAGCACCAAAATCGACCCCAAAAAGCACCAAAATTTATTTGGAAAGCACCCAAAAAAAAAGAAAAAAAAGCACCAAAGGTTTTTATTACAAACGTAAAAAGGTAGCTTGCTTGTGTTCGTTGGCTTGAGCTCCAACACGAAGTCCTGTATGTCGGATGAAGGCATCCTGTTGTCCAACATCAGTGTGATGTCATACAGGACCTGAGGTTTGCGTGAGTATCCGTTGTCCCATGTCTGGCTTATCTGTGTGCAGACTGGTGGTTCCTCGCCGTACAGACAGACACTCTCCGACTTCAGAGGAATCGGCGATCCTACTGACTTTAGCCAGGACCCCGAAGGGTACTGTTGCCCAGGACGCTCGACGAGGACGCGTCAATAGGTCTTAGCCAGTATATAACCCGGCCCTAGTGCCTTGGAAACACCTCTGCGTCCCTAAAAAGGTAGCCCAATATAATTTATTATTATCACTGAATATTAGAATGAAGTTTATTCCATCATCATCAAGTGCCGTGCCGGCTGGCGTAGGCGTTCATGGCTCTCCACAGATCTCGGTCTTTGGTGTTCTGGATCAACTCTGCTGATGATATTCCTCCATACCACCGTCTCAATCCCTCCAGCATCATTTCTCTTGGTCTGCCTCTGCCTCTCTTCCCCTCGACCTTTCCAGTTGTCACGATGTTCTCCAATGCCTCTCTTCTCATCACATGACCAAAGAAAGCTGTTTGTCTCTTTTTTATTGTTGTATATAGTGTTCTAGTTTCATTAGCCTCTTTTAGGCACTCGTTGTTAGTTACTCTGGCAGTAGAGTTTATTCCAGATCTTCCAAATCCCAGTCAGACAACTCCTCTTCAATTTCTGTAGCTATTTCCTGCTGTGTTTGCTCCTGCGATGATGATGATGATGATGATGATGATGATGATGATGATGATGATGATGATGATGATGATTGAAAGAAACGTGTACATGCCTCCTGTAATTCAATTTTTCTTAGAATATCCTTAGGTAGTTTATAATCATGACAGCATTTGCCATATCTTTTCATTCCATATCTAATAGTCAAAACAGCTGTCAAACTCTTGATGCTCAGTCTGTTCCGCAATTTTGATTTTATAACTCCCACCTGACTGAAAATACGCTCCGCGTCCGCATTAGAATGAGGTAAAATGAGCACAGTTAAAGCTAAATCTGTAAGATCTTGGAAAGGATTTTCACCGGTGGCATCTCCGTATGAGACTATTTCTGCCCACAGTCCAAATGTGTCAAAGGTCTGTGTCCACTGCATATGATGAAGTTTTCTGCACTGGAAATCGATGCGGGTGAGAGTAGCTGCATCTTCTACAAATATTTTAGTAAGATCGAATATACAGGGCTTTATTGGCTGTAGACATTCACCTTCACTAAGACATAGCATGGACTGCAACACTCAAACGTTATCCGGCAAACGTAAACGCGGCTGTGTCAACAGCTCTATTAAAAACTGTATGCACATTCCACGAATTTCTTTCTCATCAGGAAACTTGTAGCCTGCTATTTCTTTCTCAAACTCATAACCTAGATTGGGATTAGGATCTAAATAATCTTGAATAGCATCACTTTCTGTTATCCCCCCCCCCCCCTCTAGGATTTGAACTGATAGAATCAGTGAGTTGGACAAGATCGCTGAGTAGTTTTGTTGGATCTTGTATTTCTGCTTCGAATTTCTTATTCACACTTTGAACTTCTCCGAGTATATGCTTGAGAAATATGAGACATACATAGTTTTTCATGTCGCTAAACATAGAATGTAGAAATTCTGCTGTAGAACAGCGCTCGTTGAGTCTTGCTATATAAAAATGAGTTCTGAGCTCGACCCACTGCTGCAATATTCTGACAATGGCAGATTGAATGGACATCCATCGTGTCTGGCTTAATTGAACAACATTCAGCGGATGTTGTCCATCATTTATTGAAGCAAAAAGCTCCCTGTACTTTGCTTGACGAAGACTTGAGTGAGAAAACCAGTTACATGTTTCTCTAATCATGAACTCTGTTCCTGGACAGACAAGCAGCTACAGCTTGTGACACTGCCAGCTGAAGGGAATGACATACACACCTAACTAGTACCAGATGAGGAACTTCGGATTTTAATTTTGTATACACTCTATTTTTACACCTGTCATGACATATGCATTGTCAGTGCCAAGTGCAACTAGTCTTTGCAACTCAGATCCATTCTTGTTTAATCTTTTAACGCATTGCATATTGCCTACGCGTTGCAGTCACTCACTTCAACTAAGTCTAAGTAAGTAACCACAAACTGCTTTCATGTCTCTGAATAGTAACTAATAGCTACTCCAAGTAGCTTAGTTTAAGAAATGTCATTGTTCTCATCAATAAATAAGCTGTATTTACTTTTGCCAATATCAGCTATCAAGTCTGTTGTAAAATATGGTGCAAGTACATTTGAAATAACTGCTCTGCACTTAGTTCTCCTAATCTTAAAGTTCTTGCAACCTTTGCTGTCACCAAAGTGTACCTTGCAGAGTTCATTTAAATGGTCAACAACGCGCGGCGAACAATGGCCAGCTATGAACAAAGACTTGTATCCTTCTGTTTCTTTGACATCATCTTTCAGTTTGTCAAATTCAATTGTTATTTGTCTTTGTGTACTGAATGGTTGTTCGGCTTTCTGATGTTTCGTTGTATTCTTGTGCCTCTCAATATCACTTAACCTGGCTGCCATTGAACATCTGCAGTATTTGCACACACACACACACACACACACACACACACACAAAACCACACACACACACACACACACACACACACACACACACACACACACACACACACACACACACACACACACACACTTAGTATTATCCCCTTCTACTTTTAATAACCATTATTTTTAAATCTCGAGTCACTGAGCCACTGTTCTCTGAAATGTTGAGATTATTTCTTGCTCATGGTGAAACGAAAATAAGCGCAAATGAAAGGATAATGTAGACACCACAAAATTGTGAACTCAATTACAAGCTAATAAATTGACGTTTGGAGTGATCTTGTCTGCAAGATGGCGTTCGCTTTTAGCTAAACCGTATTAAAGGGAGTTAAATATTGCACGGTAACGTACTAAGACTCTTTTACTCAAATTCGGTTTTTTAGTGTTCCAAAAATGATTTTTAAAATAATTTTTACCCACCCAGAAAAATTAACAAAAAGCACCCCAAAACATTGTGAAGCACCAAATTCGCGCGGCTGTGCTAAATGCAACATTTTGACACCAAATGACTTGAAAAAGCAACAAATATGCTGCAAAAAACGTCAAAATGGCAACACTGTCCCTAAGTTACGTGTCACTCCCTAAGTTACAGTGTCCCTCCCTAAATTGCAGTGTCCCTCCCTGAGGTACAGTGCCCCTTCCTGAGTTACCGTGTCCCTCTACAAGTTACATACCCCTCCCTAAGTTAGTGTCCCTCCCTAAGTTACATGTCCCACCTTAAGTTACAGTGTCCCTCCCTAAGTTACAGTGTCCCTCCCTAAATTGCAGTGTCCCTCCCTGAGGTACAGTGCCCCTTCCTGAGTTACAGTGTCCCTCTACAAGTTATATACCCCTCCCTAAGTTAGTGTCCCTCCCTAAGTTACATGTCCCACCTTAAGTTACAGTGTCCCTCCCTAAGTTACAGTGTCCCTCCCTAAGATATAGTGTCCCTCCATATGTTAGTGTCCTGAACAATACACCTAAAGAAAAGCAAAACGTCCAAAAATGTAACAAACAGGATTTTCCCCATACGTACACAAGTGTGGACAGAATAAGAGAGGGAATCCCATGGAAACAAGGAGCGTCAGAAAGCAGCAACGGGATACGCTGTGCAGAGACGAGAAGAAGCAGTTGGTTTTCCAGGAGTTCTGGACGATGTGGTTATGAGGCGAGGATCTGAAAATGACACATCTGTTGAAGAATGATACAACGACAAACTGACACAATCAAGGAAAACTGACACAACCATTGAAAACTGACACAACCAAGGAAAACTGCTGACACAAACAATGAAAACTGTCACAGACACTGAAAAATGACACAACAACAAAGCGAAACAACCAATGAAAACTGACACAAAAAAAGAAAAGCAAAACATCCAAAAAGTAACAGACACATAGTAGGCCTCTTTCAGTCCTGAAGGACTATAGAGTTGTGCCGCTTGGGAGGTGCCTGGCAGCACCGCTGGTGACTGTATAGTCCAATTCGAGAATGACAATCTCTGTCACAGTTTCCGCATCTGTGAGACGAGGCAAGTCCCGCAGTAAGTGACTGCTCTTTGAGCCTGTGCCGTCTCTCCTCAGTTTTTTGGATCTGATTGCGCTCAAAGAGCACCAGTCCGTTTCGTACATCTCTTCTCCAGGAGCATCTGTCTGTTGCAACTCTCTCCCACGTGTCTGGATCTATTCCAATGGTTTTCATATCTTGTTTACACACATCCCTATATCGCATTTGGGGTCTTCCGGTTGGCCTCTTTCCTGTGGCTAGTTCTCCGTAAAGGAGATCTTTGGGAATACGTTCGTCCTCCATTCGAGATACGTGGCCCAACCACCGGAGGCGTCTCTGCTTGAGGAGGGTGTGCACTGTGGTAATATCTGCTCTTTCAAGCACCTGTTTGTTTGTTATGTGGTCTTTCCATGTTATGCCCAGGATACGTCTCAGACATCTTATGTGGAAGGAATTCAACTTCCTTTCCTGTCTTGAGTACAGGGTCCAGGATTCAGACCCGTAGAGTAGTGTGCTAACAACACAAGCTTTATATACTTGAGCTTTTGTACGCTCTGTTAGTCTATTATTCTCCCAAACTCTTTTAGCTAGCCTGGAAAATGTTGTGGCTGCCTTTCCAATGCGTCTGTCGATTTCTGTCTCTAATGAAAGATTATCTGATATTGTCGATCCCAGATACACAAAATCGTGGACGACTTTCAATTCATAATTAGAGATTTTGATTGACGGAGGCGCATCAGCATCTTGTTCCATCACCTGTGTTTTATTTAGGCTAATGGTGAGCCCAAAGGCAGCTGCAAAACGATCGATGAGCCTTTGGAGATCTTCTGCTGTATGAGTAGTCAGTGCTGCATCATCTGCAAAAAGTAGTTCTCTTACGCATCTTGGTCTTATTTTGGTCTTTGCCTTGAGTCTTGATGGGTTCTTGTGTGGAGGTATATGCCTTCAGTGGCAGTCCCAAATGCTTGCCTTAAGAGAACAGCAAAGAAGATACCAAAGAGTGTAGGAGCAAGCACGCAGCCCTGCTTTACTCCGCTGCTGATGCTGAATGACTGGGATGTTGAGCCGTCAAATAAAATGGTCCCCTGCATGTTTTCGTGGAATGATTTCACGAGACTAAGAAGGGTGGGTGGACATCCAACCTTTTCAAGGACCTTAAAAAGGCCGCTTCTGCTCACGAGGTCAAATGCCTTTGTGAGGTCGATGAAGGCTATATATAATGGCTTCCTCTGTTCTCTGCACTTCTCTTGGAGCTGCCGGAGTGAGAAAATCATATCGATGGTGGACCTGTTGGGTCTAAATCCGCACTGCGATTCGGGGTAGATTCTTTCAGCAAGAATGTGTAATCTTTTAAGGATTACTCTGGCAAAAATCTTGCCTGTAATGCTGAGAAGGGAAATGCCGCGATAGTTGTTGCAGTCGCTTCTGTCGCCTTTGTTTTTATAAAGGGTAACGATGTTTGCGTCTTTCATATCTTGTGGTATTGATTTTTCTCTCCAGCAGAGCTGTAATATTGCATACAGTTCTGGGATGATTGTTTCTTTGCTACATTTTAAAATTGCAGGTGGAATACTATCTTTTCCAGGTGCCTTGCCGGATTTGAGAGAGTCTAGTGCTTCGCTGATTTCTGTGAGGCAAGGTTCGTTATCCAAGGCATGCATGGCGGACTGTTGATCGATGGCTTCCAGAGCTTCTTCGCTGACAGTGTTATCCACTGAGTATAGCTCTGAGTAGTGTTCTACCCAGCGATCCATTTGTTTCGCTCGATCTTTTATGATTACCCCCTCAGTTGATCGTAAAGGGGCCATCTTATTTTTTGATGGACCGACAGCTTGCTTGATGCCCTCATACATTCCTCTTATATTTCCAGTGTCTGCACAAGTTTGAATTTGAGCAGAGAGCTGTAGCCAGTACCTGTTCGCACATCTTCTTGCCATCTGTTGTACTCTATTTCTGGCCGTTCGCAATGCCTGCAGTGTTTTCTCTGAAGGTGATGTTTTATACATCGAGAATGCATGTCTCTTTATCTCCAGGACTGGGAGCATCTCTTCAGAGTGTGCTTCAAACCAGTCTGTTGACTTAGTTTGCTTCTTGCCAAATGTTGATAGTGCTGTATTGTAGATGGTGTCGCGAAAATGACTCCATCTCTCGGTGGAATCTCCGTCTGTGGGGCCGGGCAGAGTATCCGCTAGAGCCTGCATGAATTTGTTGACCTTCTCTTTATTTTGGGTGCCACTGGTGTCAATGCGTGGTCTTCCTTCTGTTCGGCTTCTGTAGATTCTCTTGGGCTTTATCTTCACCTTGCTGGAGACGAGTGAATGGTCGGTGTCGCAGTCAGCACCATGATAGCTGCGAGTCATCCGTACATTGCGGAAGTTGCTGCGTTTAGTGAGCACCAGGTCGAGTTGGTGCCAGTTCTTTGATCTGGGGTGCCTCCATGACACCTTGTGTTGAGGTTTCGTGTCAAAGAAGGTGTTGGTCACGCACAGATTATGGTGGCTGCAGAATTCCAAGAGACGTTGTCCATTGTCATTGATCTTCCCAACGCCAAACTGTCCTAGACATGAAGGCCAAGATTCGTGGTCGGAGCCAACCCTGGCATTGAAATCCCCCAGGATAAAAAGATGTTGTTTCTTTGGTGTTTCACTGACTTCTTTGCTAAGGTCGTCATAGAACTTGTCTTTAGATTCTGATGCTGCAGTTAGTGTTGGGGCGTAAACGCTTATAATACTAACTGGGCCTGCCTCTGTCTGTAGTTGGAGCTTCAATATTCTTTCAGTGCCATCACTTGGTGGTATGATGGAATTGAGCAGCTTTTTTCTGATAGCGAAGCCAACTCCATGCTCCCTGGTCTCTCCGCACGGCTTGCCATGCCAGTAGAAAGTGAAGTCCCTCTCCTTGATGCTTCCAGTTTCTTGGAGTCTGGTCTCTTGCAGGGCGACGATGTCTATCCCCAGTCTTAGCAGTTCGTTGTTTATCACTGCAGTTTTGCGGGCATCCACAATCTCATTTAGATCGTCTGAGATGCCAGGGGTCATGGTTCTTACGTTCCATGTTCCCAGCCTTAGGGCCGGTTGTTTTGTTTTTTTCTTGCTGTTAGGTGTATAGATTGCGGTCCATGTGTCAGGATTTCCCCCTAAGCTCCACACACCCTCAGGAGCAGATGAACCGTGGCGAGACAACACCTTATTGACTGGGGGCTGCCCAGCTTAGGCGGGCGGTAGCTGTCTAGTGAGATACGATGATCTCTCCCACCGTCGGAAGTAGCCCCTGGCGCCTTGCTCTACGCCAATCGAGCATTAAGACTTATAACCGGCAAATGCTACTTCCCGTGTTGTGTCACCGCTTTACGCGGTGCTGAAGTGACCTCTTCAGGGCACAAGCCTGGGCAATGGAAATCGGAGAACCAGCTGTTGCCCAGTAGCAGGTTCCCCCTCTCCACGTCGCCGATGTTGACCAAGGGAAAGGCAGTAGCCAATGCAACTTGGCATCGGTGCCGTCGCAGGAGTTGCCAGAACTATGTTGTTTACAACATGGAACTGCCTTAGGGACTCCATCTCCGGATTTGTCCTCAGGGTTTACTCCCGAAGCCTTTCCCATATGGGTATACCCGCAAGGCAGCGGAGGTTTGAGATTTAGAGTTCCCTCTCTTAGAAGAGATACCAACCAAGGCTGACGAGCCTCCTCTGCCCGGGAATCAATAAGGAGGGAAGTCTACCATTCTTCCTTCCTGGCAGTGACCATACTGATCGGATGACCGTAGCCATTGTCTCTACTGAGAGATCCTCTGCCCACCGTCACTGACTTGAAACCATGACCAACAACTATCTGTCGGCTGCTCCCAAGTCGAATCCACCACCTGCTCCCATGGCTTCACGTTACCCTGTTGGGGGGGCTAAACGGGTACTCCACCTTGCCCAAGGGTGTCCCGTAGGCTAGCGGAGGGAAGGAGGCGCCTTACTTACAGACACATACACAGAAAGAAATCGATAACAAATGAAAATTATAAATTACTGAAAAACGAATAAACTGACACAAACAATAAAAAAAATGACACAACCAATGAAAACTGACACAACGACAGACTGACTCAACCAAAGCAGTAAAAATGTAACAGACAAGGCACGCGGCACCAAACATAAAAAGGGTGAACAGGATTTTCCCCATACGTACACTAGTGTGGACAGAATAAGAGAGGGAATCCCATGGAAACAAGGAGCGTCAGAAAGCAGCAAGGGGATACGCTGTGCAGAGACGAGAAGAAGCGGTTGGTTTTCCAGGAGTTCTGGACGATGTGGTTATGAGGTGAGGATTGCGGTGGTAACGGAGATCCATTCTATAAAGGACCTAGATGATATGTGGAACAAGAACGATTAAACAAGCGGAAGGAAGATAGCTGGGAGTCAGAGACAGGGGATTCTTTTGGGAACTACTTCTCAAATGTGTTTGAATGGAGACCGACCCTGTCTTAAGGGCACTCCATGTTTCATTTGAATAGTTTCGCCAAATGAAAGTGCATTATTAAATGCCACATCTCAATCTCAAGATTCGCCTTCAGTTATTTGTTTATGTTCGTCGCTGTTCAGACGACGTTTCCAGGTAATACCGTTTTGTTATTCGTTTAACTGTTGAACTGTTGATATAACGAGCCATGGCATACTACTACTACTACTACTACTACTACTACTACTACTACTACTACTACTACTACTACTACTACTACTACTACTACTACTACTACTACTACTACTACCACCACATGTCAGGGTCTTAAACCTGGCTCGTTAACCTAACACATGTGAGACAGTAAAAGTACAACGTGATTTGACTTGAGACTCAACGACACGAAGTTTCGATGGATTTATTTACAGATCACGATCTAGAGATGATCATCACAATACATAAGTTATAACAATACACTTACAAGCAACCCACAGCTTACAGTCTATCTCACAAGATGTACAAGCACTCGACTTTCGGGCCACAGAACTACACAAGCCTTTCTCCCATCATACGTCCAGTCGAGTCCGAGTCCCAGAGCTGTCTGGCTATTTCTCGCAACGCGCCTGCCCACCTGAAGTGGCTTCACGAGGCCTGCGTGCGCCCTGCTTTGTCCTTGCCTGACCGCTGGCTGTCTCGTCAGCCGGCAACCTCGCAGGCAGGTAACTAATACTCGCCTGGCGGGCGTAACGATGTTACAGCATCCCCGCTAGGGACTATTCGCCTGGCGGGCGTAACGATGTCCCTGCATCTCTGCTGGCAATACTTTAGACTCTGACATGCTCCCCCCGGGGCTTCTTCATGAAAGATGTTATCTTTCATGTACACTCTATATACAATACTGGGTTAATATTTTTAACCTGTCAGAGTCAACCTTTCTGTTATATACAATTATTTTGGTGTAGAAATACAAAAACACATATCTTGGCATAGAAACACATAAGAAATGGACATTGTATCTAAAGACATGTGGTGTTCAACCTTTAACACTCGCCAAGCTTCATCCTCTCGATGGCTGATTACCTTAATTGCATTATTGACCCAGTCAGATCGGTAGTAACAGCTTCCCAAGCAACTACCTCGCAGCCTTTCAAAAAAAAGTAATAATATGCTTTTTGAGACAAAAAACATCTGGCAAGACTGTAATACGGCTTTATATAAGCCGCATTCAACGCTCAAACTCTGACCTCATTTGGCCAGGAGTACTTGTGTCGGTCTGCAATGTCGGTAACACTCTACCATGCCCAGTAGATGGCTTCTTGGCGTGTTAACAATCTGGCAACAACATGGTTATTTATATACAACACATCATCATATACATTTCAATTAACGCCCTTGGTGTAATAATGTAATAACAATTAAATGAAAGGGACATAACTTCAAAAATTAAGAAATATAATATCTTACAATAATTCTTCTATTTCTCAGCGTCATAGCTTGATGTTTCTCCATACTAGCGAAAAAATGTCGGTAGTATGAATAAATTAATCAAGATATGATTCTAAGATTACACTAAATGAAAAATCTTAATACACAATTTGTGTATTCGAAATTATTGAATCGTAAATAGTTTAGAAGTGTTATAACTTTTTAAGCTTTTGTTTGTCGTCTGCTACTTTTAAACTAAATTTGTAACTCATCCGGAAGTACACACGGACCGCTGATGTTGAAATTTGTAGAACACACTTGTTCCGGTCTGATGTAGTAAAACGGAATGTGCAATGTTCTTATCGTTCATGTGTTGGTTGTTTCACTGGAAAAACTTCTGGATTTCGATTGACTGAAGTGGTGTAGATGTCAATGTTCAGGTCACACTTTCACACACGGAGTTAAAATATCACTGGATATGTTCCAAATGCAGATACCACGGATAAATTGGATAGTTCACTTGCGGTAAGTTCAGAGCGAATGTGGCACTGTTCTTGTTTCATAATATATACAATTAATAAAGTTCTCTTTCTACCACACACTACACAATTATTCACGACAATCACTACATTAATAATAAAATAAGAAAACTATATACATTGGGAATAAACCCTATCACATCATATAGACATACACAGCTTTCGTGAAAAAAAAACTTCCCTGATGCATGGCTGTGTTGGTCTGAGTGTATTTTACACACTGCACTCAGACATTGGTGCTTACTGGGTCGGTCGGACAACGGGACAAAAGATCGGCAATCGTGTTGGTTCTGCCCGCGATGTGTCGAACTTCAAAGCTGTAATCTTGAAGTTTAAGAGACCAGCGAGCTATCATTTGGTTGGAAGGTACACCTGAATTGATAAATCTCAATGGACTACTGTCAGACTCCACAATAAAATGACGTCCCAGAAGGAACCTGGAAAATTTAGTTATACCCTCAACCAGAGCAAGGGCGTCCAACTGTGGTGTCGACCAAGAACGTTCTCTAGGTTTTAATTTTCTCGAGAAGTAATATACAGGATGTAAGATGTTATCATGTTCCTGTAACAGAACTGCTCCAATCGCTACGGAGCTCGCGTCTGTGCGTAATCTGAAAGAAATAAGAAAATTTGGCAATTTGAGAATGGGATTCTTTAAACTATTCTCAGAGAAATAAGATAATACTTTCTGGAATGCAAATTTTAGGCATTCATTGCTTACAATTTTCTCGGGTTGATCTTTTGTTAGTAAGTTAGTAAATACTTCGGTCAGTTCAGCAAAATCTGGTATGAACTGCCTATAATAATTTATAAGTCCCAACAAACTTCTGACTTGCTTTTTCGTAGTCGGAAGTGAGAGTTTTAGTATCTTGGACACAATGTTATCGTCTGTCGTGACAAAACCATTAGATATTTTGTACCCCAAGAAAGATATTTCCTGATAGGCTATGACTACTTTTGCAGGCTTTACCGTCAGTCCGTGCTGTCTAATGCGTTCAAATGTCTGTTCTAATGTCTTTATGTGGTCTGTCATTGTCTTTGTGTGAACACAAATGTCGTCTATGTAACAGATAATATTCGGTATGTCTACTAGTAGAAGTCGTGTCATACGTACGAATGTTGCTGGGGCATTGACAAGCCCAAATGGAAGTTTGCACCATTCGTACAGTCCCCAAGGTGTGGCAAAAGCTGTCAGATGTCTGCTCTGTTCGTCTACTGCTATTTGCCAGTAACCTTTTGTCATGTCTACCTTCGTAAAGAACCTAGCGTCTGTCAGTTCTGTCAATAGATCTTCAGAGTTTGCCATTGGCTCTAAATCTAAAAGAGTTATCTTATTTAATTTCCTATAGTCGACACAGAGTCTTATTGTGTTGTCCTGTTTGCGTACTATGACCATTGGAGATGAGAAATTTGATTGGGATCGTCTAATGATGTTGTTTTTCTCTAAGCTGATGATCTCTTGATGTAAGTGTTCTTTGTAATGCAATGGAATGGTGTATGGTCTGCATTTTATGGGTGTATTTGACGTGAGTGTGATGTGATGTTGTACTAATTCTGTTTGTCCTGGGTTGTTGGAGAAAATGGTGTTGTACTGTTGTATGAGCTGTTTGCAACGGTCTGTTTCTGCTTGAGTTAACTTTGGGTTGATCTTAATTTCCTTCAAGCAGTTTGTTGTGTCTAATGCAGGTGTTGGAATTTCGTCACTAGCCTCGTCATCTTCATGGTCTATTATCACTGTACATGCTGTTGTATCGTCTTGTTCGTTGTCTCTGTTGTAATATGGTCTTAGCATATTGACGTGGAATATTTTGTGTTTGTCTTTTATTTGGATCTCATAGTCTACAGGTGAAATCTGTCTCGTCACTTTAAATAGTCCTTGCCAAGAATCAGTCAATAAGTGTCTGTCACTAGGTAGAAGAAGAAGAACGTCCTGTCCAGGTGTCAACGTTATTGTCCTGTTACCTTTGTCAGCATATTGTCTATATGTAGCACCAGATAATTTTAGTGCATCCTTTGCAATTATACAAGATTTGATGATTCTTTCACGCAATGATGTAACATATACGTATGATGATATGGGTTTGAGTAAAGGAGTGGATTCAGTTAACATTTGATGATAGATGCTTAATGGGCCACGTGGTTTGGCACCATAGATAAGTTCAAAAGGAGAGAAACCTGTACTAGCATGTGGCACCTCGCGATAAGCAAAGAGAATAGCAGGTAAATATACGTCCCAGTTATTGGGGTGCTCTTGCGTGACTTTAGCAAGCATATGCTTTAAATCACCGTTAAATTTTTCTATAATTCCACTTGAGTGAGGATGGTACGGGGAATTGAAACATTGCTTCACTCCTAACATTTTGGTGAAAGCTTGAGTAGATGCGGCGACGAACTGAGTTCCCCTATCTGATTGGATAGTGTCTGGAAATCCTATCCGTGAAAATATATGGAAGAAAACTTCCATTATATCATTGGCAGTTATGTTCTTTAGCGGAATAGCTTCAGGCCAGCGGCTACATTGATCAATAATAGTTAATATATATATGTATTCCCTCTTGTTGTAATCTGATTAAGAGGGCCCACTATGTCGACAGATATTTTCTCAAAAGGTCGACTGGCTAAGTCAGTAATTTGTAACTTTGCCTGTGGGTTTTTACCTTTCTTTACAAGTTTTTGGCAGATGTCACAACTCCTGCAATATTGCTTAATGTCATTGCAGAATTTGGGCCAATAAAACTGTAATAATAATCTTGATCTGGTCTTAGCGTATGCCATATGCCCTGCAAGAGGTATATCATGGGCAAGATGTAAGGCTTGCTTACGATACTCAATTGGCAAAACAGTTTGCTCTGTTGTGGTGTCACCTCTGGTATAATACCTGGTGAGGATACAATTTTTCAAAGCAAAATGCCATCTTGCATTTTTGGTTAACTTTGGCTTTTGGCCGATCAGATTAAAATATTTTGACAATGAAGGATCAGCCTTTTGGGCTGTTACAAAAGTCTCCTTCATGGTTTTAGGAGGTAGTAATACTGGGCTAAGCATTTCTATAGCTTCAGTTTGATTAATTTCATCTTGCATTCTAGCAGTAGATCTGGTTACTGCGTTCACACATTCAATGATATCAGATGATGATGAAACAATGTTATCAATGATGTCATGAGATCCTAGTGCTACATTAGCTACCATACATTCATTAGGTGGTACAACATTATCAATGATGACATTTGATGGTGATGTTGTGATCTCATTAATGCAAAGAGATGTTATGTCATGAGGCATATCATTCACCTCTGGTAAATTTCAAATTATAATATCACACACCAGGTTTGTTAATGCTGCGCATTTTACTTTCCCAGTGAGGAAAGGTGTTTGAATATATGCCCATGCTAGTGGGTACTTTTCAATATTGCCGGAGAATGTTCTGCATGTTACGTGCCTGCCTGTATAGTCTGTAGGCATTATGAACGTTCTCTTCAGTCCAATCAGTGAACTTCCCGTGTCCCGAAGGACTGTAGCAGGCTTGCCATTCACATATCCTTGATGGATGTTTATTCTGCCTTTGGAATCTACCACCAAATTAGCTTCTTCATTGGCAATAGGGATGGAGTGGCCGCATGTTCAAATACCATCTTCATAAAAGGTATTACAAACAGTACATTTATTTGCGTTAAACATATCAAAAGCCTGTGCTGAGTTCACAGGGTGTTTCTCTGATTCTTCTTCATCTGATGATGAACTATCAAATAAGGCGGCATTGGCTTTCTTGGTCATTTGCCTACCTTTACAATCATGGCGATAATGTCCATACGCCTTACAGAGGAAACATTTACGCAAATTTCTAAAGGATTTACGCTCTTTATCTTGTTTGTTTACGATGTTCTGTAAATATGTAAGATATGCGGGGTTCTTGTCGCACATCTCACCTTGATGATGTGAAAATCTACAATAGTTACAA
Source organism: Cepaea hortensis (assembly GCA_963921405.1). Classification (NCBI taxonomy): domain Eukaryota; kingdom Metazoa; phylum Mollusca; class Gastropoda; order Stylommatophora; family Helicidae; genus Cepaea; species Cepaea hortensis. Next base: position 72,701,263 of record OY992882.1, read on the forward strand.
TGGTTGTACTTCTCAGATGTAGGCTTATAAGGTTTTTGCCTACTATAGGGTTTGTCATAGTTAGCCGATGCTACAAAATTGGTTTCAGTAGCTTCACTGGCAAAACAATGTTTGTTGGCTGTGTAATAAGCCGAACCACGCCTCTCAATCTGCTCTACATTCGTACATTCATTCTCTTGCAAAAACTTTGAAAATGCTGATGGAATAGATGAAATGACTTTATCTCTAATGATAAGATCTTCTAACTTTTGATAGTTCTTATCAATTTTAGCTGCTGAAGTCCATTTGGAAAATATATCTCGGACTAAGCAGAGGTAGTCAGAGAACGTTTGAGTCGGTTTGGGGCTCAACTTGCTGAATTGTTCTCTGTAACCTGCCTCATCTAACATAAAATGTGCCATAATCTTTGATTTTAGATAATGGTAATCTTTTCTGAGGTCTTTGGGGATAGTCTCTATGACTTTCAGAGGCTCCCCTGATAAACTTCTCATATAAATTATATTCCATTCAGACAATGGGACCTGGTAATGGTCCATTAAAGTCTCAAAATTTTGGGTGAAGGCTGCAATGCAGTCACCCGAGGTATAATTTCTTACGATACCTTGATATTTCTTGTACTGGTTTTCTTTCTCCAGTCTCTCAGATTTCTTGGACTCTTTGTTTATGGCAGTCTCAGTATCAAGTTGTTTGATTTTTAATTGCACTTCCAGCTCTTCCCGTTTACTTTGAGCTGCTATCTCAGCTTTCTTCAGTTCAATATCTAACTCAGCTTGTTTTGCTGCGGTTGTTGCCTCTGCTTGCTTTAAGGCTGTTTCTGCCTCTACTTGCTTGGCAGCTCTTTCAGACTCTGCCTGCTTTAATGCTCTTTCAGCTGCTCTTTCATCGCGTTCATTAGCTTTTTCTGTACTAGGAGGTATTCAGAGTATTTCTTCTCACTCCACTTCGTTAACTCATCACCTGTTAACTTTAATTTTAACCCCATATCGATGAAATCATTTAATGAAGACATGATGGAAAATGCAAATGAAATATCAGACACACAATTTGTTACAAGTTGTTAGTAACGTGAACAATTTACAATTGTGTTCTATTTACAATATGTGCCTAAATTTGCATCCGAATGTATATAGAAAGAAAAAATATACTCAAGTGTCCTGGATGCGGTGAAGAACGGTTGAAATTCGGACTAGGAACTGTAGGGTCGCTACTTCAAAACACAAATGACCTCTACGGGCAAGGGTTTCAGATGGCACAGAAAACCTGCTTTATTTTTGGAGGAAATAAATTAACGTCTGTTTGATGTGGTGTGTATGCTTGTCACTAAGTTTTGATTAGGTTTGTATGGCGTTGAGTATAATTGTAGGTCGTATTGTTGTCCGTCAACAATTTTTTTTTTCAAAATCACAAGTCACTTTCTTTCCGAAACTTTCTGCTTTACACAACTCACTTTTCAAAGACAATCTAACTATATCTCAACACTCTACAACATTGATGACACATCACTTACATTAAGATGACATTCAGTAAGGACATAGACATCAAGTTTACAAGATGGCGACAAGGTCACAATGGCGACAACTTCACAATGTCGACAAGGTCAAAACGGTGACAAGTTCCACAATCACAAATGTTTTACACGTTTACAAGATCAAACAATATGTATGCACTGTACGTTCACATTTAGTCTCCATGTTCAAACAATGTAATAATATATATCAAAATGAGCCTTCACAATCACATTTAAATGTACTCTAAAGTTGGACAAAAATTTCTAAGTTCACAAATCTAGGTTTTAAATGTTAATTACTTAAACCACGTTCATTTTAAAGCCGGACGAATGCCACCACGTCCACACATGTCAGGGTCTTAAACCTGGCTCGTTAACCTAACACATGTGAGACAGTACAAGTACAACGTGATTTGACTTGAGACTCAACGACACGAAGTTTCGATGGATTTATTTACAGATCACGATCTAGAGATGATCATCACAATACATAAGTTCTAACAATACACTTACAAGCAACCCACAGCTTACAGTCTATCTCACAAGATGTACAAGCACTCGACTTTCGGGCCACAGAACTACACAAGCCTTTCTCCCATCATACGTCCAGTCGAGTCCGAGTCTCAGAGCTGTCTGGCTATTTCTCGCAACGCGCCTGCCCACCTGAAGTGGCTTCACGAGGCCTGCGTGCGTCCTGCTTTGTCCTTGCCTGACCGCTGGCTGTCTCGTCAGCCGGCAACCTCGCAGGCAGGTAACTAATACTCGCCTGGCGGGTGTAACGATGTTACAGCATCCCCGCTAGGGACTATTCGCCTGGCGGGCGTAACGATGTCCCTGCATCTCTGCTGGCAATACTTTAGACTCTGACACTACTACTACACAGTAACATCCTGTGATCTATGACTGTACATTACCGAATTTCTAGAACACTTATATGAAACAACACACAAGATATACACATACTTAGTGAAACAACAAGAACCACCACTACATAATGAAACAATTAATTTGATAAGAAAATATATTTAGCTACCTTGTTAACTTCCCCTAAATAGACAATCACAGACATAGACAAATACCCAAAACTGCTTACATCGATAGCAGAATACATACACCTACTAGTCGAAACTCATGTGGAAGAATCGATTTTCACACAACAGCCATTATTTCACTCCAACGCCACCGCCGCCACCGCCGCCACCGCCGCCACCAACACCCCTCTTCTGTCTCCCCTTATTATTCTCCTACTACTACCACTACTACTATTGCTACTCTTGCTACTATTAGTGCTAGTCCTCCACCTCTTCGTTCCCTTCAACTACTATTGGTACTTTTACTACTACTACTACTACTACTACCACCACCACCACCACCACCACCACCACCACCACCACCACCACCACCACCACCACCACCACCACCACCACCACCACCACCACCACCACCACCACCACCACCACCACCACCACCACCACCACCACCACCACCACCACCACCACCACCACCACCACCACCACCACCACCACCACCACCACCACCACCACCACCACCACCACCACCACCACCACCACCACCACCACCACCACCACCACCACCACCACCACCACCACCACCACCACCACCACCACCACCACCACCACCACCACCACCACCACCACCACCACCACCACCACCACCACCACCACCACCACCACCACCACCACCACCACCACCACCACCACCACCACCACCACCACCACCACCACCACCACCACCACCACCACCACCACCACCACCACCACCACCACCACCACCACCACCACCACCACCACCACCACCACCACCACCACCACCACCACCACCACCACCACCACCACCACCACCACCACCACCACCACCACCACCACCACCACCACCACCACCACCACCACCACCACCACCACCACCACCACCACCACCACCACCACCACCACCACCACCACCACCACCACCACCACCACCACCACCACCACCACCACCACCACCACCACCACCACCACCACCACCACCACCACCACCACCACCACCACCACCACCACCACCACCACCACCACTACTACTACTACTACTACTACTACTACTACTACTACTACGTCTCCAAGTCTTCTTCACCTTCTACTTCTACTACTATTACTACTACTATTATTACTAGACACCTTTACTATAATACTACTACTATACTACTACTGTTGTTGCCACCCCTGCTGCTACAATACTTCTTCGTTATCTATTACTACTACTACTACACGACGATAACGACGTTAATTGCAATTCTAGTAGAGTAAGTCAACACATTAATTGATCCATACCATAGGAGATAGAAATTTAGGGAGAGGCATTATCGCACACGCCAGGTAGCATGGCAGTGGAGATGATGATGATGATGATGATGATGATGATGATGATGATGATGATGATGATGATGATGATGATGATGATGATGATGATGATGATGATGATCACTAAAACACCTCTTCTCTACGACTATTACTATCTGGTGTTAAAATTACTTTCCCCACTAATCTCAATGCCACTGGGACTTCTATTACTACTAATATTATTACAACTTATATTACCGATCTATATCGTCAGAGATCACAATTTGTGGAGAGGTATGATAGCCCACACCAGCTTACATGTCTTGATGATGATGACTACTATTACTACTAACAACTCTTTTCTATTACTATTACTATCTGCTGTTACACCGACTTTCCCCCACTAATGTTACTGTCGCTGGAACTTCTGTTACTACCAATAAAATTACTACTTGTATTACTGAGCCATACCATCGGAAATCGCAATTTGTGGGGAGGTATGATCGCCCACGTTAGCCGACATGCCACTTGATGACTATGACTACTATTAACACTAACAACTCTTCTCTACTACTATTACTATCTGCTGCTGCATATACTTCCCCCTACTAATGTTAATGTCACTGGAACTTCTATTACTATCAGTATTATTACTAACTACTCATATTACTTAGACAGGTAGCCTAATGACAATTATGTAAACCTAAGACCTAGAAGAATACATCGACACATGACTATTTTCAACTACAAAATATCTAAGAGACGTCGGTGCCATACTATTTTATTTATTTTTTTTTTTTTTTTGGGGGGGGGGGAGGTACAGAACCTATAATGCTTGCACCACGTGAACCGATTTCTCTCACTAACCACAAGACGACTGTTTTCCTGACCACAGAAGACAAAGTCAATACATCGATACTCACCTACCGCTCATGCCATTGTCAGCGTCATTTATTCTAACACTACACAGAGTTACAGGTTAGTTGCATGCCTTTACAATACAACACAGTCGTTCCCAACCCCTTTCCCCATTTGTCATATCAGTCTTTGTCTTTTACGGTTTTCATTTGAAGCTCCGTTGCATCTGTTCCCAACCACTGGAGCTATCCGCACAACCCTGTACTCTAACCAGTAAACCTATCCCTGAATACGTCACATCCACTACAACTAGTAATAACAGCCATCTTTTAATTTGTACGGTTTTCATTTGAAGACATAATATGGGTCACTATACAAAACCCACCAAGACACCCCTCTCAAGTCATAAACCTAATCCTGATTATGTCATATCCAATACAACCGGCTCCATGGCTAAAGACTTGCGAACACAGTTCGTGAGTCGGGTACTAGGCGTTTGAAGCTCAGCTGTGACCGATTTGTGCAGCAGACCGTGTTGTGTTGTGTTATAATGTGCTGGTATGGGAGCCGGTCGTTCAGAAAACAATGGCAAACTACTGAACGTAACACTTGCCTAGTACATCAACAGCAGCTGAAGAATGCTTGTGTTGACTGCAGCATCCCGTAAGAGATATGCAACAACTTACTACTACAACCAGTAATAACCGCCATATTTTACTTTTTAAGATGTTCATTTGAAGATCTGTATATCTAATCCGTCTCCATAATATGTGTATGATGATAGTGATTACGGCATATCCGTCTTTATAAACAAGTGGTCACTTATATATATCATCCATCAGCCGGACTAGTTTACTGAGGATATATAAGAAAAAACAATTGATAATTAAAACACCCCCCCCCTCCTTTTAACAATCAGTGGTCAGTTCCCCCCCCCCCCACAAATATGGACGGAGTCACATATGCTCCACATGGAGCCAATGTTTAATGTTGGCCAGACTACTTTACTAAGGGTATATAAGAAAAAACTATCGATAATTATTGGGAGCGTCTCCGTGTGGAGCTTGTAGAGGAAAATCGATAATTAGTTGCTTTATATAGCCATCCTCCACCTCCACAAAAAAACCGCATGATAATGTCGTTCTACACTACTTCCCTATATGTCAATTATCCTCACTGTAGCACACGGGCGGTAACAAGCTCTACAAACAGCAAACTATTATCGCTGATCAGATACCTACCGGATCTGCGTAATGACCACTGAAACGAGATCTAATATCAAGTAATCGCGAACAATGCATGTTTTCAGATCTATCATAAATAAGTGCAGTAGCGTGATATATTACGGCCAGTCGTCTCCCATAGCTTTCTTCAGTTTTCTGCATATTTAGTCATTTCTTTCTCAGACTCCAATCTTCCTCTCCATACTGCATATTTAGCCATTTCTCTCTCAGATTCCATCCAATCTTCCTCTCCACTACAATAGCAACAGAGGTTTTATGGTTAAGAAAATAATATTCCAGAAAATATGCCGTGAACCAATATTTTATTACTTAGTAAACCATGCACATACTCGGGCGCCCATGCCCGCACTAAAGCTCGTGACATAACTGAACTGTAATAAACTGGAAACAATGCGTTATACATCCGCAGTATTGTCGCTAAAGACGTTGAGAGTTGCCTGCAGGTGGCATCACGATACAGACGAACAGCTATATAACGTCGCAGTAATGATGTGCAGCAATGAGGTTCAGTGATCTGGTATTCGCTTGTTTTGTAATAAAGTGGCGAAACGTATACGATGAAGGTTCGGTTTAATCTAGTTGGTCTTTCCTCTTGGGCCTAAGGCGGCGCATAGGGCAGAAGTCGTGGCTCTCCATGTTTGTGCGTAGCGCTAACATTTAGAGCCAGAAATCTGATTCTGTAACAACGTGCTGCATGTATATGGGACATTGCTGAAGCAAACCAGCCAGTTCAAATCTGTCAACCGCCTTGATCACAAAAGATGGAGAGATGTATTAAAGAGGTGAAATGTAGAACTGCCCAGGCGAATGTAGCGTGGCGCATGATGAAGACTGCATGCAATATATGAATGAATCAGTCAATGAATGTGGGGAGGCAAGTTGTCAAGAGTTGTATAGTGCCAATGTTGACACATGAACAGAAGTCATGGGCAATCAGTAAATATTTTGACAGTAAGTAGACATTTTGAGCCGTCTCCCTGGCCTAAGGATTAGCGACTTCCTCCGTAATCCCATATACTCTCGTGAGTAACGGTCGCTCAGAAAGCAATGGTAAACTACTGAGCGTAATCTTGCAAAGAAATCAACAATCAGCTCAAAGATGCTGATGTTGACAGCGATATCCTGTAAAGGATATGCGAACAAACAAAAAAAGAAGACATTTTGAGGCACCGAGATGTAATTATACAGAAGCGTGTTGAGAACACGGCAGACAAAAGAACATTGACAATATCTTACAAGAAACTTAAGAAGAGAACTGGCTGCTGGCTTCAGTGATAGACAGTCGGATATGTCAATAGAAGGGTACACTGACAGCGTTATAACAACAGGGAAATTGGGGGAAAAGAGAGACAGCAAACGCCCAGAGAGAAGTCAGAGAGCTTGATATCGCGGCATGGTAGGGAAGAGAAGCCATCTGATTGGAAATCATTGGCAACACGCGGCTGTAGACAAACACATTTATCTAGGTCAACGGCAAGCGGCATGGACTATTACTATTATTAGGAAAACATTCACACATGTATAAGTTACTATATGTATGTCTATGTGTATTGTGTGTGTCGTGTTTTACAGAAAGTATCTACACTGTGTCAATCATTTATTGTTCTATATCATTTAAGCTAGACTAGCATAAAACATAACATATGCAACGCGTGCCATTACCTGCTCTATTAAATGATTCAAACCAGACGTATCTTAACTTATACTAATACTAAAGACTTTCCAGCGTGTCCACCATTTACAACTCTACATTCAAACCAGATACTGTACTCCAAAACGTACATTACTTTATATTACTATTATAAACGCTAACTTTGCAGACATCTCAAAATCTGCATTCATGCACTATACAACACGTCAATTTAGCATGTCTGTAAATAATCGCTCAAGGTACATAGTAAACACCAGAACACTACCATATTCCGAGAAACGTAAATAAATGCACAGTTGTACGCGTCAGAACAAACCACCTATAGATAAAACAACACTTACCTACACTGCCACGTCTGTTATAGTGTATAACCCGCTACGCCTGTGCAAGCACAGCCTCTGTAACTTCAAATGTCATCGTATGCAGCCATCAATGTTCGTCGTTCATGAATACAGGCCGTGAGAACAATCAGAACGTTCATTGACGTTAACACTAAGATTCCAAGACAGTTTGTTTGTCAACACACTTGCAGAGGGAACCACAGCACACACACGTACACGATCTCTTGTGTGCACACACCCGTGAATCTTGTAAGGCCACTTGTAACCGCAGGTTAACACAGGCTTAAAGGCTTAAACAAACTACGGTCGCAAATTCGGAACTGCGATAGCATAGCCGTGTGGATAGCTCGACTTCACCGCCGTATGACTGACTGGGACGCTCCCGGGCCTGTTGAAATAACATGGTCAATACATTCACAGGCACTGATGGGCACTCATAGAACAGAAGTACAAATCCGACGAAACGCTAGACAATATACACTTGAAAGCTAAGCACACACTGGGGCTCCAACCTGCAGTGTGTAGTGTCAACAAGACTTAGTCGAAGAAGCATGCTTTTTGTATTGAAGATAGACCAGTGGTTCTCAACATTTTCTGGCCCATGCCCCCTTCACCATATTTTGAGAATGTCATTCCTCCCCTTTCGTATTTCCTCCCTATAAATTCCCCCTCCCCCACCCTGCCCCTACATAGTATACGTAAAAATGGAAACTAATTTTATTAACACATACTAGAACAAGTTTAGACGTCCACATAAAACGTGATTTGTGGGTCTACTTACGTTACAAGACGAATATCAGAAGGGCGAGGAGTATGGAACCGTAAAGTATGGAGGGATAAAACAATATCAAGTAATCGGTTCTTGTATTAACGCGATATTGAAATAACCTCCATCTCCCCATCCCCCCCCCCCCCCGGAAAACTTAAAATCCCCCCCCCCCCCCGGGGGGGGGGGGGGAATTCCACACCGGCTGAGAACAACTGAGATAGACAATTTATTGTCTGCCATATTTCGCCATATCTCGTTTGTTCGTGTATTAACGGGCGTTGCATGTCTATAGTGAAATATGCGACTAGTCGTTGCATTCTCACTAATATGTGTGAGTGAGTAAATAAGTGAGTGAGAGGGACAGTGAGTAAGAGAGAGAGAGAGAGGGGGGGGGGGGTGAGCGAATGAGTGTGTGTGAGTGAGAGAGAGAGTGAGTGAGTGTGTTTGTGAGTTTGTGTGTCTGTGAGAGAGAGAGAGAGAGAGAGAGAGAGAGAGAGAGAGAGGGGGGGGTGAGCGAATGAGTGTGTGTGAGTGAGAGAGAGAGTGAGTGAGTGTGTTTGTGAGTTTGTGTGTCTGTGAGAGAGAGAGAGAGAGAGAGAGAGAGAGAGAGAGAGAGAGAGAGAGAGAGAGAAATTTCGTGCATCCTATTTTTAAAAAAAACGTTCGATCAAAATTATTTCATACTCAAAATAGTCTCATTGACACCTAGGACATATGTAGACATAATGTTACATTGAAGTTAGAGTAAAAGATGATGAAACATGTTTGTTCTTTCTTTCTAAAACTAGAATTGTTCAAATTTAAACAAAGTTAATAGTAACACTCAATGGATCTTACATAAAACATGCAACAAGCATCCAATTTTACCAGTTAGATTGAAACAGCTATGTGTGTCTTCTGCAAGAGAGATAGATAAGAGAGAGAGAGAGAGAGAGAGAGAGAGAGAGAGAGAGAGAGAGAGAGAGAGAGAGGGGGGGAGGGAGGGGTATATAAGATATCAATAAAAAAGACCTGACAGTAGTAAAGTAGGCGCATTTCCGTTAGCATTCGTGGCTCAGAGTCACAAACAACGCTATAATTTATCCTTATGTAAGACTAGTAAGCTGACCCGGCTAACGTACCGATGACGTCACAAGCATTCTCAAAAATCAATAATTAAAGGGAACAACTATTTTATAAACAATTGATTTTTTTTTCGGGTTGGTCATATTATTGCTTTCTTTGGGCGTGGTTAATTTGAATGTTTAGTATCATCAGCGTTGTAAGTATGATTAATGTATTTAAAAAAAAAACACAGCACAATACTCTTGCAACAGACATATTGTTTTCTTCTTCGTTCTTATGTGTTATATCGAATCAAGCCAGTTTTAACGATGCCAACCATGGACATTAAAGAGAATGGACTGTGCTCGACTTCAAAGTGAATCATTGGTATGGGGTATAAAATCGATTAGTCTGGTCAAGGAAGATGACCAGTAAGTAGTTGGTGGGCTGTAATCACTAGTAGCTGGGTGTCACAAGGTTATTGACAGAAAGAATTGGCTGTGGTTGTGTCTGATTTATGTCAGTGTGAATAGTGTGCTAGAGACTGCTCAACAACTAAAAGTCAATATAGAACACCGGCCTGTGCACAATAATTGTTTATTACGGATAAATACATATACTGCATATGAACATTTCCAGAACCTTTCAGAGTATAATTCGACACTGTATTCTCCTGCGAACGAACTATTGCCGTCTATTCGCCTTGCACAATATCATGCTACGGACTCTTCTCCGTCCGTAAATCTAACCCACTCCGCTGAGAATCTTTTCTCTGGACCTAGCTCCCCTCTCTGGTCCCGAACATAATTCTCATTGAGAAGTTGTCAGAGCTCCACTGTATGGCCAAGTCTCCCTCACCTAGCCCCAGACAAAATGCCTTAGCTAAGTCTCCCTCACTTAGCTTCAGACTCAACTGTCCCCCAATTTGCCCAGACTTCTTTCTTTATTCACTCTTCTCGTGACCTCCCAAGATACACCATTTAACCCCTGCTCAACTGCAGGACATCAACTGCTAACCATGCCCGAGTCGAAACCACTAGTGTTAGTCGATTAACAGACCAACCGTCAGGGGCAGTCAGTACCACATCACGCCATGCATACTTCAGACATCTACATTCGCATGACACGGCCACGGTAAGGATGGATGGAAGAATTGTTGGATCGTCTGTGGGGGGAGCATGTTGCATCAGTAGTTCAGTAGGCAACGTTCCTCATACTAAGGTCATGTTGACTGTGGAGCGGCTGGCTGTATGGCATGTTCGTATCCGTTTGTAACACAGCACAGCCAAATAAAATACCCATCAATCGTCCTTTTGCCTGCTTGAGTTTGTATTGTTTCATGGAGTGCGGTTCGTCTGGAGAAGAGAGGGTGGTTAGGGCGTTGTGCCACCCCAAAGTCTTGGCATCCTGGAGAAGGTGCCCACGTACATCATCCACCTAGACGGGTAGCGAGACAGATACAGGACTGCTTTGGAAGCATCCATTAACAGAGTGACCCTGTTCAGACAGCGGCGTGCATAGACAACCGCGCCACTACAGTGGAGAAGAGTTTATTTGTGCCTCTCATTGTTAGTAGCGAGAGGACAATCATCACGGTACACTCAGATACCACTTCTACCAGAAGAGTAGTATTACATTACATTTATCACCACTCTCCACAACAGCAGTCAGCAAGACAGAGAGACAGACAGACATTCACCTCGTGACAGACCCCTGTAACCTCGATTGTTCTGTTAAATTCTTAGCCTCTACCTCTCCCTGCCTTAGCGTAAAATTCCATTGGCACCTTTCCGTCTTGACAGGCGATAGTTTGGTACATTGTGCTTCAAAAAGGCTTAATAACTACGACCCATGGCGGTGGCGAGTGTGGCTGGTAAGGCCAATTCTTGTTGCAAATGTTTGCCCACAGTAGGTGCATGTGAAAACATGGTCATTTCCACCATTATGCACCATCTTACGTCTCTCACGCTCTGTGTGTGCTTTATCTGCAATCATTTTCTCTTTTGTCTTTATTCCATTTCTGATGTTTGCCCTCCATGCAACACGTTCAGCGGCGACTTGCTCCCAATGTGCATTATCAATACCTGTATCAATCATGTCCCGCTTACACACATCTTTGTATCGTAGTAGAGGCCGACCCTGCTGAGATCTCCTACCCGTCTGTAATTCACCAAAAAAGATGTCCTTTGGTATTCTACCATCATCCATCCTCCTAACATGTCCTATCCATCTAAGTTACGAAGACTGAGCATGGAATAAACCGTCACACAACCTGATCTTTCCAATACGTCAGTATTTGTGATTTTGTCTTGCCACTTAATACCAAGTATTCTTCGCAGACACCGCATATGAAAGCTGTTTAAACGTTTCTCTTGGTATGAGTAAGTTGTCCAGGTTTCACTGCCATAAAGAAGAGTACTAAGGACACAGGCTTGGTAGACGAGGACTTTTGTTTTGGCAGTAAGCTTCATGTTCTCCCAGACTCTTTTTCTTAACCTGTACATTGTTGTTGCTGCCTTGCCAATCCTGATGTTCATTTCCTGATCGAGGGATAATTTGCTATTTACCTCTGATCCTAGATATGTAAAATGATCTACTATCTCCAGTTCGGCGTCGTCAATAAAGATTGATGGTACACCATGTGCATCTTGTGACATAATCTGTGTCTTCTTTTTGTTAATTGTTAAACCAAATTCAAGACAAGCATTGGAGAATGAAGATAGTAGATGTTGTAATTCTTCCTCAGAGTGGGTCGTAATCGCAGCATCATCCGCAAAAAGCAACTCTCTGATTAGTACCCTCCTAATTTTGGTCTTGGCCTTCAATCTCTGAGCATTATAGAGGCCACCATCTGAGCGTGAGTGAATGTATATACCGTCATCCTGATCACGAAAGGCATATTTCAGTAGAAGTGAAAAGTATATCCCAAAGAGGGTGGGGGGGGGGGGGGGGAGGGGGCAAGTACACAACCTTGCTTAACTCCACTCTTAATTTCAAACTCTTCTGAAGTTGAGCCATCAAACTTGATTATACCCTTCATGCCTGTGTGGAACGATTCCACAATGGACAGAAGAGTTGGTGGGCAGCCAATCTTCTTTAGTGCTTTGAACAGACCCTCACGACTGACCAAATCGAATGCCTTTGTGAGGTCGATGAAGGCAATAAACAGTGGCTGATTTTGTTCCCGGCATTTTTCTTGCATCTGACGCAATGAGAATATCATATCAATGGTAGACCGGTTCTGACGGAAGCCGCACTTGATCTCCCAGGACTTGAAGTCTGCGCAGGACAATTCTGGCAAATACTTTCCCAACAATACACAGAAGTGAGATACCCCTATAGATATACCCTACAGTCGCTCCGATCGCCCTTGTTCTTGTACAGCGTTATGATGTTTGAATCTCTGAAATCCTGTGGGACTTGTCCTTCTCGCCAGCATAGCTCTATTAGTTATTAGCTGGTGGATCTGTAGAGCGAGTGTGTCTTGCCCACTCCTGATTACCTCTATTGGAATCCCATCCTTACCTGGAGCCTTGCCAGATGCAAGCTAATTTATAGCACACTTAACTTCTGTTATAGTGGGAAGTGTGTCTAGGTGGTCAAGAGTTGGCAGGGCCTCTATGGCGTTGAGGGCATCATCCGCTAGCTTGGTCTCACTTGAGTAAAGCTCTAAATAGTGCTCGACCCATCTATCCATCTGCTGTTTCTTATCAGTGATGATTTCTCCAGTCAAGGTTTTCAGCGGTGCACTTCTTTTGATTATTTGACCACAGGCTTTCTTTATACCTTCATACATGCTTCTGATGTTTCCCTTATCACTTGCGATTTGAATGGACTCACATAACTTGATCCAATAGTCATTTGCACACTGCCTGGCAGCCTTTTGCACATCCTTCCTAGCTTGCTTCAGCTCACTCGGAGTGTTATGCGTTGTTTCTTAAGAGAGCTATCTTCTTTTTATCAATCAAGGGCTGCAGTATCTGGCTGTTTGCCGCAAACCAGTCCTGCCTCTTATGATCCACAGTGCCGTAAACCCCTACCGCTGTTTTATAAATAGTTTCCTTAAGTTTACTCCATTTATCATTTACTATACAATTTTCTGATGTATCATTGAAAGCGTCTTCAAGTTGCTGTTGAAATTCAAAGCACTTTCCAGGATCGTGAGTGTTAGGAATATTAATCCTGGGGCTAGACTTGTGTTTAGCTGTGTAGATTCTCTTTGGTCTCATCTAACCCTTGCAACAACCAAAGAATGATCTGTATCACAGTCAGCACTGTGGTAACTTCGAGTTAATGATGTATGGTTCAGATGTTGTCTCCGTGTGATAATGAAGTCCAGCTGATGCCAATGGCCGGATCTTTGATGTTTCCATGTGACCTTATGTATCTCTTTTGTTTTAAAAAAGGAGTTTGTAATACATAGGTCATTTCTAGTGCAATGCTCCAGCAGCCTTTGCCCATTATCATTCATGCGACCGATGTTGTATTTTCCAAGGCAAACTGGCCATGAACTAGAGTCCTTGCCCACACGAGCATTGAAATCACCGAGCATATAAATGTAGTCGGATTTTGGAACTGCCTTGATCACAGAGTCTAGCTGCTCATAGAACGTATCCTTCACATCATCAGAGGAAGCGAGTGTCGGTGCATATGCAGTGAGAATGGTGGCAAATCCACAAGAGGTTGCCAAGTGCAGTGATAATAATCTTTCATTACCTCCAGCTGGGATATCAATCATTCCCAGTAGCGAATTCTTCACTGCAAAGCCCACACCATGTTGCCTTTTTTCTGCCTGCCCCCTTCCCTTCCAAAAAAAGGTGTAATTGTTTTCCCTGAGTGACCCTTCCTCAGCGAGGCGAGTCTCCTGCAGGCCAGCAATATCAATGTTAAGACGATTGAGTTCAGCATCAATCACAGCCGTTTTTCTCACATCGTCAATATTTGTCAAGTCAGTGGAAAATCCTGGACACATGGTTCTCACGTTCCAGGTTGCAAGCCGTAGCTTGAGGTTTCTATTATTCTTTTTATTAGTACCTGGTGCATTGGTTTTACAGCCTGCGATTAAGATTTTGTCCTAGCCCCAAGCACCCATTAAAGCAGGCAGGCTGTGGCGGATCAGCACCCAATTGGCCGGGGGCTGCCCAGCTTGAGGCGGGCGGTAGCTGATCAGTGACATCTGTAGGTGTCTCCCACCGTCAGGGGCAACGCGTGACGCCCCATGTCTACGCCAACTGACAAGGACTTATAACCCGTAACAGTTGCCTCTCGCTTTGATTCTGAGACCTGTTAAGACCATGGATGGAGTTATTGCCTCTCCATAGCACAAAGCCTGGGCTAAAATAAAGAAACCATGTGTTGCCCATGCAGCATGATCCCTCTCTCGGCCTGCCTAGTTCACTCCAGAGGAAAGTTAACACCTATACACCTGGAACAAGACAAGCTGCAGAAGCTGCCGGATCAGCAAAGCAATGCTCTAACTGTCCGCCTGTCGGAGCTTCGATCCTAGACCAGCTGCCAACCAAGGCTTAGGGCCTGGTCTGCCCTGCCATGACTTATGTTGTCTTTGGGTTGCATTTCCTCGCACCAGGATAAGGCTTGTACCCTCCCAATTGCTCTCTTCCGCCCGAAGCCGTTGGCACAATGTGGGGTGTCGGGTTTGGTAAGCGCCGCCCAACATTCGGCGCTAACAGAAAGCAGGTAGTACCGTCTACTGTCATACGGTAGCTCAGTCATATCTGACTAAGACCTGACTTTTTAAACACGCACGTTAAACTGGGAAACTAGAAGAAATCAGTCTGCTGATAACAACCACACAGTGAACATTCGATTCAGAATTTTCACGTAATGGATTTTCTAGCCATGCAATATTCCATTTTTGTGCCACTGGGAAATTTTTTCCACCTTTGGTGTCGCCCACTCAATGAACTTTCCATTTGGACTTTCCACCTAATGCTAACCAAGCAATATTCTATTTTGCGCCACTGGGACACTTTTTCCACCTTTGATGTCGCCCACACAATAAGCTTTCAATTCAGACTTTCCATGTAATCGATTTGCTAGCCAAGCAATATCTCATTTCGTGCCACTGTGCCACTGGGGTCTCTAGTCGGCATCGTTTATGGTCAGAACCACAACGATGTCTGATTGTCTTAGCGCCTCTGGCTTTCGTTCTTCATTAATGAAGACATTCATGACATATGCTTTCGCAGTAGCTCGTCTTGCGGCAATCCGAGAATTTAACCTCTAATGCCGCAATATGAATTCCCACATGTGTTTCTGTTAATTATTACCTCCAGTTCCGAAAACCAACAAAATAGGACCGAGGTCCTATTCCATTAAGCCATGCACAATTATTCAGGAAGCTGAGGCTTGCTTTCAACACTCTAATGTTTTCAAAGAAATCGCGCCGGCCACCCGAGACGCTCAGCGAAGAGCACCCGCGGGAAAGAGTTGGCAGATAGTAGGGTAGAAACAACAGGCAGTGAACCGACGCGAGCCGGACCTCCCGCTTGCACCTGAGATCCAACTACAGCTTTTTAGCTGCAACATCTTTAATATATAGAAATAGACGACAAGGCCCGGCTCCACCCAGGCCCTGGCGGGGAGCGTCTCATGTAATTCATATTCGGCCCCTGCTCCCGTTCCTGTTCCCAAAAATTAAAAATTGATTTTAAACTAAATAACTATTTCAGTTGCATCCACGCGAGTGAGAACAACAACTGTTCATAACTAATTTCTGGTTTATTCAGAGAGTTAGTTCCCTTGCAGCAAGATGGCGGAACATTTATTCGTCTCTTTCTTAAGCTCATACTTAAGTGTGCTGGAGGAAAAAATTGTTGATTTTAAACTAACTAACTATGCCAGTTGGCTCCGCGGGAGTGAGAAAAACATCTGTAGAAAATTTCATCTCAATCGGATGGACCGTTCGGGAACGCATAAAGGACACACAAGCAGAGATACAAACAAACATTCTCTTATATATATATATATACTAGCTGACCCGGCCCGGCTTCGCCCAGGCCCTGGAGGGGATCTATCTATCTATCAGTCTGTCTGTCTGCTTGTTTGTCTGTCTGTCTGTCTGTCTGGCTGACCCGGCCCGGCTTCACCCAGTCCCTGGTGGGGAGCATCTCATTTAATTAATATAAGTAGTCATATAAGCTCTCCCGTTCCCGACTATCTGTCTGTCTGTCTGACCCGGCTTCACCCAGTCCCTGGTGGGGAGCATCTCATTTTATTCATATACGTAGTCATATAAGCTCTCCCGTTCCCGACTATCTGTTTGTCTGTCTATCTGTCTGTCTGTCTGACCCGGCCCGGCTTCACCCAGTCCCTGGTAGGGAGCATGTCATTTAATTCATTCATATAAGTAGTCAAATAAGCTTCCGTTCCCGACTATCTGTCTATCTATCTGACCCGGCGTGGTTTCGCCCAGCTCCTGGCGCACAGTAACTTAAAAGAATGTCTTTTTTTTCTATTTTTTTTTTTTTAATTAATAGGGTTTGGCGGTCATCCCAGACTAGCTGGTTCCCCGCCTCCCCTGTTTTTGGCGTGGACCCTTAGTCCCACTGTGAGCTATTGCCCACAGTGGTCCACCGGGCCCACATTTAAAGTGATGCTAATGTGAGGGTTTTTTTTTTTTTTTTTTGATCACCCGGCCCCCGACCAGGCCAGGCGCACTACTGCGGGGATGCAGCAAATGCGCCCGATCTTAGCCAAGGGACCGAGATTGATCATCCCGGCCTCCGACCAGACCAAGCGCACTACTGGAGGCCAGCAAATACACTTGATCTTAGCCAAAAGGCCGAGAAGACTTAAAAGAATGTCCTTCCACACACCATTCATTATTTTTAATGAAAACTGTTTTTAATCACCGACATGACAGTTGATAAGTTTTGTAAGCAGAAAAAGATGGGTTAAAATGTTATGCATAATGCATTATTTTTATGCAAACTTTAAAAATACCTTAAAGATTATATCATTATTTAATATAACTCATATGCCTAAAAATAACTATAGACAAAGAGTTTAATAATAGTGCAGGTAAGTCCAACAATATGACTATAAAGTATATAGAAATGTTATTAAAAGTTATGCCCCTTGAAATAACTTTTCTAGAGTGAAGTCCCCCTGCTATATAGACATTAAATAATGAAAATGGAAAAGTAAATGTTATTAAATAAGTAGAAGATTTTACATTAAGAAATTATCATAGTCGGTTGCACAGGAATGAAAGGAAGACGTGTAGAAAATTTCATCTCAATCGGATGTACCGTTATCGAACGCATCCAAGACCCACAAACCCACAAACAAACATACTCTGTTTTATAGATATAGATATACTAGCTGACCCTGCCCGGCTTCGCCCAGACCCTGGTGGGGAGCATCTCATTTAATTCATATAAGTAGTCATATAAGTTCTCGTTCCCGTTACCGACTGACTGTCTGTCTGTCTGTCTGTCTGTCTGTCTGTCTGTCTGTCTGTCTGTCTGTCTGTCTGTCTGTCTGTCTGTCTGTCTGACCCGGCCCGGCATTGCCCAGCTCCTGGTGTGGAGCATCTCATTTAATTCATATAAGTAGTCATATAAGTTCCCGTTCCCGACTGTCTATCTGTCTGTCTATCTGTCTGTCTATCTGTCTGCCTGACCCTGCCCGGCTTCGCCCAGTCCCTAGTGGGGAGCATCTCATTTAATTCATATAAGTAGTCATATAAGTTCCCGTTCCCGTTACCGACTATCTGTCTGTCTGTCTGTCTGTCTGTCTGTCTGTCTGACCCGGCCCGGCATCGCCCAGCTCCTGGTGTGAAGCATCTCATTTAATTTATATAAGTAGTCATATAAGTTCCTGTTCTCGACTGTCTATCTGTCTGTCTGCCTGACCCTGTCCGGCTTCGCCCAGTCCCTGGTGGGGAGCATCTCATTTAATTCATATAAGTAGTCATATAAGTTCTCATTAAATTCATACAACAAAAAAAGTAACTTAAAAGAATGTCCTTCCACACACCATCCATTATTTTTAATGAAAACTCTTTCTAATCACCTGCATGACTACAGTAACTTCTTAAGCAAAAAAAGATGAGTTACAATGTTATGCATTGTGCATTATTTTTATGAAAACTTTGAAAATGCCTTACAGATTGTATCATTATTTATTATAACTCATATGCCGGTACATAACTATGGACAAAGAGTTTATAAATCTTTGAAAACGATGCCACAATATGACTATAAGTTATACAGAAAAGTTATGCCCCTTGAAATAACTTTTACAGAGTTAGGTCCCCTGAGATATATGAAATTATGATGAAAAATGAAATAATACTGAGTAAGCAGGCGATTTCACACTAACAAAATATCACAGTTGGCAGCGCTGGATTGAAAGGAAGGCGTGTAGAAAATTTCATCTCAATCGGATGGGCCGTTCGCGAACAAATAAAGGACATACATACATACATACATACATACATACATACATACATACATACATACATACATACATACATACATACATACATAAAGACGGAGATTGCCTTTTATATATAAGATATATATATATATATATATATATATATATATAATATATATATATATATATATAAGATATATATATATATATATATATATATATATATATATATATATATATATATATATATATATATATATATATATATATATATATATATATAAAGAATGTATGTAAGTATGTCTGTATGTATGTCTGTATATTATTTATGCGTTCGCGTATGGTCCATCCGATTGAGATGAAATGTTCTACACGTCTTCGTCTCATTCCCGTGCTGCCAACTGTCATAGTTTTTTTTAGTGTACAAACAGTTATTTACTTAATATTATTTAATATTTCAATTTACATTATAATGTATATATAGCGAGGGGACATAACTTCTAATAGCATTGCTATATATGTAAAGTTGTTGCATATTTCTCAAGTAGGTGGACCCTTTCGCTACAGTTACCTACAGGCATATGCGTTATACTCCTCCACCTAAATCCTCCTCCTCCTCCTCCCTCTCCCTGCTCCTCCTCCACCCTCCCTCTCCCTGCTCCTCCGTCCTCCTCCTCCCCCTCCCTCCTCCTCCTCTCTCCTCCTCCCTCCTCCTCCTCTCTCCTCCCTCCTGCTCCTCCCTCCTCCACCTCCCTCTTCCTCCTCCTTTTTCTTCTTCTTCTGCTGCTGCTGCTGCCGCTCCATTTACCCAAGTTAATTGTTGGGGGAAGATGTAAAGATCTTTCAAGTGCTCTTTCTAATGCTTTTTGTAAGTTGGTCTTCGTTTATCTAAGGTTGTTCTAACTGCAACCAATAAATTATTAGACAGATAGACAGACAGACAGACAGACAGACAGACAGACAGACAGACAGACAGACAGACAGACAGACAGACAGACAGACGGGAACAGGAGCTTATATGACTACTTATATGAATTAAATGAGATGCTCCCCACCAGGGGCTGGGCGAAGTCGGGTCGAGACAGACAGACAGACAGACAGACAGACAGACAGACAGATAGTCGGGAACGGGAACGGGAGCTTATGTGACTACTTAAGTGAATTAAGTGAGATGCTCCACAACGGGGACTGGGCGAAGCCGGGCCGGGTCAGACAGACAGACAGACAGACATACATACATACAGACAGACAGACAGACAGACAGACAGACAGACAGACAGACAGTCGGGAACGGGAACTTATATGACTACTTATATTAACTAAATTAGATGCTCCCCATCAGGGACTGGGCGAAGCCGGTCCGCGTCAGACAGACAGACAGACAGACAGACAGACAGACAGACAGACAGACAGACAGACAGACAGATAGATCCCCGCAAGGAGCTGGGCGAAGCCGGGCCGGGTCAGCTAGTGTGTGTGTATATGTGTATACTTGCCCTCCAATAGATCATCGTTAAAAGGTTTAAAGTGTACTAATTCCAATTACGGGACCTCGAAAGAGTCCCATATTGTTATTTTTCGATATTACCTTTCCGTGGCGGGAGTGGGTAAGTTGCTCGCATGTTGGCTTCCTTTGATGTGGTAGCGTTTCTCATGCCCCCTCTGCGGAATCGAACTCTGATTCCCCTTTATCCGTTACAAACACGGTAAGCATGTCTCATACTGTCGATATTTGATAGGGCAGACATTACAAAGATACGTCACCAGCACGTAAGCACAAAGGTAACCAGAGTCACCAGCGAAGGGCAATGATGATTGGTTTTGAATTAATAAAATGGGACGTAGATGTGTTTCCAAGGCACTAGTTATATACTGGCCAAGACCTATTGACGCGTCCTCGGGGTCCTGGCTAAAGTCAGTAGGATCGCCGATTCCTCCGAAGTCGGAGAGTGTCTGCCAGTACGGCGAGAAACCACCAGTCTGCACACCAATAAGCCAGACATGGGACAACGGATACTCACGCAAACCTCAGGTCCTGTATGACATCACACTGATGTTGGACAACAGGATGCCTTCATCCGACATACAGGACTTCACGCTGGAGTTCACAGCCAGTGAACACAAGCAAGCAAGCAAGCAACTAATAAAATACTCTTTTCGCGAGAGTCGGAGCTTAGTAAGCATTTATTAGCTCTATAATTGCCACAGTTATCTAAGCAGGATCGTGTCATCTAAGGAACCTCGACTGATTTAATGAGCCATTCACTGGGAACTGCTGTAACAGAATAGCCTGGATACGGTGGGGGTGACGTACTGACGTCAGTGTACCCCAATCCAGCAAGTTAGCTGAAACAAAAGACAAGGTACAGTAGACGTGCGTGTAAGATTGTTTAGTGCGTGATGGTCAGCGAGTATGTAGTAGAAATATTAGAGACAATTAGACAAATCTGGGGTGTGGGATTGCCGGAGTATGGGGTGAACGGTTCTTGTTTCGTTTGTGTCTGGCTGAGAAACATCCAAGGTCAGACTTGAAGGTAGTCTATGTTGTGTCTAATTCGACGGAAGTACTTGGGGCTTAAGGCGAGTAAAAGTGAACTTTCGTGAGTAATGGAAAAAGCATGATTCTTCCTCTTCTTCTTTCGTTCGCCTGAAATATGTTTATAACTGCAATGTTGTCTCTTGTATGAATCTAACAGTCTTTTTAGTTCACTCAGCGGTCCATAGAGTTTATCTTCCACGAATACAGCATTATGTTCGTGTGTCGAGTAATACCATAGTCTACTCTTGCAGAAGATAGGTGCTGATGACGGAGGCAGCCAACCAGGAGGCGCACCACAGAAATCAGGCTGCCACGCAGTTACGTCGTGAAAAAGCATGATGAAACTACTCACAGGTGGATTTAAGAGTAGCAAGTGGCAAAATTAAGAGGGTTTACACTTGAAACCGCTTTGGAAAGAGCGGGAGACTCTCTAAGACTGCTTTTGAGAGAGAGAGAGAGAGAGAGAGAGAGAGAGAGAGAGAGAGAGAGAGAGAGAGAGAGAGAGAGAGAGGGGGGGGGGGGTAGAAGAGCAGTAACGGAAAGAGGAACAGAGGACAGAATAGAACATAAGAACAGGAAATTATTTCTTGACTGAGATTAAGTCTTGGAAGGGGGTATTCACTGAGTCACTCGTGGATTCACACAGAGATGCATTGATTGATAGATTGACTCATGGATTCTCGCATTTAAAGAGTCACTCATAGAGAGCAAGTATTCAGGGAGACAATTTATGAGGGCTGGCACTCAGATAGTTTTTGAGAACAACCTTCAGTTTCAATTCTTCGAGTTATAGATACCAGGAGAAAGAGAATATGAAGTTATGAGTGGGGAATGCTGCTGAGAGTTAGCAGTGTAGTCCAGGCAAGTCAGTCTGGGCGTTTGTTTATGTGGCAATGTGCTCAGTATGAAATTGAAAACGATCTGTTTGAAGGCAATTGTGAATTCTGATAAATAAAGTTAGGCCTATATTCCGGACTTTGTGTTTGTTTATAGTTCCAGTTGTTGATTGGTGCAATGTTAGACAAGTCTAGTTTGAGGAGCAGATCACGTGAAGGCCAAATAAACAATAATGAACCCTTATACAATCAATATGCGGTCTAACACATCTGGTAGTAACAGCGCCCGTGGAGTCATAACACGCCTGATGGTGACGGTTTAAAGACAATCCTGAAGGAGAAGGCTGCTACAGGTAGTATAATTTGGCGTTACAGCCACTTTGGGGAGTAGAGGACTGTTATAGAGAGTGTAATTTGGTGCCGCGACAACCCAGGATTCACAATCAAGATAAGAACACATCTGGTGGTAACAGCTGCAACTAATGACACGGCTATACTGTCACATATAGTGTGTTAATGTGGCGCCGCGACAACCACCCCGGGTGTCGAGCACTGCTAAACTGCGGTAGCGTAGTCGATAGTCACTCGTCAGGCGGCACAATGGCAATGGGGTTCGAATTCGCATGGAGGCGAATATTTTTAATTGACCTGGATTCTCAGGTCGACCCAGCTTAAATAGGCACCAAGAAATGACTTGGGAAATGAATGCGGCCAACATGATATTACCACATCAGCCTGAAGTGTCCAGTGGTTTATACAAGTATGGATCTAGGACCGTTTTCCCAATAGGCCTTAAAGCGAATAACATGGTTGTTTACTTTTTTTTTCCCCTCCAGAATTCAAGAGAGATGCTTTTACTTAACATGGCATCATTAAGATGTTTCATTTATGAGAGATAAATATTAACCATCGCCCATGATGTGGTAACTCGGCCCCCCAAGGGGAAGTAAACAACAGTACAACTGTAAACCTAAGCATGTCGTAAAAAGCCACTAAAGAAGATTGGTCTGAGACTGGCTAGCTCACACCGTAGGAAAAAGAATCAGCCAACACCCAGCGACGAACTGGCTCTCACGGGGTTTGGCATGTGCGTTTGTGGCCTCCATTAAGATTCCCAAGGGCTGAGTAACTGACAAGAAGTTCAAGAAAATTATTACTAACATGATGTGCTCATTTGTGCCCCAGACTCACTAAAGATCAAAATATGTTCGGTCCTTTTGTAAAGCCTAGTTTGATATACACTGAAAATTCCATAAATAAAACTCAGTATGCAGATCAACGTAATTCCGTGATATTTGCTGTACATCTCTCCAGGGATGAACCGCCAATTCTCAGTGTATGCATAATGATGGTAATTTGCGTGCGTGAACTTTGTCCTAGCGCGTTAGTCACTTCAGCCGCCACTTTGGCTGACCAGATCTATGTTGATAGGACGTGTTCAAATGCTCCACAGCAGTATTGGGATGGACACAAAATTGGTCTCTATAATCTGACGTACCATATTCACTCATCCTAGGTTTGTTAAACTTCACCTGCTGCAGGCAACAGTTTTCTTGTAAGTAAAACAGTAATGGGCCAATTTACACGCATAAAGGCGCTCCCAGGGTGTCTAGTTGGCCATGCGTCGAAGTGCACTTGTTCCTGTAGCAGGTAACCATTTTCTTGTGCGTAAAACGGTAATGGGCCAATTTACACGCACAAAGGCGCGCCCAGGGTGTCTAGTTGGCCATGCGTCGAAGTGCACTTGTTCCTGCAGCGAGCAGCCATTTTCTTGTGAGTAACAAAAACAAAAGGGCGATTCTACACGTTGTAAGGCCACTGGGCATAAAGTGCTGGTCTATATTTGTATAGAAAAGTTAGTTGCATGTCCATCACAGGACGCCGCAGTCAACGCCAGCACTTTTGAATGTTTGTGATTTCTTGGCAAAGTTTACGTTCAGTAGTTTGCCATTGCTTTCTGAACGATCGGCACTCATTCCATTTTGTAACAACCAACGCAAGATGGTCTGATGCCAAAACGCCTGCAGCTGTGTTTCGAACACGGTATGCGGAATTACGAATTGCGTCCATAACCCCTTTGCCACAGCGCCGGTGTTTGTATATAAATGGTGCCCATGTTAGGATAAGGGGAGGGTTCGATGCCCACACTCGTCGTTCCCCACGTGGGGGGGGGGGGAGGGGAAGAGACTGGCCACCTATTCCTCCGTGCACTCTGACCTAAACATGTGATGGTGATAGCACTTCACACATCTCCGCGGACTCTGATCTAAATATGTGATGGTGGTAGCACTTCACACACCTCCGTGCACTCTGGCCTAAACATGTAATGGTGGTAGCACTTCACACATCTCCGCGGACTCTGATCTAAATATGTGATGGTGGTAGCACTTCACACACCTCCGTGCACTCTGGCCTAAACATGTAATGGTGGTAGCACTTCACACACCTCCGCGCACTCTGACCTAAACATGGGATGGTGGTAGCACTTCACACACCTCGGTGCACTCTGACCTATACATGTGATGGTGGTAGCACTTCACACACCTCCGCGCACTCTGACCTAAACATGTGATGGCGGTAGCACTTCACACACCTCCGTGCACTCTGACCTAAACATGTTAGTTAGTTAGTTAGTCGCGGTTCCATCTTCACGGCAACGGGTCGTCCCCATATTGCTCCGTTCCTGTGCCAGTGAATACCACACAAAATGCTCCTCACTGCCCCATGTGAACAATGGAATAGACAGGAGTGTCGGCAAGCCAACAGCCCACACAGGTACACTGTGCATAATGCCGCCGCCAGAATCCCAACACAAAAGTCCTCCACGAAAAATACAGTTCATCGTCGATGGAAACAGCAGTCACCAGAAAGACTTCATTGACCCGGATTTTATCCCATATGGCTCGGTCTCTTTCCGCAGGGCGACCCACCGAAAGCGCCGCACAAAGCATGAACTTCGTAACTACAGCGCCGACTCCCAGGAGTCTCCTGAAAAAAGTACTCGTGAACCGAAAAGGCAAACCAGTCAATCCACTAACAGCCGGCCGCCATCGTTCCGAACACGCAGTTCATGCTAAAAACAACCGCGGACAGATGCAAAAGCATTCCACGCGAAATACACAGCTCACAGTGTCGCGCCACGCACTCACTCAGTATCAGGACGACAGAACCATAGCCTCCTTAGTCGCCTCTTACGACATGCATGGTAGGCACTCTGACCTAAACATGGGATGGTGGTAGCACTTCACACACCTCCGTGCACTCTGACCTAAACATGTGATGGTGGTAGTACTTCACATACCCACAGCTGCTTCCTGCTATGGAGCTGGTTTGTGTATTATCTGATATTTACCCAGTTTAGGCTTAGATCAATTTGGTCATTTAAAAATAATTAGATCCGATGCGGATTCGAACCCATAACCACTAGGTGGTATGTATATCAACTATACATTATGACAAGAGGGTTACTCCCCCATGTATATATATGCTAACTATGGTGTTTGTCCATCAAGAATAATGATGACCATTCATTTAATCTTGTGGTGCTGAAAGTATGAACCGTGAGTTGTAAGATGGCTGGTACGGCCTATTTGGGCTCGAAATGTTCTTCACGTTCCAGGAGGAGCACCTCCTGCGATTATTGTCCAGCCTTTTTTTCACAGCTCTTGCAGTCCTGTTTGCTTCACAAGTGACTACACACTTGTGTAATGATGTACGCCACGAATTTTGACCTTGGCAGCAGTCTCCCAAGTGCCGTGATGAGTTCCAATAGTGATTACCACAATGCAGCTTACCGTAAAAAATATGTTTAGGGAACCTGTGATCTGGCATGTGAGTAAAATTACCAGCCCAGCGAATTCATTAGTAATGTGGATACTGGTGAACGCTCTTTCTAAGACTTCAGTGCATGGGATCTTGTCTTGCCATTTAATCTTCAATAGCTTCCTAAGGCAGACTGTGTGGAAGTGGTTTAATTTCCGGATCATGTCACAGATAAACAGTCCATGTTTCACAAGCATATAGCAGTGTGGATAATACAACTGCTTTGTAGACTTTCAGCTTTGTTTGCAGGCTTATTCCATTTTTGTCCAACACATTCTTGTACAGTCTGCCAAAGGCCGCGCTGGTCTTGGAGATTCTTGTATTCATTTCGTAATCGATTGTGGCAGCTTGAATGTCAACTATACATGACTATAAGAGGGACACTCTCTGTATGTGTATCTTCTTCTTTCTTCTTTGCGTTCATCCGGAGTGATTTTTTCAGATGTGATTGCGGTGTGTCTGGTTAGGCACCCTCGGGTCGAAACCCTCAGGCCAACACATCCGACTTTTAGCGTGCATTTTTGACCAGGTTAGCAATCCTGGGAGACTCTCACTTTTGTGGTACCGTCCACATCTCAGCTGGTCTAGTTGGAACAGTCGAAGACTACACGGTCATCCCTCAAGTGAAGGCAGGGACAGTCCACAGCATTTTCCGCCATCCTGGGTGGCTTCCATAATTGCAGAGCCGGCACATAACGCTCTGGTGCTGGGTCCACCGAGGGAATCGTCACGTCCTGCTCATGGCTGTTTTAATTCCTCACTTCAATATATTGGGCATTTCGCTCGCCCTGGGCCGTTCCTGCACAAACCAGTCAGCTCTGCGGTTGGTTTCCACTAAGCGAGTTTTCGGACATGTGCTTGTCCCTGTACCCATCAGAGCTGTTCCAGGCACGGCGGACATTCGGAAAACTACCTAGTCAGAGCTGTTCCGAACAAGAGCGGCATTCGGAAACTAGGTAGTCAGAGCTGTTCCTAGCACGGGAGACATTCGGACGAGACATTTCACTCGGACGTAAATGCGTAGTGTCAATTTTTAGTTTGCCACCCGTAGGACGACACTTCCGACTTCCGGCGGGCATTTTTTAGTGAGGTTAGCCTTCCTCTGGTTTCGAGACACGTTAGACTGTTGTAATGTCACCCACATCTCAGCTGGTCAAGATCGAACGATCAACGATATCGTTGTCTGCCCTCAAGGGAAGGCAGGGGCAGACCATGGGCATTATCTCGCTATCCAAGGAGGCTTCCATAATTGCAGAGCCGGCACATATTGCTCTGAGACTGGGCTCACCCAAGGAGTTTCCACGTCCTGCTCATGGCTGCTTTAGTTCCTCACTTCCATGTGTTGGGCATCCCACTTGCCACTGATCGCTCAATCACACACCAGGAGCGGTCAGACTGCGAGTGACATCCACTCGGTAAGCTTTTGCTTGTGACTTCAGACCACGCAATAGGTTCGCTCGCCGTGCGTTCCATTTTGCGTTG
Organism: Cepaea hortensis; assembly: GCA_963921405.1. Classification (NCBI taxonomy): domain Eukaryota; kingdom Metazoa; phylum Mollusca; class Gastropoda; order Stylommatophora; family Helicidae; genus Cepaea; species Cepaea hortensis. The sequence goes on from OY992882.1 coordinate 72,729,097, forward strand.
ATGAGACATTATTCCACTTTTGTCTACACTCTCTATGAGTTAGATACAGACAGTTTCCGTAACCCTTCGACTGGGGCACCTTTCTGACTTTTTTGTACTCGCTCACGAGGTAGGCTACATGTGCTGCCGGCTCAGCACCTTACCTTCATGCAGCAGTGAACGGGAAACGGCCAGGCCCCTTCATCCGGGAATCTCTCATATCCCCCAGCTGGGAGCCCTCGAACATGTATCAGACCTGAGCATGTAGCTTGCTCAGTATCATGTTTCTATTTTCCGGTAGACGGGTATCAGCCTGGCTCTAAGATCCGAGGGTTTGTGGCTTAGAGGCGTTCAGCCACAGCCCTCGACAGGGAGCCTTAAGAGTTTTGTCCGGACCAAGAAATTCTGCCTTTGTGCACCTCATTTAAATTTTGACTGCTATCCTCAGTCTATGCCTGCAGAGCAGCAGGTTGTGTCTCTCTTAGTCTGGTCCCTATCCCATAAGCTGTCCGATATGTAATTTTTCACCCATCGGCAAGCAAATGGGGTCTATGGGACACGCAAGCTCCCCCACCACGTCAAGGTGGAGACACATCGGGGGAGCTGTATGTGTATGTATGCTAACTATACATAACTACAAGATGGATACCCCCTGTATGTGTATGTATGTTAACTATACATAACTACAAGGGGGGATACTCCCTGTATGCCAACTACACATAACTACAAGAGGGACACTCTATATGTGTATGTATGCTAACTATACATAACAACAAGAGGGACACTCCCTGTATGTGTATGTATGTTAACTATACATAACTACAAGATGGATACTCCCTGTATGTATGGTAACTATACATAACTACAAGAGGGACACCCCCTGTATGTCAACTATACATAACTACAAGAGGGACATTCCCTGTATGTCAACTATACATAACTACAAGAGGGACACTCCCTGTATGTCAACTATACATACTACAAGAGGGACATACCCTGTATGTCAACTATACATAACTACAAGAGGGACACTCCCTGTATGTCAACTATACATGACTACAAGAGGGACACTCCCTGTATGTCAACTATACATTACAAGAGGGACATTCCCTGTATGTCAGCTATAAATGACTACAAGAGGGACATTCCCTGTATGTCAGCTATACATAACTACAAGAGGGACACTCCCTGTATGTATGGTAACTATACATAACTACAAGAGGGACACTCCCTGTATGTCAACTATACATTTCAAGAGGGACATTCCCTGTATGTCAGCTATAAATGACTACAAGAGGGACATTCCCTGTATGTCAACTATACATAACTACAAGAGGGACATTCCCTGTATGTCAGGTATAAATGACTACAAGAGAATTGGCTAGGACTACAGTCTTGCACTTGGTGGGACATGGGTTGTAATCCCCATTAAAATCATTTTATCACTAAAATAAACATCCTAGCTAGACACAGACTGTGTAGTGACTCCCTGGTCACGTGATGTTTGTATTTCAGCCTGTCACAACCCTCCCAACACATACCTGCAGTGATACAAAAGCCATAATGATAGCATTTTACAATACAAAATGACATCAGTAAATTTTCTCTACATCCTTGTGTAGATGAGGAATGGAGAAGAAATGTGTGTGTGGTATATTTATGTCATCAACAAGCCAACAAAAACCGTATGTTGGAGAAACTAAATATAGACAATCAAGGTTACAGCAACTACAATCAGTACATCCTGGGACAAACTTCTAGGCAAGGCTAACCTCCTGTGGATTTTACCAGAGTGCAGTGAAAATTATTTCTAACACAAAGGCACAGAGCACAGACAATCACAAGTATGAAGTTGTGAAGCAAAATAACATGTGATGACATGTAACTTCACAAATACACATAAGATGTGAAAGAACACACGTGAATTTCTCAAGGGTTCACTTTATTTCAAAAGATAACACATCAATAAGAAAACCAAACTGTGAAAACACATAGTGACTAAATACAAGGGAGATAATATACACAAGTCAGTGTCCAATCTCTTACAGACAGTACTAGCCTCCCTCCAATAAGCTTGCAACTCACTGTTCAACAAAGAATCTTCACAAATCATCCCATCTGCCATCTTTTTACACTGACAGGCAGAACAAGTCATAAGCTGAACAAGAAAGTTACAATGAGTTTGTAGGGCAAACAAGTGGAATCATTCTGAGTATACCTTTATAATACAATGCTGCTGTTCATGTGTAGACATACATGCAGGATGAGTTCTGTGTGTTACCAGCTGTACACAAGTGATGAACAAGCCTGTAAACACACAGTCTCTGCTATCTATTGCCACCTACAGATGAGTTCTGTGTGTTACCTACCAGCTGTACACAAGTGATGAACAAGCCTGTAAACACACAGTCTCTGCTATCTATTGCCACCTACAGATGAGTTCTGTGTGTTACCTACCAGCTGTACACAAGTGATGAACAAGCCTGTAAACACACAGTCTCTGCTATCTATTGCCACCTACAGATGAGTTCTGTGTGTTGCCTACCAGCTGTACACAAGTGATGAACAAGCCTGTAAACACACAGTCTCTGGTATCTACTGCCACCTACAGATGAGTTCTGTGTGTTACCAGCTGTACACAAGTGATGAACAAGCCTGTAAACACACAGTCTCTGCTATCTATTGCCACCTACAGATGAGTTCTGTGTGTTACCTACCAGCTGTACACAAGTGATGAACAAGCCTGTAAACACACAGTCTCTGGTATCTATTGCCACCTACAGATGAGTTCTGTGTGTTACCTACCAGCTGTACACAAGTGATGAACAAGCCTGTAAACACACAGTCTCTGGTATCTATTGCCACCTACAGATGAGTTCTGTGTGTTACCAGCTGTACACAAGTGATGAACAAGCCTGTAAACACACAGTCTCTGCTATCTATTGCCACCTACAGATGAGTTCTGTGTGTTACCAGCTGTACACAAGTGATGAACAAGCCTGTAAACACACAGTCTCTGGTATCTATTGCCACCTACAGATGTGTTCTGTGTGTTACCAGCTGTACACAAGTGATGAACAAGCCTGTAAACACACAGTCTCTGGTATCTATTGCCACCTACAGATGAGTTCTGTGTGTTACCTACCAGCTGTACACAAGTGATGAACAAGCCTGTAAACACACAGTCTCTGGTATCTATTGCCACCTACAGATGAGTTCTGTGTGTTACCTACCAGCTGTACACAAGTGATGAACAAGCCTGTAAACACACAGTCTCTGCTATCTATTGCCACCTACAGATGAGTTCTGTGTGTTACCTACCAGCTGTACACAAGTGATGAACAAGCCTGTAAACACACAGTCTCTGCTATCTATTGCCACCTACAGATGAGTTCTGTGTGTTACCTACCAGCTGTACACAAGTGATGAACAAGCCTGTAAACACACAGTCTCTGGTATCTACTGCCACCTACAGATGAGTTCTGTGTGTTACCAGCTGTACACAAGTGATGAACAAGCCTGTAAACACACAGTCTCTGCTATCTATTGCCACCTACAGATGAGTTCTGTGTGTTACCTACCAGCTGTACACAAGTGATGAACAAGCCTGTAAACACACAGTCTCTGGTATCTATTGCCACCTACAGATGAGTTCTGTGTGTTACCTACCAGCTGTACACAAGTGATGAACAAGCCTGTAAACACACAGTCTCTGGTATCTATTGCCACCTACAGATGAGTTCTGTGTGTTACCAGCTGTACACAAGTGATGAACAAGCCTGTAAACACACAGTCTCTGCTATCTATTGCCACCTACAGATGAGTTCTGTGTGTTACCAGCTGTACACAAGTGATGAACAAGCCTGTAAACACAGTCTCTGGTATCTATTGCCACCTACAGATGAGTTCTGTGTGTTACCAGCTGTACACAAGTGATGAACAAGCCTGTAAACACACAGTCTCTGGTATCTATTGCCACCTACAGATGAGTTCTGTGTGTTACCTACCAGCTGTACACAAGTGATGAACAAGCCTGTAAACACACAGTCTCTGGTATCTATTGCCACCTACAGATGAGTTCTGTGTGTTACCTACCAGCTGTACACAAGTGATGAACAAGCCTGTAAACACACAGTCTCTGGTATCTATTGCCACCTACAGATGAGTTCTGTGTGTTACCAGCTGTACACAAGTGATGAACAAGCCTGTAAACACACAGTCTCTGGTATCTATTGCCACCTACAGATGAGTTCTGTGCGTTACCTACCAGCTGTACACAAGTGATGAACAAGCCTGTAAACACACAGTCTCTGGTATCTATTGCCACCTACAGATGAGTTCTGTGTGTTACCAGCTGTACACAAGTGATGAACAAGCCTGTAAACACACAGTCTCTGCTATCTATTGCCACCTACAGATGAGTTCTGTGTGTTACCAGCTGTACACAAGTGATGAACAAGCCTGTAAACACACAGTCTCTGCTATCTATTGCCACCTACAGATGAGTTCTGTGTGTTACCTACCAGCTGTACACAAGTGATGAACAAGCCTGTAAACACACAGTCTCTGGTATCTATTGCCACCTACAGATGAGTTCTGTGTGTTACCTACCAGCTGTACACAAGTGATGAACAAGCCTGTAAACACACAGTCTCTGGTATCTATTGCCACCTACAGATGAGTTCTGTGTGTTACCAGCTGTACACAAGTGATGAACAAGCCTGTAAACACACAGTCTCTGGTATCTATTGCCACCTACAGATGAGTTCTGTGCGTTACCTACCAGCTGTACACAAGTGATGAACAAGCCTGTAAACACACAGTCTCTGGTATCTATTGCCACCTACAGATGAGTTCTGTGTGTTACCAGCTGTACACAAGTGATGAACAAGCCTGTAAACACACAGTCTCTGCTATCTATTGCCACCTACAGATGAGTTCTGTGTGTTACCTACCAGCTGTACACAAGTGATGAACAAGCCTGTAAACACACAGTCTCTGCTATCTATTGCCACCTACAGATGAGTTCTGTGCGTTACCTACCAGCTGTACACAAGTGATGAACAAGCCTGTAAACACACAGTCTCTGGTATCTATTGCCACCTACAGATGAGTTCTGTGTGTTACCAGCTGTACACAAGTGATGAACAAGCCTGTAAACACACAGTCTCTGGTATCTATTGCCACCTACAGATGAGTTCTGTGTGTTACCTACCAGCTGTACACAAGTGATGAACAAGCCTGTAAACACAGTCTCTGGTATCTATTGCCACCTACAGATGAGTTCTGGCCCACATGTTCCTTTAGAGTGCCTAGAGGGCAGCTAAAGTTTGTATTCAGAGTCAAATGTGAGGCCTGAACTGTGTGGAGTGTAGACATGGTAGTCTATATCTGCACTTGATAGTCCCTGCATCTGATTCTCCTCCCACCTCTACAATTTGAGAAAAGGGTCATTAGGTCCCATGCAACTGTCATTCTACTGACGTGTTATGATTGGGGGTATTTATGTTGCTTCCTTTCTACCTGTGCTTGCAGAGTTTTTCTGCTCGTTTCTCTTCCTGTATTATCTTGTTTTAGTACTTCTTCCTGCAGGTTTACCTTGTTATCATGTCCGTTTAGTTTGAGTCTTGGTCCTCATCTAGCTATATAGCCAGAACTTTCTGGGTTTAGTCCGAGTCTTGGTCTTCATCTAGCTATATAGCCAGAGCTTCATGGGTTTAGTCCCACTCTTGGTCTTCATCTAGCTATATAGCCAGAACTTTCTGGGTTTAGTCCGAGTCTTGGTCTTCATCTAGCTATATAGCTAGAGCTTCCTGGGTTTAGTCCGAGTCTTGGTCTTCATCTAGCTATGTAGCTAGAGCTTTCTGGGTTTAGTCCCATTCTTGGTCTTCATCTAGCTATATAGCTAGAACTTTCTGGGTTTAGTCCCATTCTTTGTCTTCATCTAGCTATATAGCTAGATCTTTCTGGGTTTAGTCCCATTCTTCGTCTTCATTTAGCTATATAGCTAGATCTTTCTGGGTTTAGTCCCATTCTTCGTCTTCATCTAGCTATATAGCTAGATCTTTCTGGGTTTAGTCCCATTCTTCATCTTCATCTAGCTATATAGCCAGATCTTTCTGGGTTTAGTCCCATTCTTGGTCCTCATCTAGCTATATAGCTAGATCTTCCTGGGTTTAGTCCGAGTCTTGGTCCTCATCTAGCTATATAGCTAGAGCTTCCTGGGTTTAGTCCCACTCTTGGTCTTCATCTAGCTATATAGCTAGAGCTTCCTGGGTTTAGTCCCATTCTTGGTCTTCATCTAGCTATATAGCTAGAGCTTTCTGGGTTTAGTCCCACTCTTGGTCTTCATCTAGCTATATAGCTAGAGCTTCCTGGGTTTAGTCCCATTCTTGGTCTTCATCTAGCTATATAGCTAGAGCTTTCTGGGTTTAGTCCCACTCTTGGTCTTCATCTAGCTATATAGCTAGAGCTTCCTGGGTTTAGTCCCATTCTTGGTCATCTAGCTATATAGCTAGAACTTCCTGGGTTTAGTCCCATTCTTGGTCTTCATCTAGCTATATAGCTAGAGCTTTCTGGGTTTAGTCCCACTCTTGGTCTTCATCTAGCTATATAGCTAGAGCTTCCTGGGTTTAGTCCGAGTCTTGGTCTTCATCTAGCTATATAGCTAGAGCTTCCTGGGTTTAGTCCGAGTCTTGGTCTTCATCTAGCTATATAGCTAGAGCTTCCTGGGTTTAGTCCGAGTCTTGGTCTTCATCTAGCTATATAGCCAGAGCTTTCTGGGTTTAGTCCCATTCTTGGTCTTCATCTAGCTATGTAGCTAGAGCTTTCTGGGTTTAGCACAGCCATTGTTGAATGGCTTGCATTCTTGAAAGATATCAAAAGAATTCTATTTTCTGCATCTCTGTAGATTCGATGCAAATGGTGGTAATCATTTCTGTAATGTCATTGTTTTTAATCATATATAATTCTAATCACATAATAATATTAATTTTACATAATATTTCTCAAACAGTCTGAAGGTTAATGCAAATTAATGTTACATTATAAAGCCTTGTGTATTTATTCCTATAAGATCACCTGCAAAATGTAACAAATCACAACAGCCAGTAGGATTATTGGGTGAATACTAAATGACAGACAAAAGAGAGTCAAAGAAAGAAGCAGAAGTTACTTACCTACAACTGACAATGAAAGCAAAATTGAATGTACAGTACTTATTTCTCAAAGCAAAGTCATTACAACAAGGAAGCCACACACCTCCAGCCGACACTTTCCGCCATGAGGTGCCTGGCTGCAGAGTTCAGGAGGCCTATCTCATCCTCATAATGTTCTCACGTGATAACTGCATGTTTACTGCTTTGTCTATTCATGAACACTTTATCTAAACAAGTGATTGTGATGTGACTGTTCATTGAGTTGATTTCATGTCTTGTGTTGACTGTATTGACATATTCATAAATTCTGTCCCCACAATGTGTGCTACATTTTGTAACAAGGTCAAGACCCATATCACACACCCTAGGCACACTGGGCTTGTGGTGTTAGACCCATCAGCACTCCGTGGGGGGGGGGGGGGGGGGGGGGGGGGGGGGGTGGTGGTGGCCAGTCACATGCTGGCCACCGTGACTTCCTGGTACACAGTTTAGGGTGGCATGCAATCACATTCTGAAATGCTTCATCAGGTGGTTTCAGCATGTCAAAGCAGGTGATTCCACCATGTGAAAGAAGGTGATTCCACAGTGTGATTGCAAGTGAAAGAGGTGATGCCCCCCCATGTGATTCCAATAAGTGAAAGTAAATAACTCCAGCAAGTAAAAGCAGTTGATCCCAACAAGTGAAAGCAGGTGACTCCAGCAAGTGAAAGCTGGGATCCCCAGCAAGTGAAAGCATACTACAATCAACCGGGGTCAAGATGTCACAAGACCAGGACTTATGGTGGCTACAACCTGCAGCATCTCTCAGTGGTGTGGTCTACCCAGACAAGGTTCCCTGTCTGGTGAATGTTTCAAGGACTGACATACCTCTAGTCACATGTGAAGCTCAAGTGCTGGTACTGCACACCCACGCTGGCTCCTGTGCTTGGAGAAGGGAAGGAGAGTCCCACAACACAGTCCCCTTATAGATGTACTTAGGTACCAGTTTGAGTGGAAAGTCTCTACACCAGCCTTACTCCAACTCATGCAAGCACCTTTCAAGGCTCAGATGAGTTGAAAGATAAATCAGCAGACTCAGGGGTTAGAACTGAAGTCTTCCAGAGGCCATCCCTCCAACCCACCATCATCTGGTACTTTCAGTAAAACATCCATGCATCTTGAATTCTGTTACACTGAAATTTGATCAAATGCACAAATTTACAGATAAAGTTCTGAAAACCTCAGAAACACAGACACAAGTTTTGTGAGATTACATTACACATGTAAACAGACTAAGCAGACAGCATAGATGATTCTGCTACACTCCGTAACACTTGTGACCTCATGTGACTAGTGGAACAGAATAAGGAGAAATATGCCCCTTACTCAAAGCGCAATCTACATGTACAAATAAATACATATCTCAGACAAATATTCAAGATAGGAATTAGTTGCACAGCACTGTCCAAGAAATGAAACCACTGTGTGCTGTGTTAAATATCACTGTTTGAATATAACTAAGAAAAGCAAAGATGATATGACAAGTATGAAGCAGATACTGCCTATTTAACCCCGTCAGTCCCAGACCAGATGCCAAAGGGGGCAGACAATAACAAGTGAACAATATTCACAGACATATATACACCTGACACAAACCAGAGACATTACTGACAGTTACACAGGAACATCAGGAGAAATATTTGTATAGATGGCGTGTTCAGTAATTAAATATTGCGTATAAATAGACAATATATGTAGAGAATTCTGTACACCAAAATCACATTTGTGTCAATTACTTCAGTTTCTCCATGATGCCCTAATTACAAGTATCAAAAACAAACATTAAAGTGAAGAAATGCCATTTATACACTCGTTATCAAATATTCTCAGTAATCAAAGCAATAGTTGTTGATGCAATGAAATATTAACATTGGTTTGAACTTTTCTGTCTAGAAAATGATGACATGATTCAAAACAAAGGGTATGCCCATAATTGTAATATTAAAATATAAAGCTTTGAGTGATGCATGAATGTTGCACACAAGAAATGCTGTAAAGTGTCATGACCAGAAGAATAAACACAAGCTGGCGGTAAACATCAATGCTAAACAAATCAGACATGATCACTGGGGAAGCCAGGTTTCTTTAGTATGCTTGACCAAATTATAAAAAGTAGAAGAGTGTAGCTGACACAGATTGGGATTTACAGGCTAGGTCAAGGGCACATCAGACTTGTCCTGGGACTGATAGACCTAAACTGTATCAACAAGGAAGTGAATACAGCATGAGACAATAGACCACCAATAAATGAATATGTGAATATAGCATGAGAAAATAGACCAATGATAAGTGAATATCTAAATAGAGCATGAGAAACTGGACCAACAATAAGTGAAAACTGTATCAAGAAATAAGTGAACAACTGAATATAGCATGAGAAAATAGACCAACAATAAGAGACTATTAGTCAGAAAACTCACAAACATTCATGATAAACTTCAATAGAAACTGTGTTAGTTGTAAGAAATATTTTGAGAAAAAAAAAAGTGGAATAAGAGAGTACAATTTGAAAAAGGACATTCGCAAGAACAAAAATAGAAAATGAAACATCAAATATTTATAAATCTCTAGATCTAGACAATATTACAGTGAAATCTAAAATTATGTGCGGTTGTAGAGGAAAGTGATTTGACAAAGCCTGAATGGCAACAGAAGAAACAATCCTAGTGCTCAGACGAAAGCATTTACCAGCCTCAGATCGCAATACAAACAGGCTACTTGAACATAACAAAACTATTTGACTTTTTTTGGGGGGGGGGGGGGGGGGGGGGGAAAGAAACACAACAATCTTGGAAGTGAGACGCATGAGTTAGTGGCAGTGAGAGACTGAAACATGTTTGCTGCACCTACATTCAAGCAGACAGTTAAACAAGGGCACCAGTGTGTTCAATTATCTTGTATATGCTTGCACAAAGTGACAGAAGACAAGCACAGTCTAGACAGCTTCCTGTTGCACAGCATGGGTCTCAGTGAATGATGTAACACACATGTATCAAAATGTGACCTACTGAAATCATCATTTATAACTCACAAAAGGTCTGGTGTGTACTGACTGTCAATATACCATAATGAGAACACTGCTTACACAAGTCATTTCCCAAACTATGTTGTTGATACTAACCAATAATGATTCCATGAGAATGTCATCCATCTCACTTAAATAACAATCAATTGTCGATTTCACAAGTCTAAAAGTTAGACAGGCTGCAGAAAACTGTCCAGATGAACTAACTCAGCTGACACAATGAACAACTACATGCATGAATGACCAACAGAAGCTAATATTATGTTGTGAACATCGCAGAAGGTACTGAAGAAATGACTGAGTTCATTTCAAGACAAATCACATGACCAGTTAAGTATGTGCTGGATTAATGAACGGTTGACAATGATTACTTGTATAACATGGAGTCTGTGCATGATTACTTTTGTTAACTGACATTTTTGAAGCACTCTTTGATGTTGCAATTTAAAAAAATAATAGGCCGTTAATATTACAAAATCAAATAATTCTGATCGTGTCCCTATAACATTACAACATGGTGTAGTGGTGATAATTTGCAGATTGTATCACTACATGTTGAACATAAGATATAGATGCCTGTAGCACAGGAAATGACCAGGATCCATGGGCTTTTTCATAACATTAGACACATGGGTGGTTACTATAACAATGAATGCTGGGTACTTAACTATCACAATGAATGACGGGTGCTGTAATGGGTACCTATCTATAACAATGAATGTATACATCACAAAGAATAAATAAGTACCTATCTATAACAATGAATGTATACATCACAAAGATTAAATAAGTACCTATCTATAACAATGAATGAAGGGTATCTATCTTTATCAATCAATGATTGGCACCGATCTTTATCAATCAATGATGGGCACCTATCTTTATCAATAAATTGTGGGTATCTTATCTTTATAAATACATGGTGGGCACCTATCTATATAAATAAATTGTGGGTACCTTCGTAAAAATATGAATGAAGGGTACCTCCTAAAAATACAATGAATTCTGGGTACTTATCTATAACAATGAATGATGGATATCTAACTATAACAATGAATGATGGATTACCTGACTATAACAATGAATGATGGATTACCTGACTATAACAATGAATGATGGATAATTATGATGAAAAATGGATGAAGGGATCCTGTAATGACCTATGGTTACCTATCATGAGCAATGGATAATAGAAAACAGATGCAGTGTAGACCAACTACCATGTTATCAATGCATTTATTTTGTTTTAAATGACATAAGGGCAGACATGAAAGAAAGACAACATATCTCTTGAATTACCTGCAATTATTTTAGAAAAGAAATTAAAGAAGTATCTGGAAAGCCGTAGAAACAGATGCACAGATGGTATATAACGTGAGAGACCATTTGTTGCATAAAACATAAATTGTAAATCAGGTGAGATATCGACAAATAAGCATGTTTCTATTGGCTGCAATCCTAATGTTTCAAATGCAAGATATGGGAAGCAATCAGTGATGAGTCTCAGCGTGTACACTGGAAGCTCCAGAAGCTGTTGACTGTCAGAAATATATACTAGAAGTGCAGACATATTTCCATGTGCTGCCTTCAGCTTTTGTGTATATTCAAAGACAATGAAATAAATATCAAAACATTAGATAAAGCTCTTAAGGAAATATTATAGTTTGCACATCTAAGAAGAATCAGCTGAGCATGTTAAATATGAGATAAAAATTATGTTGCACAATTCACTTAAAGCAATATATTTTAATTATAAACAAAATCAAAGGAATTAGACACACAAACATTAGACTCCAATCCTACATTCTAGCAGTCATGTTGTTGCTTCCTTTGTAAACCAAGCATAGCTAATATGTGAAAGATGTTTACTATAACAGAGTTCCTCAAGACATGATGGTGAATGTTTGCTATAATAGAGTTTATCATGACATGGTGGTGAATATTTGCTTTAACAGAGTTCATCAAGTTATGTTGGTGAATATTTGCTTTAACAGAGTTCCTCAAGTTATGTTGGTGAATGTTTGCTATAACAGAGTTCCTCAAATCATGTTGGTAAATGTTTCCTTACAGGTCAGCTTCAATTCTTGTTACGCTGCATATAATTCTGTTTGAGCTTTGTAATCTCTTTTTAAGAACCTTAAACAAAATGTTTAAAATAAAAAAATTTTTTTTTCAAGTTGAGAAATAAACATGAAGATGGTCAAGCTAGAAACACAAGTTTCTCATTGCTACTGAGAGGTCATGTTCATAACATTAGCTAGCACTTCATTCTTGTGCCTGCATGTACTGTACTAGGGGAGATGATAATATTCACACCTGCTAACCAAATCTCTGTACACAACACAAATTCTGTAAACCCATTCATTTCACACAGTGCTGCCACCAACAGAAAATGATGTTACTAGACAATTTGAAGACATGCATACAAGGAAAATAGATTAAAAAAAATTGTGATTTCCAACAATGGAAAATAGTCTTCTGGTTTATATTTGTGTTAGTATTTGTGCCATCTTATATGGAACCAGAGACAAATGTGACCCAGAGCATGTACATCTATTATAACCATAACAACAAATGCTGTATGAGACCTGTATCAGATGTACTTGACAGGGGGGATAAGTGGTCTCGAGGTATGGTGTCCGCCTCGAGTGCTGGAGGCTCCGGGTTCAAGCCCCGGTGAGGGCCGGAATTTTTTTCACTGGACTTTTAGTAACAAAATTTCCCCTGGTCTCTGGGTAGTGAGATCGGACGCCCGTGTGTATTGTTGTGCACGTAAAAAATCCCCTGGCAGTTGGAAATTACAAAAAGTGTAGCCTATCGGCACTGCCTGGGCAAAATTTCGAGTTAAAAATCTACCCAAAATATTTCAGGATCCTCGCCGGTGCTACGGAGTTCGTGCACTGAGCTGAGATTCTCCGGACTCAGGCTTGAGTTAGGAGTAGAACGGAGCACTTATGGGTTGCACCCATGTGCCGTGATGTTGATCCGTCGACTAAACTAAACTAAACTAGCTGTATGAGGCCATATTTTCTAATGTCACAGAAAAAGCTGCCAGCCTGATCATGCCTATCATTGTTATAAAGTTACAAAACATCCCACTGATTTAGTTACATTGACATGACCAGGTTAGTCTCCCACTCTAATAGACAGACACTGCAAGGTGATGAAATTCTACCCCGATTCAGGTGAGAAACAGACTCACTGCCTTCTGTACCAAGTGAGAACCAAAAACTGTCACCCCTCTATAGTCAGTGATGCATGCAGCACAGTAGGTCTCTGTGAAGTGAGCACCGTCTACATCGAGCTGGTTTAATAACGACCTTTTTCCAGTTCAGATAATTCCATACAATCATATAGTCAATGTAGTGAGATTATTGGACCATCACAAAGGCAACTTGGTGGTTGGTGTGCAAAGTCTTACATTCAACACTGTAGTGTATCTTATTACTTGATAGATTATATCATAAAGCTGTTAACTCTTGGCCACCCAGTTTCATTCTTATGAAGGTGGAGGTCCTGTGCTGATGTTCAAGGAACCTATAGAGGAAGCTAATAATCTCTGGAGATGGCCATAGTAGCTTTTCTCTTGAATTTCAAAGTGTAAGGCTGCGGCTAAAGGCACTCACAGATAAAGTTACTTATTGTTTCACAATGTTAAGGTGAGAGCAATTTCTGCACATGGGTGCATGTTGAGATAATGGTGAGAGCAATGTCTGCACATGGGTGCATGTTGAGATAATGGTGACAGCAATGTCTGCACATGGGTGCATGTTGAGATAATGGTGACAGCAATGTCTGCACATGGGTGCATGTTGAGATAAAGTGACTGATTGTTTCACAATGGTGACAGCAATGTCAGCATGCTGGACTGGGGGTTGATTAGGTGAATGACCCTGGCAGGTCACTCAAAGCTGGAAAATGAGACTGGTTTTCTCTGTGATGGGTTTTGGTTGAAACATTTCATAAAGCGCTGTGACCCATCATTCCTTGGTCAGCCTGCCTAGCCAGTTTTCCTGTGTGTTATCCAAGAATCTGCTTGATTGTTCTCATGCTGTAAGGCATGTCTTTCTGTGATTTGACCCCTGCTTTATCAAGGTCATCAGCTCTATATTTCCCAGTAGGCTGTTTGATAAGGAACCTATTGCATGCAATTACAGAAGGAGTCAGATGTCACCATTGCTCTTCTAACACAGGAAGTGTCTTTGAATTCATATGGGGCATATTCCAGCGTTTCCACATAATAAAGCAACATGGAGTTACTTTTTAAAAAATCACCATATCATATGGCTCCAGTTCCAAAAAGCAAAACGCAACAGTCATTCTGAGGGTGAAGTCTCTCTTTATAAGAGAAGCTTTCATCACCAGAATCACAGATGCCATTATCTTCAAAATGGTGGCCTTTAGGCATTTGTGTAAGCCTTGACTGCTGATGCTAGATATATTGACATGGCCAAATTGTTTGACACTAATATGCAATAACGGCTAAGATAACATACACAATATTTTCACCGTTAGTGTAACAAACTGACCGATTCATCAGAACCATATAAAGAACTTACAATAATTAATGCCCTGCAATGTCTGAGGAAATTTACAATTGTTTAACCATATACAGTAAAACTATAATAACTGGAGATTTTAATGCCTTTCTCATCATGGGGGATAAAGAACACGTAACAAACAGGGGATAAAGAACACATAACAAGCAGGGAATAAAGAACACGTAACAAGCAGGGGATGTTTGTAAATGATTTAAAAAAAAAAAAAAAAAAAAGTAAATGCATTGAACCTAATTATAACACGAACGTAAACAGAGAACCCGCATGACTGCACATGCAGCAAACGATAGTTGCAACTGCAGGACCCTGAAAGACACTGGCAATGATCAGACTATTACTAATTTGTTTAGAATTCAAAAGAAATGCAAAGATGAAAGAAAAATCTGGAACTTTCGAAAGACCAGCTGGAAGACATTTGCAACAATTTTAGAAAGAACATCTCAAGAAATTAATTTGACAGACACAGTAAAATAACACAAATAACAGCAGTAAAATAACACAAATAATAGCATTGACAAACATCATACGGGAGACACATAGAAGTCACACACCATTTAGTTACTGCTGGTTCCTCAGTAGAGAACAGATTATTAAACAGACAAGAACATGTCTGGAAATATGCACAAACATAAGCTAGAAGAGTTGACAAGAACATGCCTGGAAATATGCACAAACATAACCTAGAAGAGTTGACAAGAACATGCCTGGAAATATGCACAAACATAACCTTGAAGAGTTGACAAGAACATGCCTGGAAATATGCACAAACATAACCGAGAAGAGTTGACAAAAAAAAAAAAAAAAAAAAAAAGCTGACAGCGCAGGCAAGCACTTGAACTTAAGAAATGAAGTACACTAAGAATGGAAGTTCATCCACCATCCCAATGGTGAGAGTAAAGAAATAAATTGGCTGAAAGCTATGGACAGCAGCAGACTGTACCAGATACAGGCCAGCAATCAAGTTATGCATGACATTTGTGCACAACAGGATTGAGAAAAGGCCGCATAACAAAAGGCCAGGTCTTACTGTTTGTGCACAACAAATATTTGATGCTGTTCACAAAGGTAAGCATACTTCAAGCTGTGTTTATAGATTGACAGCAAGTATGACAGTAAGCAGGTATAAACTGTTAACAGACAACAATAAGCATCCATGGGAAAAGGTACTGCTGGATTTGATTTTTCCTGGCTAATAGAACAATTGTCAATCAGAGAGATGAATGGAGATGGATTGTACCTGCAGCAAAGAACCTCAATGGCTCGGAACGCTGAAGAAGAAGAAGAAGAAGAAGAAGAAGAAGAAGTAGAAGAAGAAAAAAAAAAAAGAACAATTAAAACAACAACACTGAGCGACTGGATTCAAAATCAAGGAAGATTACAAGGACATGTTGAGGTGTACACCTTTTTTTCTAATTGATATAAATAATCTTCCGTCCATTCTGACTTCAGAGATACTTGTAATTTACGTCCCAAAGTCAAGGCCGAGAAGTCAACATTTTAGTCAAACCGACTGGTCTGCCTTTACGTCCCAGAACATTTTCTGGTTCCAATTTTAGGCTCGGTTGACCTGGAAGGCCTGGCTAACTGTACATAAATAGATAATACAAGAAAACCCAGCCTAATGGGGGTTTGAACACACACCCACTGATCTGGCAGACAAGCATGCTGGCCGCTAGGCTGTCACAGTTCCAAATCATTCTGTGCTGAAATAATATTGATAAGCCACAAAGAGTTTGTAATCTTGGTTTCCTTGTCTGATCCATTTCTTCTTTCTCCACATCTAACCATGTTTGTCTCTCTTACCAAGCTGACAGTCTGTCACAGGTGCGTCTCATCAACATACAGCTTGTTTTTCTTGGTGGGTTGAGGTTCAGATTTATTATTGAACATTTTACCAAATGGTTACAGTGGTAAGTTACAGACTTTTGCCCAGAGTTATTGGTTACAAGGTAGCCAATGTTGTAGACAATGTAGCAGAAATTGAAGACAAGAGCACTGTGTCTTTACTGTGCAACCTCCATTTTTGTTCTTTCTTTTACAGTCTCGACTTGATAATATATCTAGAAAACAATGTAAATAAATAGTGCACCAAAACTGACCAGTGACAAAGAGTATACAAGATACTGTAACAGATTTCAGAATTGCCATACAAGGCCTTGAGGCAATGCACTAATTACAAAAGTCTATAGTTTTAATTTCTTCATGGTAATCTTAGACCACCTGCTAGAGTACCTGAGCTGGGCACACAAATGGTCTACAATTAGTGCAAAATATTGCAAGCAGACATGTAGGCATTGTGGGAAGGCAAAGAGTGTTTAAAACACAGGAAACATATCTGATCTATTGTGGTTCACAACGAAGTTATATTACATCACTGAGATACTTGCATACAGGGTAAACAAACACATCTTACAACACAAAGCAATGAGTGTTTAGCTAATTAAAGAAAACTTTATTTGAAAAAGTACTAACAAAACAAACACGCGTGAATGCAACTTGCCATGTAGGTAAAGGTTAATAACATTAAAAAGAGGTAGAAAGCTATCCAGAAATGACCAGATAACAGATCATCACTAGAAGTCTGGGTAGAATATCAGCGAAAGTATACCCATAACACACGTGATATGTGCACTTACAGTATGCCAGGTTGTGTTTCTGGAACTTGCTTGTAGAAATAAAGGCAAATCAATACAAGCTGAACAAAACAAATACAGAAATAGGAATGAGAAATAAAATGTCACAAGTAGACAAGGCCTGAAACAACACCATACAGATGATTAATTATTGATGATAATGGGACATTTACCCTGGCTTTATAAACACAAATGCAACAAGCAGAAATAACGAAGACATCAGGTATTACCTCCAGCTTACTACTTTCAGGCATACAAGCTGCTGTTTCTTCACATCTTTATTTCAGGTGGTAAAATTTAAAAAAAAAAGGGTTTGTAAGAAAGTTTAGTAATTATCATAATTAAAGAGACAAGGTATGAAAAAAAGAGAGCTGCTTGGTAAACATGCAACTCTCACTACGGCAGAATGGCTTAATGTGCTCATGAAAGATAGAGAGTCATTTGCATTCATATCAAATAAAACTTCAAGAAAACACCAAAGTCATCATCTATAATTGCTCAATGACAAACGTGTGAAACTCTAACACAAATTATAAGCTAGGACACGCACACACACACACACACACACACATCTGAACTCAGGCATTAAATATGCATACAGGTACTGGACAAAAAACCAGGCAAAAGTACGTATGCTAAATCAGAATGAATAAACATAATTCATGAATAGATGATCATTGTAATATTCTAATATTTAACTAACAGGATAGAAACTTGTCTTTTACAAAAAGTAGCTATCTGATCAATCACTAAACAGTAAAGAAAAGAAATCAAATCAAGGCACACAGAAAACGATATTAGTCTGCTGGCAAGCAAAAGTTGCTAATCACCTTCGTTATGTATAAAAACAAGATATTAGTATGCAAATGAATTTTACTGAACAAAATGAGAAGAAGTGCATTAGACAAGTCACTGGGTGCTGCATGTGAACTTCATCAATGATTGGATCCCTCAGACATGTGACATGCAAGCCAGAGAATCATTGGTGGTTGGTAAATATCAGTCCACTGCTTCCATATCAGTGTAACTGAGGTCAGAGTTCATGTCAATCATGAGATTTCTACCCTCCCCATCATCATCACCCTCATCATAGTCATCATCATCATAACAACTGAAGTCTGTGTCTTTCTGTAAGTCATAACCCAGGAAGTCTTTCTCTTTGTCTCCTTTCTCTGTGATATCCTCTTCCAACAGCTCCTCACTGCTGCCCACTGTACACCGAGCCTGATCCTGCAACTGGCAAATGAATGGTGTTGGACTCTTGTGAGGAATACCAGCTTCTCTGACAATGTTCTGCTTGTTCATGTTCTGGCTGTCTGTCCTACCGATGTTGATGTTCTTCACGTCAGCTTGACTCAGGTGTTGTCCACAGACATTCTCATGGCCTCCCCAGGACACATTCTCTGTATTCATGTTTTCATTGTCCAAGACCTCTGCCCTCTTCAGTATCTTGTTGGCCGACTCCAGGTCTGGCATGACGATGTGCTGAGACACTGGCATGTTGCCATTCCTCTCATCTACAGAACTGGGAACAATGACATTCTCATCTGTCAGCATGCAGCGTTCGTTCACTTCCATGTCTTGTATATGACAAGGAGATCCAATGACTACTTGCTGGCCACGACGACGATAAAACAGCAAGTAGGCATCTGAAGTAACTACAGATTTCTCATTGGCAACTGAACTGACCCGACTGTCATCACACAGCCTCCATCCTGTAAGGATATTTAAATACTGTGTGTTACAACACAATCATGAAATAATGTGTGTTAAAGCAACATAATCAAATACTGCTTATTAAAACAATTAGGAAATACTGTGTATTAACATAATGTCATATAATAATAATTATGACAATAAAATCACGCAATAAATCAAGGACCCATTCACATGTTTTGTGGCATGTTAGGTACATGGTGCTGGCCCCATTTTTGTATAGACCAATCAGCAGTGAATGAGCGGTGTGGTCACTACCATGCCTTGAGTACCCAGGTGTGGTCACTACCATGCCTTGAGTACCCAGGTGTGGTCACTACCATGCCTTGAGTACCCAGGTGTGGTCACTACCATGCCTTGAGTACCCAGGTGTGGTCACTACCATGCCTTGAGTACCCAGGTGTGGTCACTACCATGCCTTGAGTACCCAGGTGTGGTCACTACCATGCCTTGAGTACCCAGGTGTGGTCACTACCATGCCTTGAGTACCCAGGTGTGGTCACTACCATGCCTTGAGTACCCAGGTGTGGTCACTACCATGCCTTGAGTACCCAGGTGTGGTCACTACCATGCCTTGAGTACCCAGGTGTGGTCACTACCATGCCTTGAGTACCCAGGTGTGGTCACTACCATGCCTTGAGTACCCAGGTGTGGTCACTACCATGCCTTGAGTACCCAGGTGTGGTCACTACCATGCCTTGAGTACCCAGGTGTGGTCACTACCATGCCTTGAGTACCCAGGTGTGGTCACTACCATGCCTTGAGTACCCAGGTGTGGTCACTACCATGCCTTGAGTACCCAGGTGTGGTCACTACCATGCCTTGAGTACCCAGGTGTGGTCACTACCATGCCTTGAGTACCCAGGTGTGGTCACTACCATGCCTTGAGTACCCAGGTGTGGTCACTACCATGCCTTGAGTACCCAGGTGTGGTCACTACCATGCCTTGAGTACCCAGGTGTGGTCACTACCATGCCTTGAGTACCCAGGTGTGGTCACTACCATGCCTTGAGTACCCAGGTGTGGTCACTACCATGCCTTGAGTACCCAGGTGTGGTCACTACCATGCCTTGAGTACCCAGGTGTGGTCACTACCATGCCTTGAGTACCCAGGTGTGGTCACTACCATGCCTTGAGTACCCAGGTGTGGTCACTACCATGCCTTGAGTACCCAGGTGTGGTCACTACCATGCCTTGAGTACCCAGGTGTGGTCACTACCATGCCTTGAGTACCCAGGTGTGGTCACTACCATGCCTTGAGTACCCAGGTGTGGTCACTACCATGCCTTGAGTACCCAGGTGTGGTCACTACCATGCCTTGAGTACCCAGGTGTGGTCACTACCATGCCTTGAGTACCCAGGTGTGGTCACTACCATGCCTTGAGTACCCAGGTGTGGTCACTACCATGCCTTGAGTACCCAGGTGTGGTCACTACCATGCCTTGAGTACCCAGGTGTGGTCACTACCATGCCTTGAGTACCCAGGTGTGGTCACTACCATGCCTTGAGTACCCAGGTGTGGTCACTACCATGCCTTGAGTACCCAGGTGTGGTCACTACCATGCCTTGAGTACCCAGGTGTGGTCACTACCATGCCTTGAGTACCCAGGTGTGGTCACTACCATGCCTTGAGTACCCAGGTGTGGTCACTACCATGCCTTGAGTACCCAGGTGTGGTCACTACCATGCCTTGAGTACCCAGGTGTGGTCACTACCATGCCTTGAGTACCCAGGTGTAGTCACTACCATGCCTTGAGTACCCAGGTGTGGTCACTACCATGCCTTGAGTACCCAGGTGTGGTCACTACCATGCCTTGAGTACCCAGGTGTGGTCACTACCATGCCTTGAGTACCCAGGTGTGGTCACTACCATGCCTTGAGTACCCAGGTGTAGTCACTACCATGCCTTGAGTACCCAGGTGTGGTCACTACCATGCCTTGAGTACCCAGGTGTGGTCACTACCATGCCTTGAGTACCCAGGTGTGGTCACTACCATGCCTTGAGTACCCAGGTGTGGTCACTACCATGCCTTGAGTACCCAGGTGTAGTCACTACCATGCCTTGAGTACCCAGGTGTAGTCACTACCATGCCTTGAGTACCCAGGTGTGGTCACTACCATGCCTTGAGTACCCAGGTGTGGTCACTACCATGCCTTGAGTACCCAGGTGTAGTCACTACCATGCCTTGAGTACCCAGGTGTAGTCACTACCATGCCTTGAGTACCCAGGTGTAGTCACTACCATGCCTTGAGTACCCAGGTGTGGTCACTACCATGCCTTGAGTACCCAGGTGTGGTCACTACCATGCCTTGAGTACCCAGGTGTGGTCACTACCATGCCTTGAGTACCCAGGTGTGGTCACTACCATGCCTTGAGTACCCAGGTGTGGTCACTACCATGCCTTGAGTACCCAGGTGTGGTCACTACCATGCCTTGAGTACCCAGGTGTAGTCACTACCATGCCTTGAGTACCCAGGTGTGGTCACTACCATGCCTTGAGTACCCAGGTGTAGTCACTACCATGCCTTGAGTACCCAGGTGTGGTCACTACCATGCCTTGAGTACCCAGGGCATGTTCTGCTACAAAGTTAGCCTGGGTGGACCTAGCAGCCCAGGTCAATAAAAAAAAAAACAGCCTTATTGAAGATTTCAATACATGATCATAGGGCCAGCAGGCACATATAAAGTAATGAAATACTATGTGAAATAGAGATAGAAGGGAAAATCCTTCACCAAGTGGATAGTTTTAAATATTTAGGGACATTTATAACATCAGATGGAAGATGTACAACACAGATTAAGATCAGAATAGGGCAAGCAAAGGCCGCATTTCAGAAAATGAAGAATATCTTATGCAATAAGTCAATACCATTGAATGTAAGAAAGAGAGTGTTAAGATGCTATATAGAACCTGTTTTGCTGTATGGCTGTGAATCTTGGAATGTAAATGAACAAATTAGGAAGAGATAGGAAGATATAAGATGTGATGAGAAGAGGGGCATTAGAAAACGTCATGACAACTGGAAAGATCGAGGGGAAGAGAGGCAGAGGCAGATCAAGAGAAATGATGTTGGATGGATTGCGACGGTGCCATGGAGGAATACCAACAGTAGAGTTGATCCAGAAAACCAAATACCGAGATCTTTGGGGAGCCATGAACGCCTACGCCAGTCGGTATGGCACTTGATAATGATGATGTATTAAAACCAGCCAAACAGAGACCGCAATAATATTGCATGACGAGAACACAGAAGAAGAACCATCTGCAAATCTAACCATTAAAGAACTCCTGTTTGCGGACGACCAGGCACTAATAGCAAAATCAGAAGCTGAATTACAAGATCACATGAATAATCTAAACGAAATGTATAGGGAACATAGCATGAAAATTAGCACAAGCAAAACAGAGGTAATGACTATAAGTAAAGAAGAAAAAACAACAACAATTCACCTAAACGAATATCCCTTGAAACAAGTAGAGTTTCAAGTACCTAGGAAGTATAATATCATCAAATGGCAGATCAGAAGAAGAGATTGAAAATAGATGCAGTAAGGCAGACCAACTCATTGGACAAATGGCACCAATACTATAAAGAACAAAATGTATCAATAACTACTAAGAAAGCACTTTACAACACAATCTTCCTACCAACTCTATGCTTCCAATGCCAAACCTGGACAATGACAGAAAAATAGAAAAGAAAAATCACAACAGAAATGAGATTCCTGAGAAGAATACTCAACATATCAAGAAGAGATAAAATCAGAAATGAAGAAATCAGGTCTAAAGTGAGGGTTATAGCAGCACTAGATTTTATTAGAAAACAGCAAGTCAAATGGTTTGGCCATGCAAGTAGGTTACCATTCAACAGCATACAACAACAAGCAATGATGTACAGACTAAAGGGAAGCAGAGGAAGAGGCCGACCACGTAAACGTTGGACGGAGGGAATAGCAGAGTCCATGGGAATATCGATACATGAAGCCCATAATCAAGCACTCTGACAATGTTTATACTTCACCTCGACACCGCAAGGTACAAGAGGAACATGAGATGAGATGAGATTAAAACAAAATCATAAAATACTGTATATAAAAACAAAATAATGAAATACTAAGTATTAACACAAAATCTTTAAAAAAAAACTATTAATCAAAATAATGAAATACTCTGCATTAAAACTAACATTAAAATTCTCACAGATGCCAAGAGCATGGTGATATCTGCGCATAGATAATACAATATAACTTTTATTATAGAGTTTGTAGAGTGGAAAGCATATTCCCTGTTTGCCTGAGTGTATCTTGTAATTTAAAGCTGTCCATTATTCATTAAAAATGTGTTACTAAGAAAGCAAGATGATCAAAGAAAAGCAAGATGTTTTCTTAATGCATGGACATGCACAAACATGCATGCACACACACCCAAATGGTCACTGCTAGATGCAAGGGTATGATTGACTAGTTCTCACTCAGAATGTTTAGCTTGGTTTAACAGGTCATGTCATTGTGTAACAGAACCCAAGACCAGATAGATCACTTACAGTCAGCTATCTTTCTTTGTGTAGATTGTAGGGTATTGGCAACTGCTCTTGTTATCTGTGCACAATATTATGTTTTGCATTCTCATAAATATAGAAGCCTGGAGAGTTTATTTTGCTTTGGCTCTGACAATAAAGTGGTAGATCTCATTCTGAGGCAGGCTGTTGTTATTTTAAGCACAATGAATGAAGCACCAAGAAAATCAGAAGCAGACGGTAAGTTGTACTAGAACACAGTCACAAGCAACAGAATGGACGCTGCGAGCAAAGCCTTCATGTGCACAGAAACAACCAACACACACTGACACAACTTCATGAGCACAGAAACAACCAACACACACTGACACAACTTCATGAGCACAGAAACAACCAACATACACTGACACAACTTCATGAGCACAGAAACAACCAACACACACTGATACAACTTCATGAGCACAGAAACAACCAACACACACTGATACAACTTCATGAGCACAGAAACAACCAACATACACTGATACAACTTCATGAGCACAGAAACAACCAACACACACTGATACAACTTCATGAAAAACTAAATACAAACATTAATCATCGGTATTTTTGTTGTTGACTGGACACGTGTTTCCTTGAATCTATTTTAAGTGTGTTATTTTAAGCCAGCTCCGTGGTGAAGGGGTTGTCGGCACAGCTCATAATCCTGCATACTGCGTTTGAAACACAGCTGTGCGTGATTTGGCAGCAGACCGCCTCGCGTTGGGTTTTCTAATAAATGGTATGGGTGCCGTCGTTCAAAAAGCAAGGGAACTTTTTTTTTTGCATATCCTTTTTACAAGACATCGCAGACAACACCAGCATTTCTGCCACTGTGACTTTTGGGAAGTTTACGTTCAGTAGTTTGCCATTGCTTTCTGAACGACCGGCACTGATGAGAAACGTTGTGTTTCGAATGCAGGTATATGGAATTACGAACCGCGTCTGTAACCTCTTCAGCACGGAGACCAGCAATGGCACACTATTGAACGTAAAATTTGCCAAGAGATCACACACAGCCAAAGAATTTCTGGTCACAGATTGTACACACTGGAATTAGCCGCAGTACACAATGGCTAGATGTTGGCTCACTGGCCACAGATTGTACACACTGGAATTAGCCGCAGTACACAATGGCTAGATATTGGCTCACTGGCCACAGATTGTACACACTGGAATTAGCCGCAGTACACAATGGCTAGATATTGGCTCACTGGCCACAGATTGTACACACTGGAATTAGCCGCAGTACACAATGGCTAGATATTGGCTCACTGGCCACAGATTGTACACACTGGAATTAGCCGCAGTACACAATGGCTAGATGTTGGCTCACTGGCCACAGATTGTACACACTGGAATTAGCCGCAGTACACAATGGCTAGATGTTGGCTCACTGGCCACAGATTGTACACACTGGAATTAGCCGCAGTACACAATGGTTAGATATTGGCTCACTGGCCACAGATTGTACACACTGGAATTAGCCGCAGTACACAATGGCTAGATATTGGCTTACTGGCCACAGATTGTACACACTGGAATTAGCCGCAGTACACAATGGCTAGATGTTGGCTCACTGGCCACAGATTGTACACACTGGAATTAGCCGCAGTACACAATGGCTAGATATTGGCTTACTGGCCACAGATTGTACACACTGGAATTAGACGCAGTACACAATGGCTAGATATTGGCTCACTGGCCACAGATTGTACACACTGGAATTAGCCAAAGTACACTATGGCTAGATGCTGGCCCACGTATACAAACACACACATGCAGACACACACATACAGGCACGCGCACACATATACATAACAATCGTGTGCCTTGAGTACTATATATGTATAACATATGTGTACATTTCTGTCTCTCTGAGAACTGATATAACAAATACAAACTAAACCACAACTTTGTCACTAACCAATTTCATCCGAGCCCGTGATGCTGTCACCAAAGCACTTGACGTAAGAAGTGTAGTGACCTCCAATGAGAAGGCCATGATGGTTGACCACACCATACAGATCATACACCGGCAAAGGCTCATCAGGTCTCAGACCAACACAATATCCACTCATGTCCAAACCTCTGTGGAAGCAAGGAAACACATCAGCAACCAGTAACAGCAGATTTACTCAGTTAATGTCAGCAATCAGAAAACATGAAGCACTGAATACTGCATTTGGAGCATAAGCATTAAATACCAAATATTTGATTTCATTCTGTTTGCTTGTTTTTATTTCATGTTCCAAAATATTGTTTTAATAAAATTACTTGAGTGTTATTTCCATACTGTGAATTGTTGTGGTTTGTTTCTTGTTTGCTGATGAAGGCTTGTTGCCACAACATCCTCAGTTTACTGTAATTGTCATCTTGTAATGTTAACCTACACTTTGTGTTTTCTACTTGCTGACATTTCCCCAGCTTTAGCAGTTAAACCCATTTTATAGTTAACATGTAAATGTCTGTTACCAGTTGACACTATGTTGCCCATCATCACCATCATCATCATCATGTGCCATACCAACACATGTGAATGCCATCTCTCACAATTACCACATACCAATATGTGTGAATGCCATCTCTCACAATTACCACATACCAATATGTGTGAATGCCATCTCCCACAATTACCACATACCAATACGTATGAATGCAATCTCCCACAATTACCACATACCAATACGTGTGAATGCCATCTCTCACAATTACCACATACCAATACGTGTGAATGCCATCTCCCACAATTACCACATACCAATACGTATGAATGCAATCTCCCACAATTACCACATACCAATACGTGTGAATGCCATCTCTCACAATTACCACATACCAATATGTGTGAATGCCATCTCTCACAATTACCACATACCAATACGTATGAATGCAATCTCCCACAATTACCACATACCAATACGTGTGAATGCCATCTCTCACAATTACCACATACCAATATGTGTGAATGCCATCTCTCACAATTACCACATACCAATATGTGTGAATGCCATCTCTCACAATTACCACATACCAATATGTTTGAATGCCATCTCTCATGATTACCACATACCAATATGTTTGAATGCCATCTCTCACAATTACCACATACCAATATGTGTGAATGCCATCTCCCACAATTACCACATACCAATACGTATGAATGCAATCTCCCACAATTACCACATACCAATACATGTGAATGCCATCTCTCACAATTACCACATACCAATACATGTGAATGCCATCTCCCACAATTACCACATACCAATATGTATGAATGCAATCTCCCACAATTACCACATACCAATACGTGTGAATGCCATCTCTCACAATTACCACATACCAATATGTGTGAATGCCATCTCTCACAATTACCACACACCAATACGTATGAATGCAATCTCCCACAATTACCACATACCAATACGTGTGAATGCCATCTCTCACAATTACTACATACCAATATGTGTGAATGCCATCTCCCACAATTACCACATACCAATACGTATGAATGCAATCTCCCACAATTACCACATACCAATACATGTGAATGCCATCTCTCACAATAACCCCAGTCTCAGATCAAGTCTGTGTTCTTGTCCCGATGATACCATGTAGCCAAGCCATTTATATGTATACCCTTTTGTCTTCCTCTGGCTTTTCCCCCCATTAAGTTTGCTGGCTGTCACCAAGTTTTCAAGTTTATTTCTCCCCGATAGCTTTCTTGTTAAGTATACTTTTACTTGTAGATGATAACTTGTTTTCTTACAATTCTAATCCTAGGTTGCTGACTGTGTACAATATGATCATCATGTAGTGGAGCCTGTTTAGAATATCACTCTCATCATGGCCTGCCAAAGTTTCTCAATCTCTTGTCTTTCCCTTTCTCATTAAAACCCTTTGTGTAGTCAATGAAGCAAAGCTGTAGGTCTTGATTTACATCTATCAAACACACTATTAATGTGTTCAGCATTTGTTATATCCTTGCCTTCTACAAACCCAAATTATTTTTCCTGTATTTACAGTTGTATTTAATTCCTAACTCCCTGCATGCTCTTTGCATGCTGATTCTTAGCAAGATCTTTGTGATGTAACTCATTATGCTAGTTGTTCAATGTCCTCACATTCTAAGGCTCCTGATTTTTTTCAGGATTACACAAAATATAGATTTACATAAGTCAGAGGTATATCTCTAGTATCAGTGTTTAGCAACCTGGTGACCAGGTCTATTCTAAATTCTTCTACGGCATTGATAATTTCACTTGTTATCAGGAGACTGGGGCTCACCAAATTTCAAATAGTTAAGGGTATTCTGAATTTCCATCTTCAAAACTAGATTGTTATTGGGAATACCAAACTGTCTATCAGCATAACCAAATATTAATGAATAGTATACAATTCACAATATAAAAATATTTGGCCAAACAAATAAACAAGCTATCCTTAGAGTCCTTAGTGTCTGAAGGGTTGTGATAAGGGTGGAGGGAATAAAGGTCACTTGTCCAAGCAGCTATCACAGAGAATTCCAGTTTAGAATGAAACACTGACCCCCCAATAAACAGAACTCCCTGGCTTCACCAGGAGTGAGATCCCTGAAGCTTTGTGATACTGGTGTCATAATCTCCTGGTTATCAGTTTCTCAAAACAAATAAAGCAAACATTTCAAAATAAATGTTCACATGAAGCAATAGTCCTCAACTGCTGGAGGCAGGAAGAAAGGGGTGTGAATATTGAACAGTATGCTGATGTCCAGTGTTTAAATAAGCCAGCTTCAGTTCCTGGGGTAAAGACCAAACTGGCGATAAGGTCTATCAGATGAAGCATGAACTACTGTGGTAAAATATCTCAGAATGGGGTAGTCTAAAGCTGTTTGAATTTATAAAAGTCATAAATATAACAGTTCTTCAGTTCTACAACACAATTGATAGCAAGAATATCAATACCCTCAAGATGGATGCACTAGTAAAATCTGTGAGAAGATACAGCTGATGTAGACAGACGTGTGAGAAGATACAAGTGATATAGAAGATACAAGTGACACAGATTTGAGAACAAATTGAGAAGACTGCGATATGGTAAATTTCACAACTACCGAATTTACCAGACAATTTTCTGCCACCAATCTTATAAGTATTCAAAACAGCCATGTGGTCCAGAACCAATTCCATCTAGTGGGAGGCTTGGCTGGCAGGTGTGTGCACTAAACCATGTGATGATAAGTAGTGTTAGAAATTAAAATCAAAACGGTGGCTACATCATTTTCACAGACTTCTACGTCCAATTACAACTTTCAGTGTAATAAACATTGACTACATTCACATAAAACAATTGGTGCACATAAACAATTGTCTTCACCTTGTTGGAAAATCTATATGTTTCTTGACTTTGGCTCGCAAAAGAAAATTCTGGAAAGAGAATCTCTTTAACTGTATTACCAGAATGTGGGGCAGACGCCAAATCGTCATCTGCTTGCTAGCCTCTACGTGCTTCTTGCATGATGGACAGTACCTATAAAACCAAATTGACAAGTTCACAAATACTTCAGGTTCTAATACAGACCCTAGCAATTTTTA
Organism: Cepaea hortensis; assembly: GCA_963921405.1. Taxonomy (NCBI): domain Eukaryota; kingdom Metazoa; phylum Mollusca; class Gastropoda; order Stylommatophora; family Helicidae; genus Cepaea; species Cepaea hortensis. Next base: position 72,758,338 of record OY992882.1, read on the forward strand.
TAACAAGCAGTTCACAATACAAAGGACTAACAAACAGTACTTAATATGTTCTCCTAACCACACACTGTTCAGTCAGTCTGAGACAACATGACATGCCGGATTCACAAGTATACATGGAGTCTTGCAGCAGCTGCTGCTGTTGTTGCCTATCCCAATGCTGATAAGTTGTCTACTCTTGGCATCCCAATGCCATGCTCATGAATATACAGGCTCTCTGTGGGTGTCCCAGGGATCCATACAGGGCATGAGTACATGTTGCAGCTCTTCCCTGACAGTGAAAGCCCGGGGCACTTGAAGAGAAGGCCACCCGTTGTTTCATAAGGATGAGAGCAATGTTGGCACAGGGATGTATGTTGGGGACTGATAAAAAGGTCAATGTAGTCCTGTCAAGTGTTGGGCATCAACATATTCTAGGCCATTGTTTCAGACAGAGAGTCTACCAAATTCCTTTTCTTTTCTTTCCAGAAAATTATCTGTACATCTATTTGAGAAGGTTGGGTTCTAACTAAAGCTATATTGGTTGGAGAAAAATCTTGTCACAGCTGAGAATTGAGCCAGACCACTGACATGGTAAGCAAAGCACACTAACCACCACTGCTCCACTAGGGATTCATATATCAATATAAGTTAACTTACTGTGGAAATTAATTCACAATGTAAAAATGGGGATTCAGAATTCAATATATCTGAAGTAACATGTAACATGCAGAAATACCACTAACAAAGATGAAATTAAAAATAGTCAAATGCAACTGTAAGCTGGCCATGCAAGTCTCAGATTACAAATTAAACAACCTAATTTAAAAAAACAATATTTAGTATCAAACATGAAATCAGTTCCACAAACAAGGAAGACAAAACCACCAACCAGGCTTCCTCTGGACTGAGAACCTCAGGCTCTGTGAACAGCTCCAGACACTGGTGTAATGTAGGCTTGTTGCTGCAAGCTGGTAAAGACACAATTCACACTTTAGCAATCAGTGCCTCAGTATCAGTGTCTGCTGCACATGTCATTTTTATGTTTTCACTGACAATCTGTTTTGTTTTTGTGTTAGTGTCTGCACATGTCATCTTTATTATGTTTTCATTGACAATCTGTTTTGTTTTTGTGTTAGTGTTTGCACGTCATTTTTATGTTTTCACTGACAATCTATTTTGCTATGCTTCTGTGTTAGTGTCGCACATGTCATCTTTATGTTTTCACTGACAATCTATTTGCCTCTGTGTCAGTGTCTGCACATGTCATCTTTATGCTTTCACTAACAATCTATTTGCCTCTGTGTCAGTGTCTGCACATGTCATCTTTATGTTTTCACTGACAATCTATTTGCCTCTGTGTCAATGTCTGCACATGTCATCTTTATGTTTTCACTAATAATCTATGACCTTTAGTCAATTATTGGGACAGGATGCAAAATCACAACATCAGAATTATTATAGGCATAACAGTATGCCCCGATTTCATCGAGAGACAATAATTAAAGTGGTTTGGACATCTGATGAGAATGGACATTGAATGAACATTACGACAAGCATATACAACCAAAAAGATCTGGATATAGCACCAGAGAAAGACCAAGAAAGTGAGGGCAGATAACATCAAGAATACTCACAACAAAAATGGCAACACCACAAGCAAGGCAACATATCTGGCCTGGACTGCAAGCTTTGGCTTACCATGCTCCTACAAGGCAACATATTTGGCCTGGACTGCAAGCTTTGGCTCACCATGCTCCTACAAGGCAACATATCTGGCCTGGACTGCAAGCTTTGGCTCACCATGCTCCTACAAGGCAACATATCTGGCCTGGACTGCACGCTTTGGCTAACCATGCTCCTACAAGGCAACATATCTGGCCTGGACTGCAAGCTTTGGCTCACCATGCTCCTACAAGGCAACATATCTGGCCTGGACTGCAAGCTTTGGCTCACCATGCTCCTACAAGGCAACATATCTGGCCTGGACTGCAAGCTTTGGCTCACCATGCTCCTACAAGGCAACATATCTGGCCTGGACTGCAAGCTTTGACTCACCATGCTCCTACAAGGCAACATATCTGGCCTGGACTGCAAGCTTTGGCTCACCATGCTCCTACAAGGCAACATATCTGGCCTGGACTGCAAGCTTTGGCTCACCATGCTCCTACAAGGCAACATATCTGGCCTGGACTGCAAGCTTTGGCTCACCATGCTCCTACAAGGCAACATATCTGGCCCTGGACTGCAAGCTTTGGCTTACCATGCTCCTACAAGGCAACATATCTGGCCTGGACTGCAAGCTTTGGCTCACCATGCTCCTACAAGGCAACATATCTGGCCCTGGACTGCAAGCTTTGGCTTACCATGCTCCTACAAGGCAACATATCTGGCCCTGGACTGCAAGCTTTGGCTTACCATGCTCCTACAAGGCAACATATCTGGCCTGGACTGCAAGCTCTGGTTCACCATGCTCCTACAAGGCAACATATCTGGCCCTGGACTGCAAGCTTTGGCTTACCATGCTCCTACAAGGCAACATATCTGGCCTGGACTGCAAGCTTTGGCTTACCATGCTCCTACAAGGCAACATATCTGGCCCTGGACTGCAAGCTTTGGCTTACCATGCTCCTACAAGGCAACATATCTGGCCTGGACTGCAAGCTCTGGCTTACCATGCTCCTACAAGGCAACATATCTGGCCTGGACTGCAAGCTCTGGTTCACCATGCTCCTACAAGGCAACATATCTGGCCCTGGACTGCAAGCTTTGGCTTACCATGCTCCTACACTTACTGTAAGTGTGGATCAGGAACAGAGATGTCACACATAGGAACTAGATAGGAGACAATACTAGTTTCAATTATTTAAATTGTTTTTATAAAGGCAAGAAAGGAAGAAGGCAGAATAATGAACATGACAGAAAAGGGAAAAAAAGAAGGGCAAGAACAAAGAAAAATCAAAGACAAGAAAAACATGCGAAACTCCCACACTAACCAGAAAGAACAAGCCATCTCTTTCATACATGTAACAATTAGACAGACAGAATACATATAAAATATGTTGGGCTGTATTAACTTCTTATTGAAAGAGAGGGATAGTATCTCGCGGTGAGTGGCAGCCATATTCCAAGGGATAGACCAGGATCCTATTTGGTTCCCATCTCTTTACCTAGCTCATGTAAGGCTCCACGAATACTGCGTGTGTACGGCGGTGGCCACACCATGGGCAACAGTCTTGGCTGACTGGCTAAACTACATGAGTGAAGTAGGGGTAATATCCTACTAAGGGAATGTCTATCCCTAGTATACAAAGACTGGGACAGTGGAGAAGGCGGATAAATCTAAATAGATCAACGGCTTCGAAAGCGAAACAGCAGAGTGTGTGGCACACATGAGGCGTGTTTAGGACACGATAGTGAACATGGCTATCGTGGAAGAGATTGGGCCCTCACTATGTAATATCCCAAAGACAGCAATGGTAATTCAATAACAAGAAAAAAGTGCTACGGGTAATTCTTGGCCCCCCTGGCAATGAGCCTGTTGTAAATATTCACAGGGAAGAGACAACTCCTATAGTGAATAAGGAAGTGCATAATGACGAATGCATCCCAAATTCTTTTGAAAGGGTGCATTCTGACAATACCTACCTGAAAAGTAGAAGGAGAAGTCTAAGAATTGGTAGGTGGAACGTACGCACCTTATATCAAGCAGGGAAGTTTGATAACCATACTGAAGAAGCAAAAAACATGAATTTAGATATCTTAGACGTACCTGAAACAAGATGGACAGACACAAGTTATATAAGGAGAGAAGATTACATATTCATTAACTCAGGAGGAGATCATCACGAGAGAGGAGTGGAAATTTTAGTAAAACGAAATTTAGAGAAAAATATTAGTGGATTCTGGACTCATAAAGATCGGATGGTACTTCTCAAAATTAAGGCAAGACCGTTCAATATATAATTCTTCAGACATATGCTCCAACAACTGATTATAGTGATGAACAGCTAGAAGAATATAATGAATACCTACAACAAACACTGAAAATCATCAGCGGTCCTAATTGTCATGGGAGACATGAATGCAAAAGTTGGAAAAAATAAATATAAGCACATAGTAGGGCAATATTGTATGGGAAACAGAAATGACAGAGGAGACTGGCTGATACAGTTCAGTGAAGAAAACAATCTTATTGTTTACAACACATTTTCCCAACATAACCCTAGGAAACTGTATACATGGAAAAGCCATGGATATAGAACAAGAAACCAAACTGACTACATTATGATTAGAAATAGATTTTAAAACAATGTTAAAAATGCCAAAACATACCCTGGTGCTGACATCAACTCTGACCATAAATCCTGTAGTCTTAAAACTACAAATAAAACTTAAAAACCCAGAAATAAGGACATTGAAGACACCTCAAGTAGATATATCGGCATTGAAACAACCAGAAGTCAGTCAACTATAGGCCTACCTGGTTGAAGTAAAAAATAGATATGATGGGCTAATCATTGAAAGTATGGAACAATTTAGACATGAAAATCCTGATGATAAAATTAATACAAAATGGGAAAGTGTAAAAACCAATATTCAGATTGCAAATACCACCTTGCCAGTGAAGATAAATAAGAAAAAACAATTACGGATAACCGATGAAATCTTGTGTAAAATTACTCAAAGAAAGAAAGCAAAGAACACTCCAGAGTATATATTAATAGATAGAGAAATATGTTACATGTGCAGAGTTGCCAAAGAAGAGTGTTGCAGAAACAATGCAAAGAAATAGAGGATCTGGAAATAAAACACAGCTCAAAAAGAATTACATGAACATATAAAAAGATTTACAAAGAAGAAAATTAATATAACAGGAAACGGTTGTATCAGAGGAAAAAATGGAGAAATTATAATTAATAACACCGACATAATAAAAAGATGGACAGAGTACACAGAAGATTTATTCTGGGACAACAGGGTCAATAGACCAACATTGTATAATACTCAAGATGAACCAAAAATATTAAAGATTGAAGTAGAAAAGGCTATTGAAAAGATGAAAGAAGGAAAGGCTGCAGGTCCTGACAAGATAACAACAGAGATGATAAAATCTGTATCCAGCTTTGGCATTGAAACTATCACAGAATTATGTAATGATATATATAAGACTGGGTACATACCCAAGGATTTGAAAACATCCATTTTCATCCTACTACCGAAGAAGCTAAGAGCTGTTGATTGTGAGGATTACAGAACTATCAGTTTAATGAGCCACATAACTAACTCAAGGTCATACAAGAAAGAATTCAACATAAAATAGATGAAGAAGTAGCTGAAGAACAATTTGGGTTGCGCAAAAACAGTGGCACAAGAGAAGCAATTACCTGTTTGAGGATGTTAAATGAAAAATGTATAGAAGTTCAAAAAAGTATATATTTGTTTTATAGACTACAAGAAAGCTTTTGATAGAGTACAACATGAATGACTAATTACGTGCCTTCAAGATACAGGAGCAGACGGAGAGGACATCAGACTTATTAGTAACTTGTACTGGGAATAAGTGGCGTCTATTAGATGCGGAAATAACTATTCATCACCTATAGAGATAAAAAGAGGAGTACAACAGTGATGTGTACTGTCCCCAAGCCTCTTCAACCTATACACAGAAAGAATTTTTAAACAAGTTGAAATGCCTGGACTTAACATCAGTGGAAGAATCATAAACAATCTTAAGTATGATGATGATATCGTGTTACTAGCAGAAAGTGAGCAAGAGTTACAAGACCTAGTGGAAGAAGTAAACAAGCATAGTGCAGAATGTGGCTTAGATATTAACATCCAAAAACCAAAAACTATAATTAGCAGTGAAAAGGAAAGGTCATCAATGAACATTACAGTAAACAGACAGATACTAGAACAAGTAACACGTTTCTCCTATCTTGGACATATAATAACAGATGACGGCAGAAGTGAAATAGAAATCAAAAAGGGAATAGGAATGGCCAAAAATGCTTTCATAGGCATGAATCAGTATTAATATCTAGAGAGATTAATAACACATTAAAAATGAGAATTGTCAAATACTACGTATATTCAATCCTACTGTATGGTGCGGAAGCCTGGACATTGAACAAGCAACTAGAAAGTCGCATAAAAGCCCTGGAGATGTGGATATACAGACGAATATGTCATATTTCATGGAAACAAAAACAATCAAATGTAGAGGTTCAAGAAAAACTGGGAATGAAGAGAGAGTTGATAATAGAAATAAAGAGGAGGCAAGTGAAATATCTTGGTCACGTTAAAAGACATGAAACTTTTATAAAAACCATACTGGAAGGCAAGGTTGAGGGCAAGCGAGCAAGAGGTAGACAACAAAACAAGTGGGAAGATAACATTAAGAGATGGACGAACATCAGCCTGACAGAATGTACAGTCAAGGCGAGAGACAGACAGTGTTGGAGATCCATTGCAGCTAACCTTCACTGTGGAGACGATGATTGATTGATTGATTTTTTCATTCATGATAATCAAATATTTCAAATGAACATTTTCAGAACTGTTCAACATTGTTAAAAGGTTGATTGCAATTAAAGGAAACAGAATTAAATTTAAAAATGTAAATGTAAGATAATTCAGTCCAGTAAAATTCTGAAAATCTCATAGTTAGAAATGACCAGATTCATGGCAATACTTTAACATGCAAATTTATGGAAGACTACAGAAGAAGTGAACAGGCAAATTTGTGTTTCTACATGAACACACAGAATTCTTCATTTCATAACATGAATATATTAATACATGAATGAACTCCCGCTGTTTCAGCTGCACTGCTTGTCAACAGGATATGTTTTATCTGCAGAAGCTTCTGTTTTCTAATGAAGAACACAGAAACACATTTCTGATGTTTCTCCTGCCCTATGTCCCATATATTTCTGATGTTTCTCCTGCCCTTTGTCCCATATATTTCTGATGTTTCTCCTGCCCTTTGTCCCATATTGGAAGACGGGTCCTCAACCAACTAATGCCAAGTGGTCCCATCTGTTGCTATCGCCTGCAGCTCACTCTACACCCTCCCTATGTAGTTCATCTTGGTCTCCCAATTTTCTTCTCTGTGTGTTTCAGGTCCTATTGTTTTGTTTGCACTGTGAAGGAACTTTCTACTTTCTAGTGACACAATTTTCAGGTGTTCTCAATTTGTGTCCAATACAACTCTAGTGTCTCCCCCCACCACCCCTAGGTTAGCTAAAATCTGTCTAGTCTTCTCCCTAAGCCCCACATGAGTGATTCTGTCAAACCATTGTAGTCGTTCTATTCAGTCCAGGCTCTCTAGTTTATGAATGTTTGGTTGTTTATTAGAAATTGTTTTAGTTGTTCACCGTGTTTCTCACCTCTATAGCAGTACTGATAGTAGTAGTTCAATACTCTAAGTCTGGTACCAGTTGAAATTATAGCAGTACTGATAGTAGTAGTTCAATACTCTAAGTCTGGTACCAGTTGAAATTATAGCAGTACCGATTTAAAGTTCAATATTCTAAGTCTGGTACCAGTTGAAATTATAGCAGTACCGATTTAAAGTTCAATATTCTAAGTCTGGTACCAGTTGAAATTATAGCAGTACCGATTTAAAGTTCAATACTCTAAGTCTGGTACCAGTTGAAATTATAGCAGTACCGATTTAAAGTTCAATATTCTAAGTCTGGTACCAGTTGAAATTATAGCAGTACCGATTTAAAGTTCAATATTCTAAGTCTGGTACCAGTTGAAATTATAGCAGTACCGATTTAAAGTTCAATACTCTAAGTCTGGTACCAGTTGAAATTATAGCAGTACCGATTTAAAGTTCAATATTCTAAGTCTGGTACCAGTTGAAATTATAGCAGTACTGATAGTAGTAGTTCAATACTCTAAGTCTGGTACCAGTTGAAATTATAGCAGTACCGATTTAAAGTTCAATATTCTAAGTCTGGTACCAGTTGAAATTATAGCAGTACCGATTTAAAGTTCAATATTCTAAGTCTGGTACCAGTTGAAATTATAGCAGTACCGATTTAAAGTTCAATACTCTAAGTCTGGTACCAGTTGAAATTATAGCAGTACCGATTTAAAGTTCAATATTCTAAGTCTGGTACCAGTTGAAATTATAGCAGTACCGATTTAAAGTTCAATACTCTAAGTCTGGTACCAGTTGAAATTATAGCAGTACCGATTTAAAGTTCAATATTCTAAGTCTGGTACCAGTTGAAATTATAGCAGTACCGATTTAAAGTTCAATATTCTAAGTCTGGTACCAGTTGAAATTATAGCAGTACCGATTTAAAGTTCAATACTCTAAGTCTGGTACCAGTTGAAATTATAGCAGTACCGATTTAAAGTTCAATATTCTAAGTCTGGTACCAGTTGAAATTATAGCAGTACCGATTTAAAGTTCAATATTCTAAGTCTGGTACCAGTTGAAATTATAGCAGTACCGATTTAAAGTTCAATACTCTAAGTCTGGTACCAGTTGAAATTATAGCAGTACCGATTTAAAGTTCAATATTCTAAGTCTGGTACCAGTTGAAATTATAGCAGTACTGATAGTAGTAGTTCAATACTCTAAGTCTGGTACCAGTTGAAATTATAGCAGTACCGATTTAAAGTTCAATATTCTAAGTCTGGTACCAGTTGAAATTATAGCAGTACTGATAGTAGTAGTTCAATACTCTAAGTCTGGTACCAGTTGAAATTATAGCAGTACTGATTTAAAGTTCAATACTCTAAGTCTGGTACCAGTTGAAATTATAGCAGTACCGATTTAAAGTTCAATATTCTAAGTCTGGTACCAGTTGAAATTATAGCAGTACTGATAGTAGTAGTTCAATACTCTAAGTCTGGTACCAGTTGAAATTATAGCAGTACTGATTTAAAGTTCAATATTCTAAGTCTGGTGCCAGTTGAAATTTCTGTGTACTTGTACACATTTTCTAGTGCTATGAAAACTCCTCTTGCCTTGTGAACATCTCTGTCTGTTCCCTCACGTTGATCTACATTGCTACCTGGCCAGGCGTACGACTCCACGTCTTGAAGTTGAGGTTTCACAAAGGGAGATAGGGTTATATCCATCTCTTGAAGTATAGTTACACCATGAAAGATAGGACTATTATTGACTTGATTTATTTGCATTATCTTTGTCTTTCCATGTACATTGTGAAGTGTAATAGTTGTGACCAGCTATCAAGTGTGTTAGTTTATCTTGTACTAGTTGTCTTACTTGAAATGTATGTTTTAGGTTTGCCCCATGAAGAACTCTGTATGTTATGCATTTACATATTACCCTTATTAACTTAATAATTGTCTGTGGGATCTCACAGTGCCTCATCAATTTCTAGAGGGATTTACTGTCAAAGGCCCTTTCATAGTCCGTGAATCGATTATAGTACTATATGTGCAACATCAACACCCATGAGATGTGAAACAACACACAGGAGATATTAAACATTAATTGCCATGATATGTGAAACATTAATATTACAGAGATGTGAAACATTAATACCCATGAGATGCGAGACATTAACACATGAGGTATGAAGAAATACCTATGAGATGTGAGACATTAACATGATGAGATGTGACACAACACCTATAAGATGTGAAACATTAACATGATGAGATGTGAAACAACACAAATGAGACGTGAAACATTAACATGATGAGACGTGAAACATTAACATGATGAAATGTGAAACATTAACATGATGAGATGTGAAACATTAACATGATGAGATGTGAAACATTAACATAATAAGATGTGAAACATTAACATGATGAGATGTGAAACATTAATATCATGAGATGTGAAACATTAACATGATGACATGTGAAACATTAACATGATGAGATGTGAAACATTAACATGATGAGATGTAAAACATTGACATGATGAGATGTGAAACATTAACATGATGAGATGTGAAACAACACCCATGAGATGTGAAACAACACCCATGAGATGTGAAACATTGACATGATGACATGTGAAACATTAACATGATGAGATGTGAAATAACACCCATGAGATGTGAAACATTGACATGATGAGATGAGAAATAACACCCATGAGATATGAAACATTAACATGATGAGAAGTGAAACATTGACATGATGAGATGTGAAACAACACCCATGAGATGTGAAACATTGACATGATGAGATGTGAAACATTAACATGATGAGATGTGAAACAACACCCATGAGATGTGAAACATTAACATGATGAGAAGTGAAACATTAACATGATGAGATGTGAAACATTGACATGATGAGATGTGAAACAACACCCATGAGATGTGAAACATTGACATGATGAGATGTGAAACAACACCCATGAGATGTGAAACATTGACATGATGAGATGTGAAACAACACCCATGAGAAGTGAAACATTAACATGATGAGATGTTAAATATATACATGATGAGATGTGAAATAACACCCATGAGCTGTGAAACATTGACATGATGAGATGTGAAATAACACCCATGAGAGGTGAAACTTTGACATGATGAGATGTGAAATAACACCCATGAGATGTGAAACATTAACATGATGAGATGTGAAACATTGACATGATGAGATGTGAAATAACACCCATGAGATGTGAAACATTGACATGATGAGATGTGAAATAACACCCATGAGAGGTGAAACTTTGACATGATGAGATGTGAAATAACACCCATGAGAAGTGAAACATTAACATGATGAGATGTGAAACATTGACATGATGAGATGTGAAACATTAACATGAGATGTGAAACATTGACATGATGAGATGTGAAACAACACCCATGAGATGTGAAACACTGACATGATGAGATGTAAAATAACACCCATGAGATGTGAAATATTAACATTATGAGATGTGAAAAAACATCCATGAGATGTGAAACATTGACATGATGAGATGTGAAATAACACCCATGAGATATGAAACAAACATGATGAGAAGTGAAACATTGACATGATGAGATGTGAAACAACACCCATGAGATGTGAAACAACACCCATGAGTTGTGAAACATTAACATGAGAAGTGAAACATTAACATGATGAGATGTGAAACATTGGCATGATGACATGTGAAACAACACCCATGAGATGTGAAAAAACACCCATGAGATGTGAAAGAACACAAATGAGATGTGAAACAACACCCATGAGATGTGAAACAACACCCATGAGATGTGAAAGAACACAAGTGAGATGTGAAACACCCATGAGATGTGAAACATTAACATGATGAGAAGTGAAACATTAACATGATTATATGTGAAACAACACAAATGAGATGTGAAACATAAACATCAAAGACATGTGATAGATTAACACCCATGAGATGTGAGACAACACCAAAGAGATGTGAGACAACACCAATGACATGTGAAACATTAACATGATGAGATGTGAGACATTAACATGATGAGATGTGAGACAATAACATGATGAGATGTGAAACAACACCAATGAGATGTGAAACACCGCCCATGAGATAGTTAGTTAGTTAGTCGCCAGATCATCCTCACTGCACATCGAACCATTCAGTCCGTAAGTGCTCAGATCCTCGCCGCAACAAATCCCGCAGCGTGTAGCGGCTAACGACACCAGTTCTGTGTTGGTTTATCAATCTTCTTTGGCTTCCTGCGTAGTGTTCTTGTTTGGCCACCCCTCTTTTAATTTGCTGTTCTCGCAGTCTGGCCATGGTTGTAGATTCACAGTCATCACTTGGTTCATGCAAAATGTCAGCCTGATCCATGGCGCGTCCGCCCTCCACTGTAGCCTCACCTGAGAGCTTGTCAGCCCGCTCATTTCCTTGTACTCCCGCATGCCCTGGCACGAAGATGAAACTAATCTTTGCCAGCCGAGACCGCTCCAGAGACAGCAACCATTCTCTTCGGATCCACCCCACCTCTATATTCTTGATCATGTTCATTGAGTCGCTAAGAAAACATGCCCTAGTGAATGTCTGTGTCTCGAGCCATGTTATTGCCTTACTTACTGCCATGACTTCCATAGTCAGGCTACTTGTGGTTTCAGTGAAAGCACCAGAGTCCTCCTTCACAATTCTCCCTCCGGCCCGAGCTGTAAATGCCCATGAACTTCTCACATGTTGGACGACCGACCCATCTGTGTAGATGACAGCATCACCGTCTAGCGAATTCTCGAAAATCAACGCTTGTACTTCAGCCTCCACAGCAGCCGGATTTTTTGGTCTGCATTTTCTATCTAGTTGGATGCAAACTGAAAAGGATGTGCAGAAATCTGTTGGCACTTGTACCCACTCCTCGCCAGGTTCTAAGTCCTCAAGTGAACAAACCTGTTGAAGAATATCTTCAGCTTGACCCATCCACGACCGTCCTCTTTTTAACCTGTTGCCCTTCACCTTCATAATTTCACTATGCAGTGGATGTTGTGTGTTTGCGTTAACTCTGAGGTAGGCGCTTGCTCTGCAAACTTGTATTCTGTCTTCAATGGTTGGAAAATCAAGAAGGTAGCGCATCGCCCTGCATGCTGTGGTGTCCATGAGATGTGAAACATCAACATGATGAGATGTGAAACATGAATATCAAAGAGATGTGAGACAATACTAATGAGATGTGAAACATTAATACCCATCAGATATGAAACAACACCCATGAAATGTGAAACAGTAACATCCATCAACAGTGACACAAGTCACAGTATAATACTTACAGGCAGCCATATTATTTAGATCATTTGCTTCATCTGCTTCCTAAAAATAGATAAATATCCAACATTAAGCAGACACATCTACTTCCTACATAAAGAATAATATCTAATATTAAACAAACACATCCAAACCCTACATAAAGAATAATCATCATCATCCTGTGCCTTGCCGGCTGGCATGGGCAATCATGCCCTTTCACAAACTACAATCTCCGACGGCATGGATCAATTCGTGAGTTGACTCCCTTCTGTGTCATGACACAAGACTGTCAAGAATCTTCTCTCGCTGTGTTCCTCTATCTCTCTTTCCACAAATCTTTCCAGTTGTCATGACATGTTCCAGTTTTTTCTCATAATGTGGCCAAAAAGCGATGACTGCCTCTTTCTGATGTTAGTGATAAGTTGTCTTTGCAACTTAGCTTCCCGTAAAACATCCTGATTGTTCATTTTGGCTGTCCAATTAATTTTGAGCATTCTTTTATAAAACCACATCTCCTAGGCTTCTAGGGATTTTGTCGCCTGTTTACTAATTGTCCAGGATTCGCAGCCGTATGTTAAAATTGGTTATATGTAACATGCAAGAACTTTCAAGGAACGGTGACTTACTGCACAAAACGTTCATTTGATAGAATGCAGTTTTTGCTTCTCCTATTCTGTTCTTTATCTTCCATCTGATGTTATCCATGTGCCTAGATATCTGAATTTCTGCACTTGTCCAAAAATAATGTCATTTACTTTTATTTCACATCTAGACACAATCTGTTTCTTTGATATCACCATGATTCTGTCTATTATTCAAGCTAAGGCCTATTTTTTCACTGTCTACAACCACTGTACCTATCATTTCCTGTAGTTCCTTCTGAGTTGTTGCTATCAGGATGGTGTAATAAGCGTAATGTAAGTTATTTCAATGTAAGTCCACCAACCAGGATCCCTGGCATATTTTCTGTAGATCTCATTATATGTTCACTGTACAATGAGAACAAATCAGGAATAATATCTAATATGAAACAAACAAATATACTTCTGCCTATATTCCAACGGAGCATAAGCCCTCAACCAACTCACACCAGGCCCTCCTACCCTTGACTATCTCCCCAGCTTCCTCCATATAATTCATTGGTCTCTAATTCTCTTCTCCCTCTATTTCTTTTGCTCTGTGGGTTTCTGAGGAAAGACTTTCCAGTTGTGCTATTATCAGGTCCAGTACCAGCATCTTTTCCTCACATCTGGGTTCAGTGGACTATGTCCAGTTCTCTCCATGAGCTCCACACTGCTGGTTCTGGCATACCAATGTAGACCTTATATCTCATGGGTGTTGTTTCACATGTCATTGTTTCACATCTCATGGGTGTTGTTTCACATCTCATCATGTTAATGTTTCACTTCTCGTCATGTTAATGTTTCACATCTCATGGGTGTTGTTTCACATCTCATCATGTCAATGGTCTACAAGGTGTGGACTGCGCCTGGCCCTGAAGCCAGCTTGGTTAGGATTGGCTAGTGATGACCCGCAGACTACACAAGTCTACACATGACCTCCACGTGGTGTAGACGGGGAAACCATGACCGCAAGTTCATGGGCCAATGGGGCTCTGGCTCGCTATGGGGTACAGACTCGCTTTGGTCAGATTTTTGTCCTAAACCTGCGACTGGCCTAGCAAGCAGGCAGGGGATTTTTGCTTGTAGAAAAACTAAGAAGTATAAACAGACTGACCCAAATGGATATAGACCCGGCAATGTTAATGGATTACGATATAGATCAGCAATTCAAAATATAGGCACAATGAACATCTGTGGTTTTAATAATAAAGAAGAACTTAGAGAAACAATGGAAGAGAGGAAAATTGAACTGATGGGAATAGCGGACACCAGAATAACGGGGGAAGGATGCAAGGAGATCCACCACAGTTATACGTTTGTCTACTTTGGAGTGGAACAGCAAGAAAGGGTAAGAGACGGTGTGGGAATAGTCATTGAACCACGGCTAACAAGAGGAATACTAGAAATAAAATATATATCAGAAAGAATCATAACAGTGAGAATAAAAGAACAGAAATTACTACGTATGTACAAATATACGCACCATGTAATACAAACAAAAATGAGGAAGAATGCGAGGAGTTCTACGAAGACATTCATGTGCTAAATAAAATAGAGAAGCAGGACAACATCATAGTTATGGGAGACTTCAATGCAAGACTAGGAAATAACAGAGCAGGCATAGAAAACATCTTGGAGCATTTAGAGACCAACATAATGAAAGAAATGATAATGGAAGTAGATTGATAAAGCTAAGCAGCCAACATGTCATCTATATAAAAAAAACACATTCTATAAACACAAAGACTCACAAATATACACCTGGTATAAATGGAGTGATCTAGATACCAAAAGCCAAATTGATTCTATATTAACAAGAAATAACAGAAAGAGAAATGCAGTGAATGCATAGTCAGAACTGGAGGACTCTCAGAACCTTTCACCATAAGATCTGGAGTATGACAAGGTTGTGTCATGTCCCCTCGCTTGTTCATAATATATATAGACAACATATATAAAAAAACCAGCCAAACAGAGACTGCAAGAACACTGCATGATAAACAGAACACAGAAGAAGAACCATCGACAAATTACACAATTAGAGAACTCCTTTTTGTGGACGATCAAGCACTAATAGCAAAATCAGAAGCAGAACTACAAGACCACATGAATAGTTTAAACGAAATATGTAAGGAATTGTTATAAAAAAACTGTGTAAGGAACATAACATGAAAATTAGCACAAGTAAAACCGAGGTAATTGCTATGACCTAAGAAGAAAAAACAACAATGTAGGAAGTATAATATCATCAAATGGCAAATCAGAAGACGAGATCGAAAATAGACGCAATAAGGCAAACCAACTCATTGGACAAATGGCACCAATACTAAAGAACAAACATGTATCAATAACTATTAAGAAAGCACTTTACAATACAATCTTCCAACCAACTCTATGTTACCAATGCCAAACCTGGACAATGACAGAAAAAGAGAAAAGAAAATCACAACAACAGAAATGAGATTTCTGAGGAGAATACTCAATGTATCAAGAAGAGAGAAGATCAGAAATGAAGAAATCAGGACTAAAGTGGAGGTTATAGCAACGCTAGATATTATTATAAGCAGCAAGTCAAATGGTTTGGCTATGCAACTATGTTACCAACTAACAGTATACCATAACAAGCAATGATGTACAGACCAGATGGAAGCAGAGGAAGAGGCCGACCAAGTAAAATATGGACAGAGGGAATAACAGAGTCCACGGGAATATCGATACATGAAGCCCATAAGCGGGAACTCTCCTGCTGTTTACACTTCACCTCGAAACTGCAAGGTACAAGAGGAACATGATGAGATGAGATTGAGCCGTGCACTACCACGACTCCCACTAAGCCTGCAACTGGATTTATTACACAAAGAATAGTATCCAATATTAAACACACATCTGCTTCCTATACATTGAATCAATGAATATTATGCAATATTTAAACACACACATCTATACACAAATGACTACATGTATTTACAACTATTATCTATATTTGCATATTATGTTTACGAGAAATTTCTTTTAAATGTATGTCAGTCTCCAGGTTCTCATCATTATCATATTTGTCTGTTATTGTAGAACTGTGAGGCTGCTTAAGTTCTCAACATTCATTTCTATTCCATCCATCCATCATGTGCCATGCAGATAAGCACTAGCGGTAATGGTTTGCCATGTCACTCGATCACCAGAGTTGTGGATCAGCTCTGTGTTCCTGTCTCGACCATGCCATGTGGCCAAGCCATCCAGAAATTTACTTCTTGGTCTTACTTTTGGTCTCTTCCCTTCAATTTTGCCAGTTGTCATCAAGTTCTCCAATTTATCTCTTCTCATAACATGTCCGAAAAATGTTGACTGTATGTCTAATCTCTCTAATCAGTTTATGGTCTTCACTTGTTTCTTGAAGGATTTGTTCATTGATTTTTCTGTCTGTCCATGGTATTCTTTGCATTTTCTTCAGAAACCACATTTCCACAGCCATCAGATGTTTTTCAGCTTGTCTGCTCATTGTCCACGCTTCACATCCATACAAAAGTACAGGAGCCTTCACTAACAAAAGAAACCACCAGAGGACACGGAAACAAAGGACAGCCGCCGACCAACCCCACAGTTGACGTCACAGACACACTTATGTAACCAGTCCGAGGGAGGACTCACTCATAAGAGCGTACAAGACAAGAAACAGGGCTAAAAACACACAAAAACCACGGCTCTCAACAATAACCACCGCTGAGGAAGCAGGTTAGACGAGACTGAATTTGGAATGTTTTTTTGAAAATTGGAATTGGAACCCTTGCCATCTACAAAACCAGTGTTCTTCTCCTATTTCAGGTTATATTTTCTTCCTAACTCTCTGCAATGGAGACGGATTGTATTTGCAGCAAAGAACCTCAATGGCTCGGAACGCTGAAGAAGAAGAAGAAGAAGAAGAAGAAGAAGAACTCTCTGCATGATAATTCTTAGCAAAATCTTCGTGATGTGACTCATTATACTAATTGTTCGATGTTGATCAAATTCCAAGGCTCCTGATTTCTTTAGGATTGCAATAAATACAGTTAACATAATTCATGAGGTATATTTCCAGTATCATAGTGTATTCAGCAGGCTGGTAACTATCTATTACATATTCTTCTAAAGCATTAATAATTTCTGTTGTGATGCTGTCTGAACCGGGGGTCTTGCCAGATTTCATATGGTTAAGAGCATTCTGAACCTTCATCTTCAATTGATGGTCCTTCATTATTATTTTGAATATTATACTGTTCTTCTCTGTTATCATCATAAAGGTGTTTCACATAATCTGACCATACTATTAAAATCTGATTTTTTTCTTTTATGATTTTTCTATCTTTTGTCTTTAGGCAGCCTGCTGATGTATGTGTTCTTTGATTAGTAAGCTCCTGAATTCTTTTGTGTATTAGTTTGATATTTTTACTGTTGTGTTGTTTTTCAATTTCTATGTAGTTTTTCTCAAGCCATGCTTCTTTTGCCTCCTTACATAATATTCTGACCTTTCTGTGAATGTCTTCATATTTGGCAGGATTCTTTTTGTTCTGTTTTCTTGTTTCTATTAGTTGTAACATTTCTTCATTTCGATTAAGTGACTTTTTTGTGAATCGTATTAGACCTTTGGAGCTTTGATGTTGTTTCTTCTACCTTCATATTCATATTCTCAGAGATAATCAGAAGAGAAACTCAGGATGGTAAGGAAAGCAGACACGGGTTCATAGTTTACTGCCAAGAGAAGACCCTGAGAATGTCTTGGATTATACAGTGACAACAGACTAAGGACAACATGAGCTCAGCTACATCAGAATACTGTGTGAGGGAGCTGTTGAAGGGCTGTAGGTAAACAATAGCCAGACAACAATCTGCTGTCATCAGTTTTCTAGCAACACCATTAACCCTTTACCAGAGAAATTGTCCGTTTCCGTCCTGACCCCGGTACGGGCAAACCGCCTCAAACCGCCCGTTACTATATGCATTGTAAAAACGTGATCTCGCGGCTCTCCGGTCGTCTACTTTCGTTTTCGCCGATAGCTTGACAACGTGGCTGCCATTTGCGAGTTCATACTTTGAATTTGAACAGATTTTTTAAATAGTTTTGGCGGGGTTTTGCGCGTTGTATTTCAAAATAGATTTAAATGATTCTTCAAGTGATAGCAGAGATTTCGATGGGTTCAATTTAAGTGCACGAAGGTGACTGAATTGCAGTTAGATATCAGTGATACCAGCGTGGGCAGTGTACATAGACACTTTGAAGACTTTGAAGAAAGTGATTCTAATTCTGAAAATGTGTTTGTAAATTGTCGCATAGGTGACTGACAATCACCAACAATGTTTCATATTTTGTAAATATTTGTGTTCATGTATGGATTAGCTGCATCCTTCACGTGAGTAAAATATTCTGCATGCTTTTCCCGTCATTTTGCTGTTTATTTGACTAAAATCTGTTGACTAACAACTTATACGTGATGTTTTTCTAACATAACCCAAAATTTTTCCGAACCTGAAAATTCTTCTTGCCCATTCAGGGCTAAAAAATAGACAAACGTCTGCCCTGTAAAGGGTTAACTAACCATTCGTGATATAAAAATGGATTGTGGAACAGCATTTAGTATAAGTTCCCTAGATAATACAGTCAGATACCAGACAGATGATGTTTTTATGGTGAAGAGCACAGATATAATTACAAATAGAATAATTGAAGTAGCATCTAGAAGAAGATGAGAATTGTGCCAAGATATTTACTCTCATTCCATTGTCACAATAAACAAAGTGCTTATAGGAAAAAACTGGTCAAGCATTAACTACCAGACTGTCTGAACACAAAAGTGGCTAAAAGAATCAGAAGAATTTTTAAAAAGTGGCACAGTAGATGACTGCCTCTCATGCACCAAACTTGGAAAACAGTATGTAAAGAGCCAAGCACATACAAGATAAAGGTCGGAGAATCGCTAGAAATGGTTAGAAATCGCTAGAAATGGACAGAAAGAGTCAAGTCAATGTGAGCTTTTAAAAATACTGAGCCAGAGAGTAACTAGAGTAAAATCTTTCTTGATAGAATTTGACATGTACTATCACAGGCCATACATCAAATATGGTGTCACTTGACTAAGCTGCAAGCACCGATACCGCGTACCTCTGAGATAATTTTATTGTGTCTTAAAAGGCCAAATAATACAAAAATAATCAAAGATTCAATGCTTATATAATCAACACAAGAACTGATCTATCAGACATTCAAAGCACAGCACTGCTAAACCCTGAAAGTGCTGCAAACAATATTGTCCAATGTGATCACGTTTTTTGTGTGAAATATAGTCTTACATTGTGTCTGTACTTACCAACTCTTTTGACTGGACAAGCACATAGAATGGCTGCTTCTCATTATTACGCCAATCCATTGACAGTATCTTTCTATTTGCCAACTCAAGAGGCTGTTCACCTTTAGAACAAGCATAAAATAAAAGAAAAAAGCCAATCAGCTCCTGATATCTACCTTGAGATCTATCTCTAAACATTATGTTCATATTTCTGCACTCCACTAAACAACAACCAAATCCTTTTCCACCCTCTGTTTAAAACATACTCTTAAATACGTGAAAATATGCAGAAATAAAAAGCCTTTTTTAATTATTTGTTTGCAAAATATGAGAGGAAGTCTTTAAGTAACAGAAATTGTATGAATAACTTTTTTCCAATAGTGTGAACCAGAAAAAAACTTGTGTGCATGTTATTTTTCAATAGCCTTGAGGGTCGCAGTTAGTTAGTCGCAGTTCCAACTTCACAGCAACGGGTCGTCCCCATTATGCTCCGTTCCTGTGCAAGTGAATGTCACACAAAACGCTCCCCACTGCCCAATGTGAAAAGTGGAAAAGACAGGAGTCTCGACAAACAACAGCCCGCACAGATACACTGTGCATAATGCCGCCGCCAGAATGTCAACACACCAGTCCCCCACGAAACACCCAATTCATCTCTGATGGAATCGGCAGTCATTTTCCTATCTGGATGTTTCCTAGATGTTCACCCACACAGTCCATGAAAATACAGTTCATCACCGACGGCAGTGGCAGTCAACCAGAAGCCCAGCAGCCACGCATTTCCGCATAAGGCAAAAACCGGTCAACTCTGGGACATAGCCACCTACCATCGCTCTGAACATGCAGTCACGTTCCAAAAAAAAAAAACTTTGGCAGAATCAAAAGCACTTCACATGAAACTCACAGCTCACAGTGTCGCGCCACGCACTCACTCAGTAGCAGGGCGATGGCACCATCAAGCCTCCTTAGTCGCCTCTTACGACATGCGTGGTAGGCTACAGTGTTGCTATTCTTTGCTTCCCTTATGGGCCCGGCAACACACGGGAGAGTCTTGAGGGTCAAGTGTCAGCATACTTAATCTCAACAACTGATCCAACGTGAACTGTTATCACATGCTAAATCATCAGCTTCATTCTTTTCTTCCAAACATACGATCACCTACCCTATTCAATATCTTAAGAACAAACAATTCTCTATGTGCCTAAACAACTGGGTAAAGATAATGCCATGGTTGTTACTGCCGTAGGGATGTCCATCACATAAACTAGGTCCCCGGGAAGGTTAACCTGGTCAACAAATGCCCGCAGAAGTCGGATGTGTCGGCCTAACGGCGCAAGAACGCAGCTCTCCTGTAAACAGGCACAACGCAATCACGTCCCAAAAAAAAAAAAAAACTCTGGATGAACGCAGAAGAAGAAAGAAGAATAAACTAGGTCACAGGCGTGACTAGTTCCCCTCCTTGGTGCCTTTATTTCCCAGAATATTTGCAGAAATTTGTGAAAAGATATAAGAGCCATACTGATCTACAGGCACTTCTCTGCCACTAGGTAATGCACCTGGTTCCATCTTAGGAGCCAAGTGTATCAATGACCAGGTAATAGCAAGACTTGTATACACCTTCCCGGGAAGGTTAACCCGGCCAACAAATGCCCGCAGAAGTCGGATGTGTCGGCCTAACGGCGCAAGAACGCAGCTCTGCTGTAAACAGGCACAATGCAGTCACATCCGAAAAAAAAATCCGGATGAACGCAGAAGAAGAAGTATACACCTTATCCGTGAATACTCTCATGACAATATTGACCTGGTTAGATGAAGACTAGAGCAACATAAGAGATGGAGAGTTTTCTAATGTGTATATATTACCTCTGTCATCAAGTCTATCTGCTCCTTTAATCCCTGCCCCTTCCAGAGTCACTGGTTTAATGAAAAAGGTGGGTGTGGCTTTCTCCCTGTCTGCTTCGGCTGCCTGTACACCCATCACTGGAGATGTTGGCACCATTTTGTCTGGCGACTAAAACAAACAATTACAGCAAATTATCACTTCATATTATTCTTATTATAAAAAGCATGTAAATCAACGGTACATTTTGGAAAAATACTCCTGCTCCTAACTTTCAACAGCCGAGATGAAACATACCATGATGTTAAAATGGCTAGCACGATGATTTCAATATTAAAGGAATAAATGCAAGATTTGTTTCTCTCTCAAGTTGTATATCCTTTACAGTATGTAGCAGTCAACTCCAGCATTTTATTTGGCTGTTCTGATTCCCGAGCAAGTATACATTAAGTATTGCCATTGCTTTCTGAACAACCGGCACCCATACATTTAATAAAAAAAACCAACTTAACTGATTCTCTGCCGCAGACCGATAGGTTGGTTCCATAGACCGATTTTGGCACCCGCAAACCGACCTATCGGTTCGGTATATATAGTGCTTTAATTGATCCATTTCTCCTTTTTAGTCCACAATTTTTAGTGTCCCATTGAATTAAACTTTACAACGAAAGATTTCGCTTCCGTCTGTGTGCAAGAAGACACTAGTCCCCATTTCTGTTTTAGGAGAAAATGAGTTTGGTGGAATTTGAAATAACTGTTTGATTCGAAATTCGAAGTGACAATACATTCTGGTTCTGGACCTCGTATATTTTAATAAAATTACCGTTTTAAAACAATATTATATTATAGTTATTGTGATGTAAAGGACTTTGTGAAAGATTCTAAAACTTATACCACGTGCAGTAGTCAGTTAATTATTTAGAAGACGGTCATAATTTCAAAAGAAATCTAACAATGAAAGTTCCTCATATTATGATGGCAAATGCCGACTTATGCTTGCACAAATAGGCCACACTTGTGCCACTAAATTTGCTTTGCCTATCACAAAGTCTATAAGGAGTATTTAAATAATTAAATTTAGAAGAATAATAATTATAACTAAATAGAAAAAAGAGTTTGTTGTTTCTCAGTATTCTACTTCTCAGAAATCTGCCTGGTGTGTTCCTGACATTTTCCATCTTGTGTGAACATTATGTGCTTCAAAATATTATGTTTTAATTATGTTTTATTGGTGTTGTGGTGCAGTTCTTGTGATATTATAGAACAAAAGTGGTGTATGTAACAGTATTCTGCAAATTTAACTGGATTAGCTGCTGTGGATACAAAATAAAGCCTTGGTAAGTGAAATTTTTAAATATTTTTTTACCTTTTTAATTTCAATTGTTATTACTAAACCTCTCGTTATTGTCATAATATTTCTAACCTATCAATTAATTATTAACACAGTCATGTTCCCTGTGCAATCCTCTTTAATTTGATATGTAATACAATATATCTGCTAAAATTTTAACAATTTTAAAAGCATTATTGTGACATGCCCCTACTTCCCATTTTCTGCCTTGAATTTCTGTTTGGTCAGGACCACTTTTTTGTTTGGCAGACAATCAGTTAAGGCAGTCTGCTGCCAAATCACCCACAGCTGTTTAGAACGTGGGTATATGAGATTATGAACTGCGCCCATAACCCCTTTGCCATGGATAAATATTACTGCTATATATAGCAAGCCGGCAGGGGATCTTCATACTGCTCGTAGAAAAACTAAGAAGTATAAACGGACAGCATGGCTACATAGACTATTCAACCATGTTTTGGTAGAGCAAAAGACACCACGAGACTGGGGAAATGCCATAATTATCCCAGTTTGGAAAAACAAAGGCAGCAAAAGGGATTGCACACAATACAGAGGCATTTCACTGTTGAGTCATACTGGGAAAATATTTTGCAAAATTTTTGAGAAAAGACTACGAACTACTTTAGAACCTCAGCTAAGCGAAACACAACTTGGATTTAGGAAAAACAAAGGATGCACAGATGCCATTTTTGCTCTTAGACAACTTATAGAAAAATCAATCGAATTCAATGAAACACTCTACTTAGCCTTTGTCAGCCAAGAAAAGGCATTTGATAGAGTAGATAGAAACAAGCTGTGGGAAGTCCTTAAACAATATGGTGTGAGTACACATCTAACAAACCTATATAGAAGCTTATATAACATCAGTGAATGCATAGTGAGAGCAACTGGAGGACACTCAGAACCCTTCACCATAAGATCTGGAGTATGACAAGGTTGTGTCCTGTCCCCTCTTGTTCATAACATATATAGACAACATATGTAAAGAAGCCAGCCAAACAGAGACAGTGTAAGAATACTGCATGACGAGAACACAGAAGAAGAACCATCTGCATATCTAACCATTAGAGAACTCCTGTTTGCAGACGACCAAGCACTAATAGCAAAATCAGAAGCTGAATTACAAGACCACATGAATAGTCTAAACGAAATGTGTAGGGAACACAACATGAAAATTAGCATAAGCAAAACAGAGGTAATGACTATAACTAAAGAAGAAAAAACAACAACAATTCACCTAAATGAATATCCCTTGAAACAAGTAAAGAGTTTCAAGTACCTAGGAAGTATAATATCATCGAATGGCAGATCAGAAGACAAGATCGAAAATAGATGCAATAAGGCAAACCAACTCATTGGACAAATGGCACCAATACTAAAGAACAAACATGTATCAATAACTACTAAGAAAGCACTTTAAAATACAATCTTCCTACCAACTCTATGCTACCAATGCCAAAAAAAGAGAAAAGAAAAATCACTACAGAAATGAGATTCCTGAGAAGAATACTCAACGTATCAAGAAGAGATAAGATCAGAAATGAAGAAATCAGGATTAAAGTGGGAGTTATAGCAGCACTAGATTTTATTAGAAAGCAGCAAGTCAAATGGTTTGGCCATGCAAGTAGGTTACCAGTCAACAGCATACCACAACAAGCAATGATGTACAGACCAGATGGAAACAGAGGAAGAGGCCGACTACGTAAATGTTGGATGGAGGGAATAGCAGAGTCCATGGGAATATCAATACATGAAGCCCATAATCGGGCACTCTCACAATGTTTATACTTCACCTCGACACTGCAAGGTACAAGAGGAACATGATGAGATAAGATGAGATGAGATGAGATTAAAAAAGTAATAAATAACTAAATAATTAGGCAGCTGCGGATTACATACTGATCAAAGAATGCATAAGTGAATTAATATAAATAATTTTATCTCATGGGAAAATCTGTGCAGACCCAACAAAGATGCAATAAAACAGGCCATATCTTTGGTCAAATGTCACCATTACAGAACAAACATGGGAGACTCAAGCATAAACTTTTCCCCTTCAAGTCATGTTATCTGTGTCAAAAACTGGACACTGATATTAGAATAGACAGGATGATATATGAGGATATTAGAGAAACAAGTTGGTATAATATTAGCTTTAGATTTCATAAGACACAAGTAAAAAATTTTGCCACAAATCATGAGTACTAAGAGACAGTGCTCCATAAAAAAAAGCAATATTACACAGATGCAGTGGGATTGAAAAAAAAAAAAAAAACTACCCCTGGAAAAGTGGTACAGCTGAAACAACAAACACAGCAGTATATGAGAGACATACCACACCCTGAAACTTGGAGTTACACATGACAAGAGATGACAGAGGGGAGCAGGAGGAAGGAGAAACAGAAACAGCAGCTGAGTACACTACCCTGGTAACTTATGTTCTAACAATGCACACTTTACCTTCATTAAATCTATGGACTCAAAACCACTGTCACTGGCATCAGGCCATGAGGCACCAACACTTTCACCTGCGGACAACTGGCAATCTAAACTAGCTGAAGCCTGGGATGTTGACGTGGCAGCAGACAGCACTCCTAAGCTTCCAGATGACGAGACATTCGTCTCCAAATCTACAGATGCATGTTTCAATAACAGATTATACTACATGCAATAAATACATCAAGGTTTTTTTCTAAGACATTTGCGATCTTATCTGACCACACTTTCTTTATTACTGTTTACTTTACAGCATATTTTTGCTAGAGAAAATGCTTGTGATTGTGACCAGTGATCACTTAAGTTTACAATGATCTCCACACCCATTAACACACATAGAGAAAGGCAGACACGCAGAGAGAGAACAAGAAAGAGAGAGAGAGAGAGAGAGAGAGAGAGAGAGAGAGAGAGAGAGAGAGAGAGAGAGAGAGAGAGAGAGAGAGACAGACAGAGAGACAGACAGAGAGAGACAGACAGACAGAGAGAGAGAGAGAGAGGCATACATGCAGAGAGACGGACAGAATTACATGTATTGTTATATATAACTTGCTAAAAGATTGGGTAGATCTGTAGCAACTGTTAGAATATTGGCTAGATAGTAATATACAATAGCTTCTACAAGATTGGCTAGATAGTTATATACATCAGCTTCTACAAGATTGGCTAGATAGTTATATGCAATAGCTTCTACTAGATTGGCTAGATAGTTATATGCAATAGCTTCTACTAGATTGGCTAGATAGTTATATGCAATAGCTTCTACTAGTCTGGCTAGATAGTTATATGCAATAGCTTCTACTAGTCTGGCTAGATAGTTATATAGATCAGCTTCTACAAGATTGGCTAGATAGTTATATGCAATAGCTTCTACTAGTCTGGCTAGATAGTTATATAGATCAGCTTCTACAAGACTGGCTAGATAGTTATATACATCAGCTTCTACAAGATTGGCTAGATAGTTATATAGATCAGCTTCTACAAGATTGGCTAGATAGTTATATAGATCAGCTTCTACAAGATTGGCTAGATAGTTATATACATCAGCTTCTACAAGATTGGCTAGATAGTTATATACAATAGCTTCTACTAGTCTGGCTAGATAGTTATATAGATCAGCTTCTACAAGATTGGCTAGATAGTTATATACATCAGCTTCTACAAGATTGGCTAGATAGTTATATACATCAGCTTCTACAAGATTGGCTAGATAGTTATATACAATAGCTTCTACTAGTCTGGCTAGATAGTTATATAGATCAGCTTCTACAAGATTGGCTAGATAGTTATATAGATCAGCTTCTACAAGATTGGCTAGACAGTTATATACATCAGCTTCTACAAGATTGGCTAGATAGTTATATACATCAGCTTCTACAAGATTGGCTAGATAGTTATATAGATCAGCTTCTACAAGATTGGCTAGATAGTTATATACAATAGCTTCTACTAGTCTGGCTAGATAGTTATATACATCAGCTTCTACAAGATTGGCTAGATAGTTATATAGATCAGCTTCTACAAGATTGGCTAGATAGTTATATACATCAGCTTCTACAAGATTGGCTAGATAGTTATATGCAATAGCTTCTACTAGTCTGGCTAGATAGTTATATGCAATAGCTTCTACTAGTCTGGCTAGATAGTTATATGCAATAGCTTCTACTAGTCTGGCTAGATAGTTATATGCAATAGCTTCTACTAGTCTGGCTAGATAGTTATATGCAATAGCTTCTACTAGTCTGGCTAGATAGTTATATAGATCAGCTTCTACAAGATTGGCTAGATAGTTATATACATCAGCTTCTACAAGATTGGCTAGATAGTTATATACAATAGCTTCTACTAGTCTGGCTAGATAGTTATATGCAATAGCTTCTACTAGTCTGGCTAGATAGTTATATAGATCAGCTTCTACAAGATTGGCTAGATAGTTATATACATCAGCTTCTACAAGATTGGCTAGATAGTAATATACATCAGCTTCTACAAGATTGGGTAGATCTGTAGCAACTGTTAGAATATTGGCTAGATAGTTATATACATCGGCTTCTACAAGATTGGCTAGATAGTTATATACATCAGCTTCTACAAGATTGGCTAGATAGTTATATACATCGGCTTCTACAAGATTGGCTAGATAGTTATATGCAATAGCTTCTACTAGTCTGGCTAGATAGTTATATGCAATAGCTTCTACTAGTCTGGCTAGATAGTTATATGCAATAGCTTCTACTAGTCTGGCTAGATAGTTATATGCAATAGCTTCTACTAGTCTGGCTAGATAGTTATATACATCAGCTTCTACAAGATTGGCTAGATAGTTATATACATCAGCTTCTACAAGATTGGCTAGATAGTAATATACATCAGCTTCTACAAGATTGGCTAGATAGTAATATACATCAGCTTCTACAAGATTGGCTAGATAGTAATATACATCAGCTTCTACAAGATTGGCTAGATAGTTATATACATCAGCTTCTACAAGATTGGCTAGATAGTTATATGCAATAGCTTCTACTAGTCTGGCTAGATAGTTATATAGATCAGCTTCTACAAGATTGGCTAGATAGTTATATAGATCAGCTTCTACAAGATTGGCTAGATAGTTATATACATCAGCTTCTACAAGATTGGCTAGATAGTTATATGCAATAGCTTCTACTAGTCTGGCTAGATAGTTATATACATCGGCTTCTACAAGATTGGCTAGATAGTTATATAGATCAGCTTCTACAAGATTGGCTAGATAGTTATATACATCAGCTTCTACAAGATTGGCTAGATAGTTATATAGATCAGCTTCTACAAGATTGGCTAGATAGTTATATACATCAGCTTCTACAAGATTGGCTAGATAGTTATATGCAATAGCTTCTACTAGTCTGGCTAGATAGTTATATACATCGGCTTCTACAAGATTGGCTAGATAGTTATATAGATCAGCTTCTACAAGATTGGCTAGATAGTTATATACATCAGCTTCTACAAGATTGGCTAGATAGTTATATAGATCAGCTTCTACAAGATTGGCTAGATAGTTATATACATCAGCTTCTACAAGATTGGCTAGATAGTTATATACATCAGCTTCTACAAGATTGGCTAGATAGTTATATGCAATAGCTTCTACTAGTCTGGCTAGATAGTTATATACATCAGCTTCTACAAGATTGGCTAGATAGTTATATGCATCGGCTTCTACAAGATTGGCTAGATAGTTATATGCAATAGCTTCTACTAGTCTGGCTAGATAGTTATATGCAATAGCTTCTACTAGTCTGGCTAGATAGTTATATACATCAGCTTCTACAAGATTGGCTAGATAGTAATATACATCAGCTTCTACAAGATTGGCACTGAGGACAATACAGAAGATAATGCTCTGGTGTTGTCTCTCGCTTTTTCTCATTGCCTACACAGGCACACAAACATGCATACAGGCAGGCACACAGGCACACACACACACACACAAATAAACAAGTTACCAGATTGATCTGCACAGGCACCTTCTTCAACATCCTCGCCAACCTCCAGATGATCCGACTGGTTTCCTGTGAGAGTGCATGTACTACTGGTAGACGACAAGCTGTCCAAGCTGTTGAGGCTGGAGCAGGACTGGCTGAGAGAATTGTTTAAAGTGCTGCTGGTGAAGGATGCTGAACTTTTGGATGCTCCTTCTGATGATTTCACTGGTGGCTGAAACACATCCACTGAAAATCTGTAACAAAATCACACACTTTCAATGTTAGGTTAACATGCAGAGTTAACAAGTAGTTCAAGGATGACCATTTAAATGTGATTTTTTTGTTGTTGTTTTGTTTTTGTATTTTGCGCTTGCTCGCTTCGAACTCATGCATAGTCCATACACAATATTTTATAGTAGTGATGGACTGAATTTTGTGTGTGGATTAGCTTTCCATATTAACAGTGTCCCTCGCCATCAGGTGAACCCACTCTGACTTCAGAGGTACTTGTAATTTATGTCCCAAAGTCAAGGACGACAGGTCAACATTTAAATTCTATAAAAAAAACAATTAACAACTTTTCTACACTTTAATGCAAGAAATTATTTTAATCTTCTTTTTAAAGTCCACGCTGTGTGGCATCGGTGACCATATCTGTCCACAGCCTTCTGCCTCATGTGCTGCCAATCATTTCTGAAACAATGTTCCTCCAAACCATGGAGTTAGCTTCTGTCCAGATATATTCACTGCTCTTTCTATCCATCCACAGTGTTATAATCATTATTCCATAAAACCACATCCCCATAATTCCTCATCTGTTTATTAATTGTCCATGATGTGCATCCGTACATCAGGATTGTCTAAATATACCTCTTAAGAACTCCTTTCCCCACCTCGATTGACAAATTGTGAAATGCTGCCCTTGCTTGGTCTATTCTCTTAATACACCTTCCATTTGCTGTTATTAAAGTAGCCAAATAATTAAATACATTGTTTCAGACTGGTTCCATTAAAATGAATCGACAGTATGTATTTACTGTCAATGGACACTTGTAGTAATTTCACCCCTCTCCCAATGTTGTTGTATCCCCCTTACCTGGAAAATGCTTCCATGTGCTTGACCAAATTGCAGTATGTTGCTCTAGAGGCAGGCAGTGAGATAATGAATGGGCAGCCAACAGGGTCTGCGGCCGGGTTACACTGGGCCTTGTGCAAGCTCCAGTGGTTTCTCTGACATGTTCTGGGCAGACAGAACAATGACAAGTTTATTATGGTCTGTGCAACTTAACAGTCAGCTAACAATGTTAATCAATTTGCTGTTTACAGAAAATATTCCTCATTATTCAATGGAATAGAATATTGGAGTAATTTTTATAGGTGTAATTAATCAGAAGAGGGTGTGGTGGTTTAGCGGTTAGAAAGTTACGCTGACAATGACATGTTCACTACAAGAGAAAAAGACTAACCACCTTTTTCTTCATGCACTCAGGCCTACAAAATATGATGATCCTAACTCTTGACATACCCACAGCAGGTGTCTTCTGCAGCAGAACTTGTATGTGTGGGTGTGTATATATATATATATATCTGATGAATAGCAAAGATGTAATTCAATGTTAACCAAGAGTGTCAGTGGTCTTCAGTGGAGATAGAAGAATCAATAAATGTTAACTGACACCATGTAAGAAAACACCAGACTTCACAGCCAGACTGGAATAAGCATATCAGTGGAAACTTCTAACAAAATATTTGGAAGGAGGGAGATATACAAACATGATTTACTAATTTAGAAATCAAATAAAAGAAAAGAAAAGCTATATGATGTATTATGGCCATAAAAACAGCTGACTTAAAGGTGGGTATGAAGAAAGAAGAAATCAGCAAACTAATAGGAATACCCATTTGCCAATATCAGCAGTTTTCCGGGAAGGGGTGAGAGAAAGACAACGGCAGAAGAAGCAAGAGAAGAAGAATGAAAGGGAAAGTAAAGCAATGGATGATAAAACGGCATGCAGCTTTTACTTGGTGTCTCCAGCTGTGTTAACATCCCATGGTCCAGAAGTGGTAGTAGTAACAATAGTCCCATGTATGGTTGTTTGCACCATACATACTACATACTAAAGAATATGAATAGAGGACAGAGTGAATGAGTGGATGCAGGTTGCAGAGACAGAAAAACATAACTTCACACACACACACACATATATATATATGCGCCCAGCAGTTTCCTCAGTCTTCACCTCTGCCTTGGTAGCTAGCTATGACCCTGTCAGATTGCCCCATTCTTGGCTTGCAGATCCACCCTCATGCACTCTCCCAGCAGAAGCTAGCTCTTCTTCTGGGCTAATTTGATTCAGGCTTGGGCCTCCACCTGACCCTCACTATCGCTGCGGGGTGTGGTCTTTGCAAGACATACTATTCCACCACAAGCAGTTGTTGCCGGCGCTTGGCTGCAGAGTTTGACTTTGAATGACATTTCTGGTACAGGTGATCACATATACCAACATATACCACAATTAATGTGCAGCATTTATGAGTAAATTGTGATGAGTGCATAATGATTGTTAAATGACAACTGCAGCTGTCAAACCCACACCACCTGGGGTTGTGCAAGTGAAAGCATTACAGCAATCTGCAGCATGTATGAGTAATGCCCTGCACTGAGCCAGCTAACTTCCGGTTTCAAGATGGCGACGGACGGTCGTGTTGTTTTGTGTTCGTTAACTTTTTCGCGTAGGGGATAGATTTATTCATCTCTTGCGTGTAATTGGTGTGCCAGGATGTAAAACCAGGAGTTTCTACTCAAGATCTGCGCGGGTGCTACGGAGTTCGTGCATCGAGCGAAGCCATCCTTGAGTGAATTTTCAGCAGCGTGTGTGATTTCTCAGTCTGTGTTTACGTTTTTTCAACATGGCGGAACAACGTGTGTTCTTCGAGCGGTCAGCAGTCAACATAACGAAGCGGCGTGGTAGCCGCGCAGGGAGAAAGAAGCAAGGTAAGCGCGGTGGTTTGAGACGTTTTAGACTCAAGTGTCACCGTCTAGGACTCAGGAACATCCGTATTCTATATTGGAACTGTGCCAGTGTAAAACAACGGGGCTCTATTTTAGAAACCCTAGTTTACAGGAACGACATTGTAGCACTCCAGGAGACGAGACTGGGTGATCAGCTACTCCAAATTGCCGGCTTCAAATGTTTCTACAACAGACGACATCTGGGAATGACGATTTTTGTTCGCGACAGCATGGTGGCGTCAGAGCTAGACATGTCCAGTTGGGACAGTGACGATATACAAATACAGGCGTTGAGAGTTCATTCCAGTATACCATTCGTGTTGGTTAATGTGTATGCCCGCAATGCGAGTGTGGACGCCCAGAAGTGGCAGTGCTTAAGTGGCATATTAGGCCACGAGAGAAATGTTATTTTCTGTGGTGACTTCAACGCTAAAGGCAGATCATGGGGAAACACTTCCTCCAATACACAGGGGGAGGAGCTCGAGACTGCACTGGAAACCATCAACCTGGTTTGTATCAACAGTGGCTGTGTCACCAGGACAGCAAGCCGTCCAGGCGATGAGGACAGTGCTATTGATCTGGCGCTAGTTTCACCTTCACTCACTACAGTGTGTAGATGGGGTGTCCTAGGACACCATGGCAGCGACCACCACCCTTGCAGCATATTGGTGGAGAAAGGCAGAACCAGGCAGCACAAGCTAAAGGTAAAGACGTTCCAGTATGACAGTACAGGGCAAGATGTGGTGAGTAAAATAAGACATGACAAGCGCAG
The DNA here is from genome assembly GCA_963921405.1 of Cepaea hortensis. Taxonomy (NCBI): domain Eukaryota; kingdom Metazoa; phylum Mollusca; class Gastropoda; order Stylommatophora; family Helicidae; genus Cepaea; species Cepaea hortensis. The sequence continues at coordinate 72,790,902 of OY992882.1, forward strand.
AACGTTTCAGGGCAGGAAAAAAAGCTGGGAGCAGCCACCGTGGTGGAGTTTCGAGGTGGAGAAGGCTTGGGTGGATAAGCGTAGTGCTGTAAGGAGATGGCAAAATGCCAAGAAGAACAGAGCTGGTCATCCTAGTCCCTGCTTGCACTTAGAAAGAGAGATGCACACAAAAGTAAGCTATTTAAAAAAACTGGTCAAGGTGGTTAAAAGCGAAAAATGGGCAGAGGTGTGTCAAAGAGTAAGCACAGACAAGTCACTGAAATTGTTCTGGCGACTACATAAAAGCATGAGTGGTGTAGTCAAGAATAAGAGCATTTCTGACTTCCAAGGTGCTGACCTCATCTGGCAGAGGACTGACAAGGACAAGGGCAAAGCCCTCTTTGAATGCTACCTTGAGCAGAGCAACCAGACAGACATGGGAGGCCGAAATCTGGCCAGGGAGGTCACCTCAGACAGATGCAAGGCCCAGAACACTTCGGATGAAGACACAGTGACAGTGAAAGAAATCAAGGCTGTGCTTCGACGATAAAAAAACAGTGCTCCAGGTCCTGATGGCATAAGATACGACGAAATAAATAGGTGTACCGACAATGAGCTAGAGAAACTAGCAGACATGTACAACAACAGTATAGGGAGTGCTAGCATCAAGGAGGAATGGTTACACAGCTATCTGATTCCCTTGCCGAAGCCTGACAAAGACCACAAAAAAATTCAGGGATATCGAATTATAACCATGCAGAATACAATAGGCAAACTGCTGGAGAAGGTAATTGCCAGGAAAATATCAAGCCAACTAGAGAGGCAAGGTGTTTTCCCACCGGGTACCGTCCAAAAAGAGAAACCTGGACCAATGCAGCAGTCTTTGCCCAGGATGTCTATGAAGGTTTCCACTCAGGCACTGAAACCGTTGCTGCAGCGATTGATCTTGAGGACGCATACAACAGAGTACCACTGGATTTTTTAATGTTTCAGCTTCTTGAACTAAACGTAAGTCCATTCCTCCTTAGTTGGATCGCTGCAGCCCTCTTCCAACGGAAAGTAGTTTTTAGATGTGGCAGTTGGACTTCGGAACCAACAACAATATATCCTGGCCTACCACAGGGATCACCATTATCTCCGGTACTGTTCAACGCCTACACAGTGAGAATCACCGGTGAGCAGATCACTGGACCTGGCAGGACATTGTCATATGCCGATGATGTTTTAGTGTATCGTCAGGGTAAGGATAGAGAGGAGGTTGCTGTGGAACTACAAACCGAACTCAATCGCATAAGTACTTGGTGTGATGAAGCTGGGGCAATGGTCAACCCAACAAAAGGCAACAGTGACTTGGTTCTCGTTGAATAATCATATTGTCAACACTCCAACACCAACTGTAATGCTGTGTTCAGAGACGGTGGAAAGAACGCAGGCAATGAATTACCTGGGGATACGGTTTGATCGAAGCCTTGCTTATGTGCACATAGACCAGGTGATAACAAAGGCCAAGCGGGGTTTGGCAGCGATGCGGGTGATGGCGGCAGGAAACTGTGAGCAGCGCCATCTATGTCTTCTGTACGAGGGGCTGGTCATGTCTGTTTTGGAGTATGCAATGGCAATCCTGACTCTCAGCCATAAGCAGATAGAAAGGATGGAAAGGATACAGAATGAAGCTACGCGCATTATTCTTGGATGTACAAGAGATACAGCATGCAGGGCGATGCGCTACCTTCTTGATTTTCCAACCATTGAAGAGAGAATACAAGGTTGCAGGGCACGCGCCTACCTCAGAATTAACGCAAACACACAACATCCACTGCATAGTGAAATTAGGAAGGTGAAGGGAAGCAGGTTAAAAAGAGGACGGTCGTGGATGGGTCAAGCCGAAGACATTCTTCAACAGGTGTGTTCACTTGAGGACTTAGAACCTGGCGAGGAGTGGGTGCAAGTGCCAACAGACTTCTGCACATCCTTTTCAGTTTGCATCCAACTAGATAGAAAATGCAGACAAGAAAATCCGGCTGCTGTTGAGGCTGAAGTACAAGCGTTGATTTTCGAGAATTCACTAGACGGTGACGCGGTCATCTACACAGATGGGTCGGTCGTCCGACATGTGAGAAGCTTATGGGCCTTTACAGCTCGGGCCGGAGGGAGAATTGTGAAGGAGGACTCTGGTGCTTTCACTGAAACCACAAGTAGCCTGACCATGGAAGTCATGGCAGTAAGTAAAGCAATAACATGGCTCGAGACACAGACATTCACTAGGGCTTGTTTCCTTAGCGACTCAATGAACATGATCAAGAGGATAGAGGAGGGGTCGATCCGAAGAGAATGGTTGCTGCCTCTGGAGCGGTCTCGGCTGGCAAAGATTAGTTTCATCTTCGTGCCAGGGCATGCGGGAGTACAAGGAAATGAGCGGGCTGACAAGCTCGCAGGTGAGGCTACTGTGGAGGGCGGGCGCGCCATGGACCAGGCTGACATTCTGAATGCTCTACGAGAAGTAAGACTTTTGCAAGTGATGACTTTGAATCTACAACAATGGCCAGACTGCGAGAGCAGCAAATTAAAAGAGGGGTGGCCAAACAAGAACACAACGCAGGAAGCCAAAGAAGATTGATAAACCAACACAGAACTGGCGTCGTTAGCCGCTACATGTTGCGGGATTTGCTGAGGAGGGGATCCGAGCACTTATGGACTGAATGGTTCGAAGTGCAATGAGGATGATCTGTCGACTAACTAACTAACTAACTAACTGAGCATGAATGGTGTCAGCATGTGGGTGAGAGGGTGGTTGTGCACTGTCACTTGCTTTCGGTCATCACAGGTCTTCAGTGCTGGTCACTTTGATACATGTAACGGTTGGACACATGTCTGAATACTGCTGTCAAACCTCTAAACATAACTCTAGCTGCAGAACTCCATGATAGCAAAGCAGGAGAATGAACACATACAACGAGCAGAGCCACATGAAATCTAGTTATCCTCATCCACTAAAGCAGTTTGATGAGCTCTTTCATGCGCTGATTTCTCTTGTGGTGGATCTGTGGAAATGCGGTTTCTGATGAGAATGCAAAGAATACCATGGACAGACAGAAAAATCAATGACCCAGTCCTACAAGAAACAAATGAAAATCGTAAACTGATTAGAGAAATTAGACATAGACAGTCACAATTGTTTGGGCATGTTATGAGAAGAAATAAATTGGAGAACTTGATGACAACTGGCAAGATCGAGGGGAAAAGAACAAGGGGAAGACAAAGAATTAAATACCTGGATGGCTTAACCACATGGCATGGTCGAGACAAGAACAATGAGTTGATCCACGACTCTGGTGATCAAGTGAAATGGAGAATCATGACCGTCCATGCTTATTGGCATGGCACTTGATGGATGGATGGATGGATCTCCTGAAAGTGATTTTGTCCTATGTCCCTGTATGGCAATGCTGTGTCCTAATGCTCAACCATGACTGAATCTATAGAACAATAATGTAACCTTGAGGTGAGCCCTCATCACGTCTTAAGTCATGGGACATCCTGCTTTACAGCCATCAGGGTGCTCAAACCACCGCATCAGTTTCATAGAAGTGCTTGTAGAACAGAAACACTAGGCTAAGAGAAAGTTGACATTTGACATTACCAGGTAAATAAAAAAAAAATATGCTAAATGTTGGTCAAACGAGTAGAAACTCCCCCCCTCCCCCCAAAAAAAAAATGTTTCTGTTTACATTATTTGTAGTCTTATTAAAAATATTCAAATATTTCAGCTATTTCTTTCCAGTAATGCTGACAAGAAAACCCGTTTAACTCTTAAGCAACAGGAGGTCAATACCATGGGTTGATGTTACCAAACATTTCTGACAGAGGCTAGTAGCTTGGGTTGATGTTTGCAAGTTTTTGTGATAGAAGCCAGTATACAGTCGATGTCTGATAGATCAAGCTGGGAGCCCAGGTGAAGCAACATCCCTGCTTGATTGGGATCTGAAAACATGACTACCTGGCCGACCGGAAAACCTTGCTCCCAGTTAATAATAATTGTAAAGTATTTATGACTGAACTATAACAGTATATGAAAGCTAATGAGATTTTATAACTATGCACCAATCAGAAGAATTCTCCCACATCCTTGAAGAGTTAAAAGTGGATACAAACTGGACTGCTGGGATGGGGAGCTGTGGCTGAGGGCTGATGGTGTCTACCCCAGGCTCAGAAGGTACCGAGTTTGAGCCCTCCATAGGGCTGGGAATGTTTGCAACAACCACTGGTATCTAATGGTATCACATGTCCCTCTCATCTCTTGTGTAATGCGACCAGATACTTATAGTCTTCTCAGATACGTATGGAAAACATGTCCTGTGTGCAAGCTGTGCCAGTTTTTAAAATCCCATGGCAGTTGGAAATTGGAAACAGTAGGCTGGAAGGCCACTGCCCTGGCAAAGTTATGAGGAAATGAAAACCTCTGTGGGCAGACAAAGCTGGTTACCTAGGACGGAATCTGTCTAGAGGAAGTCAATCTTACACACATATATGCCGAAATCAAACACACTGACCTTTGTGGTGGATAACAATGGTGACGCTCTCCCATTGAAAGAGGAATGAAGAAAGAGAAGAAAAATGCTGAGATGTGCTACTGATGTGAAACATGGGTCATAGATTCTACACAGTACTTAACTATGTTAACACACACATGTGGAAATGAGAGAGCAAAATTACTTACCGGTCACAGTATCCAACTTTATAACAATTTGTACATCTCTTTAACAAGGTCCCATCACAGCAAGGTTTGTGACAGAAAGAACAACGGATGGGATAGTCAATCGGGTGCAATGTTCTCTGTCAGACAAACAGAAGATGATATCTGACACTGCCATGGCTGATCAATTAGTACAGAATGCATACATGTTACTTCCCAGTAAGACTGAATTCATTCACATATGAATACTAGATAACTAATGTACTTTCTCATCCCATCCCCTTGAACTCCCACCAATCCTTCCAAACACAGAGTGATGACTCATTAAAATCTTCTGGAGCAATATACGGTTCTCCAATATTTCCTACATCAGACTTTAAAACACTCTAAAACAATCAAGGGCGCCATACAAGGGACAGTCAATAGTCTGAAGCATGTTGGGCAGTGATTCTCCAAGTTGAAATGATGCCAAGAGCAAACATCAAGTACACTACACAGTAAACTATCTCTGAAGTGTACAATCATCATCCACTATCAGCATCCAATGAGAGGCAGGTTTTGATTGGCTAAAGTAACTGGAAATGCTGAGGTGTTTCTGTGTTTTCAATGACTAGGTTTACGTCAATGGATTTACTGCTTTTCAATTATTTAAAAATAATTGTAATATGTCCCCAGGCAGTTTCCTGCTATGAGTCTGTGATGTGATAAGGCCATGACATTTGACAGGCCTGACAACAAGGAGGGGTAGGTGGCCAACTTGTTCCTTATCTTAGCCGGCGACAAGTCCGGGCATGGAAACCAGTGTCTGACTGTGTTGATGACTTTGTCAGTGCACTTCCCCATCAACTTGGCCAATGCGCTCGCTCTTGAAGGATAACAATAAAAGACAGGCAGTAAGACTTGCCCCTGCACACTGTGCTTGTGACTGCCATCATATAGACAATATATATTATACATATGTTCAAAGATTCATCAGGAAAATTCAAGATTGGTGACTCAGCCATGTGCACGTGAGGTTTGGCGTCGCAGACAGCAGAACACATACTCCAGGACTGCCCAAACTACAACATATCTAGGTGAACCTTCTGGCCTAGAGAGACAACAGTGGAAGATAAACTCTATGGACCGCTGAGTGAACTAAAAAAAACTGTTAGATTCATACACGAGACAACATTGCAGTTATAGACATATTTCAGGCGAACGAAAGAAGAAGACAATTAGGAGAATTTGCCAAAAAAGATAGCAATCTATTATTTTTAATTAGCAATTCAAAGTACATTTATTTAAAATTAACATAATTACCACAAATATAATCTCTGTTAATAAAAACTATTTGATTCTGATGATACAAAAAAAAATAATTAAAATTTTATACAGGAAGTAAATAAACAAAGGAAAATTAGGGAATTGCAAACATGCATAGTGCTCATTGGTACACAAAAACATGACAAATTTAGTGAAAATTCAATTACAGCTTTACTTGACATACATGCACTCTGTATACTGATATTTAAATATCCTGGTCTCACACATACTGTGCCACATCTGTGGCTTTGGGGTAGTGAATGCGTTTCACAATTCCCGTACATACCGAGTGGAGTGTTTCACAATTCCCCTACATACCGAGTGGAGTGTTCACAATTCCCCTACATACCGAGTGGAGTGTTCACAATTCCCATACATACCGAGTGGAGTGTTTCACAATTCCCATACATACCGAGTGGAGTGTTTCCCAATTCCCTTACATACCGAGTGGAGTGTTTCACAATTCCCCTACATACCGAGTGGAGTGTTTCACAATTCCCTTACATACTGAGTGGAGTGTTTCACAATTCCCCTACATACAGAGTGGAGTGTTTCACAATTCCCCTACATACCGAGTGGAGTGTTTCACAATTCCCCTACATACCGAGTGGAATGTTTCACAATTCCCCTACATACCGAGTGGAGTGTTTCACAATTCCCCTACATACCGAGTGGAGCGTTTCACAATTCCCCTACATACCGAGTGGAATGTTCACAATTCCCCAACATACCGAGTGGAGTGTTCACAATTCCCATACATACAGAGTGGAGTGTTTCACAACTCCCCTACATACCGAGTGGAGTGTTCACAATTCCCATACATACCGAGTGGAGTGTTCACAATTCCCCTACATACCGAGTGGAGTGTTCACAATTCCCCTACATACCGAGTGGAGTGTTGCACAATTCCCCTACATACCGAGTGGAGTGTTTGAAATCAGCTGCCAGTGATTTGTAAGCAGACCACCTTTTGCTGCTTTCGATGGTATTAATGTTGGTTGTTCAAAAATCAATGGCAAACTACTGAACATAAAATCTGCCTAGTAAACAGTAAAATAAAACAATATGGCAGTAAGTGCAACGTCCTGTAAAGGGCATGCAACTAACATTCACCACATAATATCTTCACTACAAAGAATCCTTTGTTAGTCAAGCTGTGTCATCACACAACATATGTTCAGCTATGAAGTCATCTACTTTCAACTATGAAGTCATCTACTTTCAGATACGCAGTCATCTACTTTCAGCTACGTAGTCATCTAGTGTGCCTAATGTCAATGATCGTGTGCGGTGCTGAACCATGACTGGGTTACACCCCAATATGCCTCTCTGCAGGTATGAAGTTCCAGAACAGGCCACAGATGTGAAGTTCCAGAACAGGCCACAGATGTGAAGTTCCAGTACAGGCCACACAGCGTGTCCTTCTACACTCCAGTTTTTTTTTTACTGCATGACAAGTGACATGTCACATCACAAACTCCCACCTGAATCTATATTAATCCTCACAAGGCATCACAGATAACATGTATCCTATGTGTCATCACAGACAGCACCTATCACATCTATCATCACAGATGGCACCTTCTACATTTGTCATCAGAGACCTATCATATCTGTCATGACAGATAGCACCTATCATATCTGTCATGACAGATAGCACCTATTACATTTGCCACCACAGATGGCACCTATTACATTTGTCATCACAGACAGCGCCTATCACATGTCATCACAGACAAAACCTATCACATCTCTCATCACAGATAGCATCATCTATCACATGTGTCCATCTCCAGAGTCATTAGTAAGCAAAGCAGTAATCTGTGCAGAATATATGACTGTTATTTTACAAATATATATATATATATTGTAACATGCCTGGGTTCATCAACATTGGGATGATTGCCCGGAGTGAAAGTGCTAGTACATAAACAAATGACCGGGCCTGAGAAATAAGGCTGGGTGGTAGGTCCCCGGACAGGGCAAATAAGAAGATAGACGGGGAAGGTTGGAGGCAGTGAGTTTAAGGGGGAGTCGAGGAGACGTCAGCCCGCTAGTGTGGTTGTGGGGCCGACAGCTTAGGCTGAGGAGTAGTGTTGTGTGGAGTCAGGAGATCGGACAGTTAGTTGAGGCCTAGACCCAGAGTGGGTTGGATCGAGTGAGTTCGGGCCGGGGAGAGTGGCTGGTTAACTGTCGTGGTGGATGAGATTAAGTAGGCCTGGAGAAGGCAGTGTTATTCGAGTGTTAAGTTGTGATGAGGATATATTCAGGAATTACTGTTACTGGATTTATAAATGTTGCTTGTTTCCGTGTTCATTCATCATTAAAGGGATATTCTGTGCGCAAACGCAATCTTGTTCAGTGACTAATAGATGTGCACTACAGTAATGACTTGTGTTGTGGGACATGGGACTAACCCAGCTTACACTCTGCAGTGATATAGAAGGAGCATCAGGATCTAGACAACGACCAATCTCATTCTGTTGCAAAAGAGATTGTGATATATATATATATATATATATACACACAAAATTGCCTTCTGCATGCCCACTCACCTGCATGACAATAATCTCCACAACTGTTTCTCCTGCCAATTCTTTAGATAAGATTTCACACCTGTATTAAAAACATAACATGCAACAGTGTCATTAAAATCACATGTTTATGGCTAAAAATATCTTTGTATAATTGCAGCAATGTAAACACTAGGTTGTCACAGTTCACCGAGTTATGCATTCATTGAGTCCAATGACCTGCTGAAAGTCTATCATCATGCACCATGGCTGGTAACGCAGGAAGAAGTCTAGTTCCTCCAGAATCATGTTCTCTGTGTTCTTGATCAATTTAATGGCTGATTAGTACTTCAGTACCATGCTGTCAACTATTCCAGCATTTTCTCTCTCTGTCAGCCTCTGGTCGGGGCAGGGGTATCCCTATCAAACAATAAGTGAGACATCTCATTCTGCTTTGCTAGCATACGGCACAACCTGGGCAAGTTGGAGTACCCATTTAGCCCTCCAAACAGGGTAACATGAAACCGTGCACGCAGTTGGAAGATTGAGCTAGATGGCAGATGACATATATGGTTACGGTCTCAAGTTCATAACAGTGGGCAGAGGATCTCTTTACAGAGACAATGGCTACAGTTACCAACCATTATGGTCACTACCAAGAAAGAAAACAATGGCTGATTACCTTCTCACAGTTACCCACGAGGGAAGAGTGTCACAGGGATTGATACTAACAAATGAGACGATGGAATTATTCTTGTCTTGCCAATAGTAATAGTGTGTCAAATTTAAGCGGCTTCACCCGTGGATGGGCAGTACTGCAGAAAACGCCCTTGAATACTTAGCGTTTTAAAAACGTGATCTCGCGACTTTCCAAGACTTCCGATTGTCTACTTTCGGTCTCGCCGATAGCTTGACAACGTGGCCGACATTTGCAAGCGTGTACTTTGAATTTGAATGGATTTTTAAATAGTTTTTTGGGGGTTTTACGTTTTGAATTTTAAAATGGATTTCGACGATTCTTCAAGTGATAGCGGAGATTTCATTGGGTTCAATATAAGTGACATTGAAGGGCACGAAGTTGACTATTAATCGGAGTTAGATATCAGTGATCAGCATTAGCAATCGTGAGTCAGACTTTAAAGAAAGCGATTCTGATTCTGAAAATGTGTTTGTAAATTGCCATATAAATGATTTACAATCACAAATAATATGTTGCATTTTGTAAATATTTGTGTTCATGTGTGGATTACCAGCAACATTCAACATGAGTAAAATAATCCGCATGCATTTTCCTTTATTTTGTTGTTTATTTACCTAAAATCTGTTAACTAACACCTTAGACGTGATGTTTTTACTAACGTAACCAAAATTTTACCAAACCTGAAAAATCGTGCCCGCTCAGAGCTAAACAATGGACAAACGTCTGCCCTGTAAAGGGTTAAAACTAAAAAAGAAATCAACAAAAGTGTAGGTTACTCATGAAAGAGTACAAGCGCACAATATTAAATTCACATATGTATAACATGACTATACACCACACAGACACGTATCATCATAGAAACTTACGCAATAATTGTGTCTTTTTGCTCAACATTGTCTAGTCTGGTCCCAGGAGAGAAAAATTTCTTTATGCGACCTCTGTGAGCCTCAAATACTCTTATCTACAAGATGAAACATGATAAAATACTATCAAGATTGCCAGATGATGATGAAAATATGGGGATTAACATTCTTGATTGTCAAAATAATACTGGTATTAATAATAACAACAGATCTTGAACCATGTTTATATTGGGGGTTTGCTACAATGAATCTTCAGCATCCTGTCCCTCCTGTCCTGTTGTTTGTCCATCAAGAATGATGATGACCATTCATTTCATCCAGTAGGGTTGAAGGTATGGAGCCGTGGGTTCTAAGATGGCTGATAAGGCCTATTTTGGCCTGTCCCTAGTCCTGATGTAGCAGTCTGATGTTACCTATCCTGCTGCTCATCTTGATGTTTTCCTTCGACATTAACCACTGCTTCCTTCTTGCACATCATCTTCCACCTTTTGTATAGGTTTCATGTCATGTTTATATGTTCAAGAAAGTTTGTGTCATGTTCATCTCATGCTGCAATTGTTTGTTTCATTCTTAGCCGGTTTAGGACTACTTTATGTGTCATTGTGTCTCCCAGTTCATGACTTTGCATCACATTATAATGTAAGCTGTATATAGAATATGATGGAAGTTTCATTACTTTGAGGTATTTAGTGGGTGCCTTGGGTGTCATAGATAGGAAGTAATGCTGACAATGGCATCGGTGTAGTTGGGCTAGGGCTTGATGTCAGCTCTCACCTTTCACTATGGGAGGGAAAGACCAGCCATCTACCCTTCTCTGCACTCAGGCCTACAAAATTTGGTGATCTGAACACTTCACATACCCACAAAACATTCCTGTTATGATATTGCTATTTTAAAATATAGTATTTATTTATTTGTCAGTATGTCTCATCTTGTTGAACAAAACTTTGTCAATTCTTGTTGTTAACTTAATCGTAGCTTTGCATCTATACTGTTCAAAAAAAAGACACGCAACATTTTTGGTGTTGCTTTTATAAAAGATATTCGCTGATTGGCCATCAGTCAACTTATCGACTGTCTATCTGGTCATTAACTTCTCGTGGTTACCTGAATTGTACTCACCTCATGATTTTTAAGGTCATGAAAGAGGTCACGGTCAAAACAACATTTTTTACAATAACTCGTGACAGGTTCATGATAATCCCATGAAATTTACTGAACACAAAACTCTCTGACCATATTATTGAATGCCTATAAAAGACTCCTCGAATAAATTCAGTTGAACATTCAATGCGCAAGTATGGCTCATCCAACTACAGAACGACGACTCATCATCATTGGACGTTTACAGGCTGGACAGTCACAAAGTGTAGTAACCAGAGAATTTAATGTGGTTAGAAACACCATTAGTCACAATTGGAGGCGTTTTCAAGAAACTGGCTCAGTGGCAGACCAGCCGTGCAGTGGAAGACACAGAATCACAACTTCTGCTGAAGACCGCTTCAAACGGCTGCGTGACCTTAGAAATTGATTTGCATCTGCGTCCTCCACAGCCCAGTCAATGCCAGGAGCTCGTCGAATTTCAGATCAAATGGTCAGGAACCAGCTGCATGGTGCTGGTCTTTGGGTAGAAGACCCTACAGAGGTCCTGTTCTTACGGACTTGCATCGCCCGAATGACTGCAGTGGGCGAATCAGCATCGTTAATAGACCGTTGGGAATGACTGGATACGGGTGTGGTTTAGTGATGAATCATTTTTTGTGCTCCAGCAACATGACAGACGGAGAAGAGTTTACCGCAGTTCATGAGCGCTACACCCAGAACAGCTTTGATGAGGCTCCTCTACATGGTGGTGGAGGTGTACTGATGTGAGGGGCATTCAACTTCATGGGAAGAAGTGACCTGATGCAAATTGAAGAGCGTCAGAATGCCTAACGATACGTCGCTGAAATTCTTCATCCTCATGTCCTTCCACTTCTGCCTGCACAAGGGTTGATTTTTCAGCAGGATAACGCTCGACCTCATGTGGCACAACTCACCACCCAGTTCCTTGCTGACAACAACGTCCAGACCATTTCGTGGCCAGCCATGTCATCAGACACGAACACCATAGAACACTTACAGGGTGAACTCGACAGACGACTCTGCCAGCGAGTCGTGGCTCCAGCCAATCTCTGACATTTGTTTCTTGCACTGCGGGAAGAATGGGTAGCCATCCCACGGCTAATTGGATCCATGTCAAAGAGATGTCGTTCTCTGATAGAGGCCATACACCTTACTGAAACGGAGACCTCAGTCGTAAAGACTAACAGCCCAAACCAAATTTAATGAACATCATTTCATTGTTAAAGTTGGAAAGTTTCTTCATGCCAGGATTGAAACATTAATTCCTTAAAATAAAATATTGGTACAAGTTTGCAATAATGTTGTTTCTTTTTTTTTGAACAGTATACCATTTTCTGTTACGAGGCATCAGAAACTCTGGACTTGTCTTGGCCCATTGACTTCTATTCACAAACTGCCAGTTATTACAGTCACTGTATTCAGTGTACATCTATATGGTCAGCCCATATGTTGACTTGCTGTGCTAGCTCATGCCGGTGGCAGCAGTTCCTGTTTACTCTCAACAAGACTATACCCTATTTGTGTTTACAGACAAAGGAATAATTCTTGTCTTGTTATCTTTGCTGTTGTTTTCTAAAGTACAGAAATACTCATAAACATAATTATTTGTACAGGCTGGAAGACAAGAAAGAGTGTAGATAGCTAAAATTGCATAATGAACTTCTGACACTTTGGCACTGAAATGAGAATAGCTTATATTAAAATGTTAGAGGAAGAACACAATAAATGGCTTATAAGATCTATGATTAAACTCGTACTGTATAAATGTTATCGTGTCTTCTTATTTATACTTTGTATTTTTGCCAATCGATACTTGCATATTTATTTCTTCTGCTATTACTATGCAGACGTAGACTATGGAAAATCAGCCAATGGAAGAATCAGGAGACCAGTGGAAAGCAGCTTTAAGGTGGCACAATAAATAATAGGAAATCAGCCCATAGAAGGCTCAGTAAATTATAGGAAATCAGCCCATAGAAGGCTCAGTAAATTATAGGAAATCAGCCTTTAGAAGGCTTAGAAAACTGTAGAGGAGCAACTTTTAGAAGGCTCAGAAAACCAGAGGAAAGCAGTTTAAAGAACAATCAGTAGACTAGAAAAGTAGTGTCTAGAAGGCTAACTTTCTAGATGCTTCACATGGTGAAACAACATGGATAAGACAAGTAATAATGTGAACTATACACTGATCTCCATAAACAACAACTTACATCACTTGTCTGAACATTTGTTCTCATTGATAACTCCTCAAGCAGCTTTTCTACTGTGCTGTCCTGTGGAACTTGTATATGATACTAAGAAAAGAAAAAAACACTGCATCCATGAATACAAAATAGCTGCAAAATTGCTTGGTATACAACATTTTTATACAACATAGGTGGGTTCTCACACAACTATACTTCTCACAATCCAGTTTTCTCATCCTCGCCATTTGGTCAGCTCGGCTGAGAGGTTTGGAATTTACCTGAAGCTCAGAAGTACTGGGTTCACTCCCAGCATAAAGCTGGCAATCGTAACATGAAGCATTGGTCCCCAATGATATACTCTCCCCTGATTTTGTGGGTAGTGAGATCAAGTACCTGTCTTCAACATGGATAAATCACAGAATGTCCTATGTGCAAGTTGCACTCATTAAAAATCCTACAGCATTTGAACATTGCAAATTATATTGATAAACCAGGGCCCTGACAAAACTGCCATGAAACATTCTACCCATAAATAGGCCTGTTAAACTGGAGGGAAACTGATTGAGGGAAGTAAACCTAAATAAAAGCATGCTGAAGTCAAACCAGTGATCTTTGCAGGAGAAAGGTAGATGACTCGGCACGCACCCTGGGAGAGAATAAAGAAGGTCATCTATACAAGTTGGTTAAGTTAGATGCATATCCTTTACAGGATGTCGCAGTCAACACCAGCATTTGTTTTTTGCTGTTGTGGTCTCTTGGCAAGTTTACGTTCAGTAGTTTGCCATTGCTTTCATAAGACAGTCTGCTGCCAAATTGCCCACAGCTGTATTTCGAACGTCGATATGCGGGATTACGAACTGTGCCCGTAACCCCTTCACCACGGAGCCAGATTATACAAGATAAGTGAGTAAAATACCAGTTTACATGCCACCAGGGCATGGAGTGATCTCACTGTTTGTGAACTCCAACAGCAGCAGCCTAGAAGTGGCCTTTTATTAGACTAATAGATAGAACCAACATGAATTCATGAGTATATATAGATTGACACAAGAATATTTGGCCTAGAAGGAGGGCATGATTTGCCTTCCCCCAATGCTGACATTTTAAATAACAACAGAGGAAGTGCAAACTGACTGCATACTAACTCGTGTTTGTAGATCATGACTGGACTGGAACTCAGCTCTGCTATAATCTATTACGACATACATAGACTACACACATTTTAACATCAGGTATCAAGCCTTAGATTATTGGGACAGATTCATTGAATTATGATCAAGTGGATTATGCTGGTTTTGTAAATTTGTCCTGCTGAAGCTTTTTGTGTAAGAATCAATGACCCAAAGTTCAAACTATCCTAGGTTGCATAAGACGTACAGAATAGTGTACATGCATACAAACATGGTGAATGAAATCAAAGGACAGAAATATTTTAACGGACAAAATGGATTTCTTAGTTACCAACATTATCATGTGCCATGCTGATAATTTGGAGATCTATAAGAAATCTGACAGAATGTAGTCAGGACGAGAGACTGACGGTGTTGGAGATCCACTGCAGCCAACCTTCATTATGGGGACGGCACCTGATTGATTGAAGCAATTTTATTATGTTGACAAGTCTTAATAGTGGCTGGCCGAATGGCTAGAATGCTGGACTCTCATTCGGGAAACCCGGATTTGATCCCTCGGTAAGGTGTGGGATTTTTTTCTGTCAGGGGCAAAAAGAAAATTCTAACCTGCATAGTTCGCGGCGACTGCACTAGCCAGGCGGCCTTAATTCCTCCGGCTCAAAGACCCCTCTGCCATACACCGCAAGGTACTATATCGGCAGTAAATGACAGTTTTATGACAGTGACAAGTCTTAATCTATTGAAAGCCTTTGAGAGGGTTGGAGTCATGATTGCAGATGTCTAGTCCAATTGAAGAAGAAAAAGATGTGTTCATGGTGTGTGCTCAAACAAGCGTGAAACACAAAATGAACCAAATGAACGTTCAGTAGTTTGTCATTGCTTTCTGAACTACCGGCACTCATACCTTTCTATAAAAGAACAATGCATGGCGGTCTGCTGACAAATCGCCTGCAGCTGTGGTTTGAATGCGATATGCTGAGGCCTACATAATGAACCTGTCATTGGGACATCTCTCTTGATGGGCAGGTGAAGAAGATGCACTTAACCAGTCTGTTACTGGCGATGAATCACGGATGCACTGCTGCTGTCCCGAATTAACATGTTCTTCGATGCAATGGAAACACACTTTAAGCCAAGAAAGTCAAGGTTCCAACAACTGCATGGAAGGTTATACGTAGTATTCTGAGGTTCTCACGATGTGCAGTTGATCTGGAAGACAGGTGAGGATGTGAACACTGCATCAAACTTTACAGTTGTGTAGATGCTTTGCAAGAAAATGTGAAGGTCTACTGAATACAGGAGTACTGTTCCATCATGATGATAATGCAGACTACAATAGTGCTCAATCTTAAACTTCCAGCGTGCTTCTGGTACCGAATTTAGTTAGGCTTAAACACTGACTTCTCGTTTAGAGAGCAATGGCAAACTACTGAAGGTAATAGTGCCTAGTAAATCACTCAATGGTTGATCACAATGTTCTACAAAGGACATGCACTATTTTACAATTGGTCACCATCTGTCTTATTGTTCCAACTTAACCCTTTGTGATTGTGACTTGTCTGGTGCACACCATGGCAGTAAATGGTTTGTGAATAATGCAGAGATTGAACCAAAAAAAAATACAATGATGAATAAGTGTATTAATGTTCATGGAGATTATGTTGATAAACAAAAGGCAAAATGTCAGCGCAGCAACAAATGGTGTTCAGATTCACATCTCATGTCTTCTTCTGTTGCCTTTCCTTTCGCAATGGAGCATAGCCCTCAACCAACTCATGTCTAGCTCTTTGTAGACTTGTTCATGATTGGTTGAATTTTGCAGGTGTCTTGTATGGGACGAGGCAATCCCACCCCAAGTGGCCTCCTATGACAAGCATGGCAGGCTGCAGTGTTACTATTCTTGGCTTCCCTTGTAGGTTCCAGTACACAGGCACCAAATCCCATTTAATACTTTGTAAATGTCCATTTGTAACTTCCTAACCCTTCCTCAAACAGAACAGCCTATTTCATACCAATGTGAAAGAATACCTACCCTAACTGGTCTCTTGTAGGATTCTTTCCACATGAAGGTGACTGTGACAGTTTTCTTCTTCTTGGGAAGAGGTACAGACAGGTATAGGAATGGATCAAATGTGATGGACACCTAGATGAGGAAGACCACAAACAGTCCATCTTTCAGTCTCTCCGACTTAATATATACATACATAAATACATATATAGTCTTGTTTATACATTATACCAACAAATCAATTTCTTGCACTTAATATAAATATTTTTTGTCACAATAGCCTTGATAATGAATGTGAGAGTTAGTTACAGAGAGTCAGTCTGACATGTGAAACAGCGTATTTAGTATGAAATTATGTCAAGGTGGCAGCAGAGATGTGGTTCTTTCAGAGAATGGTGAGAACATCTTCAGTACATTAAAATAGCAATGAAGACATCTTGAAAGAAATCAACTCAACAAGTAGAACTGGTTACTCCAAGTAGAGAATCCACATGCTGTGAACACATCATGAGTAGAGTAAGCAGGAAAATGTTGCAATATCAGTGAAGCTGGAGCGGAAAAAAGGACAGGGGAAGTCCATGAAGGAAGATGTAGAAACATCTGTACTGGAAATGTCTGGCAACAAAATGTGAGGCTGGAGCTTGTGGGCAACCATAATGACCAACACCATATGGCATATACTATGAGAGAGAAAAAAGGGGGAAAAATGGAAAGTACACAATTTAAATTCAAGATCTTTGTAGAAGGACAACATAAATCCATTATATATTAGAAATCATGAAGTTCGATGCAATAACTGTTTACAGATGCTTACTTTTTGTTGCAATTTTATTTTCCAAATTATGCCAAACTTTAATGTTTCTTTAAAATTGGTACTTCAAACATTTTGTGAACTGAGCAAACATGTCATCAACAAATGGAATAATGGTGGGCACCATAGAGAAACTTACCTTTCCACATTTGGGGCACACCAACTTGGACTTATACTGGCCTTGAAACAAGTCCACCACTACAGAGTCATTTCTCTGCTTGTACTGAGCCCAAGCCTCGGCAGCCACCACCTGATGAGTACATAACAACTGAATGTCTCAGATGTAAACATTTAGGACATCAAGCTACACAGTCTGTCCACGCACAAAACAACCTTTCTGAGTCATCTAGAATATGGTCTAAACAAAGACTATACAAAGGTTACTGTTACCAAAACTGAAACCCTATTTACCATAACTCTTCTATCCAAACAAGTGCTTCATGTCCTGGTTACGACTTCAACTCATTCTGTTGTAATGTTAACACATGCTATCCTGCAGTCCCACTACTGTTACTTAACCCATTATGACTCAGACATTACACTGAAGTGACAACTGTATGGGACGTATATAACAGGTATATCTTCTTCTTCTGCGTTCATCCAGATTTTTTTTCGGATGTGACTGCGTTGTGCCTGTTTACAGCAGAGCTGCGTTCTTGCGCGGTCAGGCCGACACATCCGACTTCTGCGGGCATTTGTTGACCGGGTTAACCTTCCCGGGGTAACCGGTGTATAATACTAGACAGTATTATTTGCTCCTACTCACAAAGTTCTTGGAGCAAACACAAAAACAAACAAACCATTTAAAGAAGAAATGGAACATAAAAGTTTTAACCACTCTTAGCAACGAGTGCAAAACAATGCAACAGGAGGGCAGCTCTGGAGACTAAACAATTCACAGATGAGTAAGAGGTATCAACAAGGAAATAACTCACAATTAAAAATTGAAACATTACAACTCTGAAAAATGCTCAAATATGAGAACTGCCAGAAAAATGAACAATATTTCATGAGACTGAAGATCAAAGTGGTATATCAAACAGCTTGTGAAGTCAGTTGCTACCATTCTAAAGAATGTCAACACTAAACAGCATAATTATTACATACTGCATATAATCACCAGGAGAACTTTTAATCAGATAGTGGTGGGTATGATTAGTAGTATGACTCTTCGCTGGCTGTTGAACAAGGGGACGGAGCACGTATGGGAATGTCTTGAGTGCAGTGATGTCGGTTCTTGACTCAACTCACTTTCAAATGACAATAAACATGGTATTCATTAAATGCACAGTCACACACAAGATGAAGACTATAGAATGCATAAAAAGACCAGCATGAGATACATGCTAGGCTAAGTCAACATGTCAACTGCAAGAACATGGATGGTTTCTACAGGCTTCAAACTCAGGCTTTCTTCATATAGAAAGTATGCCAACACCACAACACATCTAGGCTTCACTGGACATGCAAACCTACCTCATCTGGTCTACCATCTGAGTCAATGGTTTCAGTGTAAGGTTTCTTTCTAATGCGGTTCAAATCCTATCAAAATACAAACAAATGTAATCAACCTTCAAAACGTTAGTTTAAAGTATGTAAAAATGCTATTTATATCCATATAAAATGATATATACAGATTAACTTTATTTCATTGTAAAACTACACAAAATAAAAACTTTATTTCATTTAAAACTACACAAAATAAAAACTTTACTTCATTGTAAAACTACACAAAATAAAAACTTTACTTCATTATAAAACTACACAAAATAAAAACTTAACTTCATTGTAAAACTACACAAAATAAAAACTTAACTTCATTGTAAAACTACACAAAATAAAAACTTTACTTCATTGTAAAACTACACAAAATAAAAACTTTACTTCATTGTAAAACTACACAAAATAAAAACTTTACTTCATTATAAAACTACACAAAATAAAAACTTAACTTCATTGTAAAACTACACAAAATAAAAACTTTACTTCATTGTAAAACTACACAAAATAAAAACTTTACTTCATTGTAAAACTACACAAAATAAAAACTTTACTTCATTATAAAACTACACAAAATAAAAACTTAACTTCATTGTAAAACTACACTAAATAAAAACTTTACTTCATTGTAAAACTACACAAAATAAAAACTTTACTTCATTGTAAAACTACACAAAATAAAAACTTTACTTCATTGTAAAACTACACAAAATAAAAACTTTACTTCATTGTAAAACTACACAAAATAAAATAATTGCAGCTGTGTGAGCAAGATGAATATCTTATGCAACACATCTTTGTCAATGAAGGTGAGAAAGATTTCTTACACGTTATTTAGTCAATGATGAGAGATAGAAGTGAACTCTGAACCATTAGCAGATTTGTCAAATGTTACACGGAGGCCGCTCAGTTGTGCTCTGTAGAAGAATGTTGAGAACAGCATGAGCAAACAAAATTAAACAGATGCTTTGAAAGAAGCCATCTCAATCAAGATAACTGGTTATTCATATCAGATGTTAGACACATTCCTTGGAAGTATCATGAGAAGACACAACTGGAATAAATTGTGACAACAGAGAAGTTGGAGCAGAAAAGAGACAGGGAGACCTAGACAGCCTGACATCATAGTATGGAAAATCATCTGTATCTGAAATTAACTGGCAATATGAAGGATGGGAGGCTGTAGAACTACACGACAACTGACACAGCGTGGACAATAAAAAACCTCAGCAGCAGAATGGTTAGAAAATCTTGTTCTCTTGGCAAAACTCCAGACAAAAATAAAGACACTGGCCATCATCATCTTCCACTTTTGCCGCCAAGCACGGTAACTGCAATAAGACAGTGGTAACTGCAGAAAGACAGTGGTAACTGCAGAAAGACAGTGGTAACTGCAGAAAGACAGTGTTAATTGCAGACAGTGGTAACTGCAGAAAGACAGTGGTAACTGCAGAAAACCCTACTGTAAGTCATGTGCCTCATCACTCACACATCTCATAAGTCAAATGTCTCTGTCAGATCTAAGTTAATGCGTGGCAAAAGACTGAGGCAAGGAATGCATTCTATGACATGGTATCAGGATAATTCCAGTAGATAAGTATAGGAAACACCTGGTCTACACAGTCACACCTGAAGTAATCTGACAGGCAACCAACACTGATTCTATACAATTGTAACTAAACAGGCCAGCATACACAGAGAGTGCAACAGTTGCAGAACTGTTGTAATCAACGCAGTAATATCTTAGAACCTCCTTCTTATCCTATCCAGATCATACAGCAATGAATGCCCGGCCTCCAAGCAGCTGAACTGATCAGATATCAAATACAATATGATAAATATATAAAAAATGGGGTACATGCTGTAAAGATGATCAATCACTAAGTACCTGTGAAGTGTGAATATCACCATCCTTACCTCATGTAAACCATCCAATAAGAATGCCAAAAACTCGTGGGCATCATGTTGAGCATAGCCAAAAAACTGGGCATTTTTCTTGGAGATCAATTCCTAGAGGTGTATTTAAGGACACAGCATTACACAATGTGTATGAATTGGCAATATAGGTAATACAATTAACTGTTACAAGACTCGTGGCTACTTTAAGATAAGGCTAAATTTGGTTTTCAATTTTACTCACAACACTGCAATATAATATAAATAATTTAGTCTGAGGTTAACCACAAATAGATGTGACCATGATTCTAAACATAACACACAAATGTTGACACTGATTTCACCACTCAAAGAACATTTAATGTGAACGAAGGCAATTCTCAATTCAAACAGTTTTGTTGTGTGATATCCTGAAACTGTGCTTACCTTCAATCTGCGTGGTTCCCAGTATGGTTTCTTGCATGACCACAGCCAATGCAGCAAAACTCCAAATGTGGTTGCTAACTGACCCCTCATGCCTAAAAGGTTGTCTTCATTAATCTCTTGTTGAAACCGTCCATCTGAAAAGGAGAAAAACCTCACCATGTGCATCATCATCATCAGGAAGCATGTCCCTTGCAAAGCAAATGCCAGCTGTTAAAGACGTGTGATCTTCTGCCAGATTCCCTGCCTCATGCATCTGCATGACCAGGGTGTCCTGAGTCCACCTTTATGTTAGCCAATCCTGGTCTCTTCTTCCAGGATGATTACCCTACATTACTGTTCTTACTTGACTGATGTTTCATATTAATTCATTCATTCAGTAGCATGTCCTTTGCTGAACCTCACTCCCATAACAACAACCTGGAAAACTTCCCGATCATAAGCAAGATGTCCCGCGTCCAACACACCCATCAGAAGATCGTCTGCCACATCCTGCACCCATCTTATCTTTGGCCTTCCTCTTCCTCTCTTCCCAGGCATATATATAGGTATATATATATTGTTCTCTTTGAACTTTCATGACGTTTCAGGTGACCAAAATATTTCAATTTTCTTTTGAAAGAAGAGTTTTGGTTTCATACGGCCAAACTATTTCAGACATGATGCTATTTATAAGCCAGTTTTCATTGATGTTCAGATCTCAGTTCAGTTCAGTCGCGGTTCCAACATCGCAGCAACGAGTCGTCCCCATTATGCTCTGTTCCTGTACCAGTGAATATCACATAAAATGTTCCTCACTGGCCCATGTGAAAAGTGGAAAAGACAAGAGTCTCGATCTTGTTGAATGTAAATGTGTTTCTTCTTCTTGATTCACGGTTTTCTATGAATTTTTCTGTAATAGTTCAGTTTAACAGCTGTGATTTTTTTCTATAGTGATAAGGGGGGAGCTTCTAGTGTTATTTCTGTGTTTGCTGTTTCTGTTTGTTGATGAAGGTTTGCTGCCAAAATTCCTCTTGTCTTGGTGATTGTGTCGATTCAAAACAGACATTTCATACTTGTTTTTTTCTATTATACTTTTACTGGAATGGTATTTTTAAAACATGACTGAAATTATGACACTAAAATGCATACTTTCTTCCCAGCTACTCTGCCTTCATCGTATCTGTCAGGATGATAATGACTTCTAAGAGAAAGCCCATGAAATGTTATACCCAGAACACACTCTGTCCACAGCCTTCTGTCGCATAACAAAAGCCTCACGTGAAATGTCCCTTGTCAAGAAACCGCAACCTTCTAACAATGAACTTAAACTTATCCTCACCCTTCATCCACATGTCCATATCATCAAGCATATTTTTCTCAGACACTGGTGGATCCGACCCAACCACTCGTGTGGTGTTCTCTAACGGCCCTATGGTAATTTTCCACTGTAACAAGAGTCTCAGGGACCAACTTGTTCACAGTTGCCTCCCCATAGATACTTCATCCGTGGGTAAATTGAAATGCCACCGTAAGAATTGTCTGACATGCCCACACGTTTTTACTGACACTGGCAATTACATTCCCTCGAGACTTGCATATCCCACAATCTTATATATGTTATCATCTGCAAACGATGTGACATGAAATATATTGGTCAAACTGGCAGATGCCTTGCCGACCGCTTTATGGAACACCTCAGGGACATTAATCAAGGTGCTGACAAACCTGTCCCCAACCATTTTAATTCTTCTAACCACAATAGAATCGACGATGTATGGGTCACTGCACTGAAACATTGTTTCTCTAACCACTCCATTAGGCTCAAAATTGAAAGCAAATTAATAAACTCTCTGGGATGCATAGAATCAACACTGTTGTTGATGCCACAGTATAACTATGCTATCTTCCCTGTAATTTATCCATATTGGACTGTTTACACACCATTTGGCAACACACATCTTATCAGGCACTCTGGCAGCTGAACTGTACTTAAACTTTTGTAGCCCAAGAGCGCCTTTCTAAACCGGTTTAAACCACCATTTCCGTTTCCCTCCAGTCAACAAGGAGCTGTGTTAATTTTATTTTGCTTGTTTTATTTCGTTGTTTATCTGTTTGTGTTGTCCTGTCCTTGACAAAGGTTCTTAGAACCGAAAAGTCAGGTAGTCCGTTGTGTTCTATATGACTTACTTATTTTTATTCTATTACTCCATTATTATATATTTATTGATTGTTTCTGATTTTGGATGTTTTCACGTGCGTATGGAGTGTACATAGTGTCTGTGTTTAGTATCTCTTCTTTTCACAGGAGCTAAATATACCTAATTGTTTGCATTTCATAGTGACCTGTAATTGCATCAAGTACCAAATGTTGTTGTACGTGCACTCTAATATGATTGTTATGCACACATATGCAACGCACGATGTGAAATGAGGAAAGAAAGCAAATAAACCCAGAAGAAACAGATTAAATCACTCACATAATCTATGCAAAAATAAAGTGAATGGCAAAAAAAAAAAAATATCTTGGAAGATATTACAGCATTAAGTTAATTGTAACATCACTATGGGAGTAAATTAAAAGTACAAATATTTGCTGACTTTAACTTGAAAACAATAACTGGTTTTTATGAACAAAATGGTTATACTCTTTGCATTGATGAATGATACTGCAAAAGCAGACATCTAACAGAACTCTGCACAACATTATATACAAGACTTCATTCACTTACTTTTTAAAAGCCCATGTTAAACTGTGAAACATAATTTTTTTAAAATTTAGTTGCATGTCCTTCACAGGACGTAGCAGTCAACCGCAGCATTTTGGATGTTCGTGATTCCTGGGTAAGTTTTACGTACAGTAGTTTGTCATTGCTTTCTAAACGACTGGCACCTATGCCTTTTTCGAAAAAACCAGCACCGCTGTTTTGAACCTGGGTATACGGGATTACGAATCGCGCCCGTTAACTCCTTCGCCACTGAGAACATAATTAAAATAGCCAATCTAGTTTGTAAAATAATAATTATTTGAAAGTATTAAGACCAGTTCACAAGAGTACATCAAATAAATCATGGTTAGCTTCAAACAGTTCATACAGAACGCCCATGGGATACTGGGACCCATGAGAGAGACCTGACAACACATAGGAAAAAGAATTGGAGACAGAAATTACGATGAGGAAGACAAGCAGGAAGCTGAAAGAGGCAGCAAATAGTAAGATGGCTTGGTGTGAGTTTCTGGACAGCCTATGTTCCAATGAGGTATAAAGGGCAGAAGTAGTAGTTTGCACCCTGAGTGAGCAAAACTGACAGAAAACTGACATAATAAAAGTATAATAGCTAACATTTTCAGATATGATTCTTCAGATGTGTAACTATTTAAAGCAAGAAACTTGCAATGGAAATAAAAATCTTAAGAAAAAAATTAAGGTCTTAATATAATGGCTAATAAAATCTACGAAGAAGCTTCAGATGAAAACTTAAAAGTATGATAAAATTACAATAACCATGCCACTGTCTTGTAACCTGTCAATATTGTTGTTAAGGATGTCAAGAGTGTTAAGCATGTGACATCATAGTGCAGGCTAACATGGAGATGTCATAAGGATAGTTTAAAGATGGCCAAACCACTTTTGACATGCATCAAAGAGGAGCAGCGTTCTGTTAACAATTTTTTAAGCATTGAAATGGTGAAACCTAAAGGAATTCACTGGCGAAAGAAGGCCCAGTATGGCGATGCATGCCTGTCAGTCCAGCAAGTATATGTGTGGAGTAGGAAGTTTCGTCCTGCAATCAAATCCAAATAATATAGATTCTGAGTGGTGTCCTTTTGCAAAATGACAATGCTCAACCCCATACTGCCCAAGCAAAGGTTGAACCCATCGAAGACCTCCACTTTCAGTGTGTACCACATCCCACATACTTGCCAGACATAGTTTGGACAACTCAAAGAGTCATTGGAAGGAAAAGGTTTTCATTTGAATTTCCCTCTAAGTTTTTGTGAATGGTAACAGTGAAGGTTAATATCTAGTTGAGTCGAGAGAACATTAGAACAATTGAGGTGATCAATCAGAGGATTTCATGCCAGGTCTAAATAAGATTGCCGGGAGGTCACAAAATTGATGGAGTTCTGATATCTTCAACAAGTACATTTCACTATATTCTTACAGGTGCCTATATTCGTACAGATGCAGTCACTAATACTACTGCGTCTTCCACTCTTAAGCTGCACAAAGACAAAACCATGATACAACAGTGATGCACTGGAAATACAAATGTAGCGGTGCCCAGAAGAAATGCTCTACAATATCCACAAATAACTAACTGAACAACTTCTTGTGAATCAATGACTGATGTAATAGAGTACTTACCAAGGAAGTAATCCCTGAATTCTCTAGTGTTGGCCAACACCTGAAGGACACAGTTCATGAAGCAAGTGTTGCCCAGATTGACCAGTCCTGCATAACCACGAGACACCACGTTTTCTGTCACTGAAGTCTGGCTATTCAAGGGGCGAACTTTTGCTGTTGGCTTCTGCAAATTGGAAGACAAATGAAGAAAACAAAACTACAGTACGATTGGACTACTTCATCTGCATACAGCACATCACTGATACAAAAAGATATAAATGTTCAGTCTAATTTTGTTCATTAGATTTAGATTTCCCTTAAGTAAGAGCCCACTTGTCATCAGTTCACGATCACCATGTCTCAAAACGTGTACTGCTGAATTGCTCTGGCCACTGATAGATTGTCTGCCTTTTTTTTTAACCAAGGTTCTTTGAATAGCTAACATTTAACTGTGCCCTGTTACACTAAATCACCTCTCAACTTGTAAGATTCTGAATGTTCAACTTCAACTACTGCAAGCAAATATCTAACAAAGGCAAAAATTTTCAGTTACAGTTTCAAAGATGATTTTGTCAGTTTACAGCCTTCTCAATCCTGACTCAACTAATTCGCCATCTGCACTCTCCATGGTGTAAATATTCATCATCCACATATGCAAGAAATAACAAATAGCCTGGCCTGATTGTGATTAGTACATATGTTGTGCTCCTCTATTTCTGTTGATTTAGGTTTTGTGGGTGTTTAAAACGTGTTATACAGATTGATATTTGATCTAATAGAGACAAAGTGTATTTGCAAGATAATGGTTATGCTTCACTTATCAGCTTTAGCCTTTAGTCAGTGTTTTGGTCTTTTCTTTCCTGTCCTTATTATGCCATTCAGTATCAGTTCTTTTCAGCTGTCCTTTTAAAGCATTTCAATGACAGTTCTTTCCATTGTTACTTGTTATGCCACTCAGCATCAATCCTTCTCTCCGCTGTTCTTGGTATGGCCTTATAGTATCTGGTAAGGAAGTTTGTATGTGAGCTCCATACAAGGTGGTGTTCACTGCCTCTGCTTTTTCATTAATCCATAATTTGTAGGGTATGCACCTTGCTCTATTTCTGTTGTGGTTAAATGTCAATGCTGTTTGTGGCATGCTGTAGTCTGTTACATGACCGAACTACCTAAGTTACTGTCCCTCAATAAAAGTCACAGCTGCAACTGTATCCACTTGCTTCCTGTCACTGTTTCTTATTTTGTCTCATCTGATCACATGAACATTATTTTGGACACATTTCAATTGTGTTGCTTACAATACTCACATTCCAGTCTTGTGAAGCACTTGGCCTGACTTTAAAATTGCCCTCAAACAGAGAACCAGATGCTCCCTCAGCTTCATCTGCCTGATGACAGCCACTAGATGCAGACTGCACCTTTGAATTGCGACTGTGATCATTGATGGCAATATCTGATAAGTCATCAAACATGACATCTGATGATGTTTTGATGTTGGCTTGTTCTGGTACTACTGCTGACTGGTCTGCTAGTATATTTGATCCTCCAGGTACAGTCGATGACTGGTCTGCTAGTATATTTGATCCTCCAGGTACAGTCGATAACTGGCTTGATTTACTGATAGGCATCCAGGTATCTGACTTGGCGTTGTCCAGTATCTCTGTTGAATATACCAATAAGATATCAGCATCAGAAGAAACAGTACATCTACAAAAATATGAATAAATGACAACTCCAGTATTGCAGACAGACAGTGTATTTGAACATGGTGAAAATAAAATGTTTCACACAAGAAGTGTCACCTCTGTTCAGAGCCTTATTTATAGTCTACAGAACATTCTACTCACTACCATATTGCTGGTTCTTCATGATGCAACAGCAGAAGCTGTCCTGCAATCACAGAAGACAAGGATTCTTACGCTGATTGTGCCAGAGGTCTTACGAAACAGTACTTTCATCATAATCTACAGCATGAGTATGGAGATAAAAGACTTCCGGAAAGTAAGTCCTGGACTGATGTCTAGAAATCTGCTAGTGGCACCATGTGAAGGTTCCATCTGTTCACTTACAAATAAATAGTTC
Organism: Cepaea hortensis; assembly: GCA_963921405.1. Taxonomy (NCBI): domain Eukaryota; kingdom Metazoa; phylum Mollusca; class Gastropoda; order Stylommatophora; family Helicidae; genus Cepaea; species Cepaea hortensis. Next base: position 72,818,441 of record OY992882.1, read on the forward strand.
TGTCCAAAGCACTTTCTGGAATGCAGAGGAGCTAATGTGCCAGGGTCAGATATTGTAGTGCCCAAAACCTCTTTTCACCTTCCTGTAGATCATCCTGGGAAATAAACACCAGTCTGGCTAATGAAGAAAGAATCAACCATACAAGGAAGGGTGCTGGGGACACAAACTGTGCCCACTCAAGTGAATCACATTACTCCCCATGATGATGGTAGACAGTCAGCACCCATGTCTTCCACACACCATCTGGAGAGCTATGATACTAAGTCATAGTAAAAGTAGTAAAGGAACCTGTTACACGTGCATTGGGCGTACGGTGCTAGACCTGTATTTGTACAGACCAAGGGGCATTAGTGAGAGGTGTGGTCAGTATCAAGCTGGCACCTTTACTGCCCAACACATCTCATGGCACACATGTTAGGCTGGGTCACCCTGGGAGTCCTGGTCAGTTTAACAAATACACCCAGATGCAGATTCAAAGCCATGACCACCAGGCCAGCAGGTGACCATCTAGCCACTACACTAACACAGCTCCCGCAAAAAGTCACCCCCTCCCTCAAATGTGACAGTAACAACCTATTTCAATGATGTTCTACAACAACAATAGAACACTATCTTGAGTCACCATATTCTTCACTTTTGTGTGGCTTTCAGTTACATGGCTATGTAACATCATACATCTATGAAACAATATCTGTGAAATCTTTGGGATTTGACTCCCTAATTGTAGTTGAAGTATTCTATGACATGCTGGTGAGAATTGTCCTATATAAGCTGCTTCGATTGCCTGAAACTCAACAATTGTCCTATATAAGCTGCTTCGATTGCCTGAAACTCAACAATTGTACTATATAAGCTGCTTCGATTGCCTGAAACTCAACAATTGTACTATATAAGCTGCTTCGATTGCCTGAAACTCAACAATTGTACTATATAAGCTGCTTCGGTTGCCTGACTCAACAATTGTACTATATAAGCTGCTTCGATTGTCTGAAACTCAACAAGTGTACTATATAAGCTGCTTCGATTGTCTGAAACTCAACAAGTGTACTATATAAGTTGAGTTAATTGTCTGAAGGTTAACAATTGTACTATATAAACAGCATTAATTGCCTGAAACTCAACAATTGTACTATATAAGCTGCTTCGATTGCCTGAAACTCAAGAAGTGTACTATTTAAGTTGAGTTAATTGTATGAAGCTTAACAATTGTACTATATAAACAGCATTAATTGCCTGAAACTCAACAAGTGTACTATATAAACAGCACTGATTGCCTGAAACTCAACAATTGTACTATATAAGTTGCACAGACGGCATGAAGTTCAACAATTGTACTAAACTGCACCGATTAACTTTGTACATGACACATTTTATAAGTTTAAAAAGTAAATATTTACAGTAGCTTGAAGTTGTATCTAATTATAAACATAAAACAAGATTAAAACATTAAGCAACATTACAATGCTGTCCAACATTTTCAAACATATTTTTCTCACAAAATGACATACAATCTCATACAAATGATCGACATTTATAGAAAGTGTATAAGGACAAAGGGGAAGCACTGATACATGACTATTCTACCTTTCCTTGTTGGTGCTTCTAGGGATGTCCATCTTTCCTGTGAGGTTTTCTGGAGCAATATCTCGATGACATTGACTTTAACCTTGAATTTACACTCATCGGGCACAATCTCCTTCCTGCAATTACAGTATGTGATATTTGCAAGTTTGTTTCACTGCATTAATATGAGTGTTTCTGTCTGAGCATGCTTACCAGACTGATAGAGACTTTAAGAGAGAAGGGAGGAGAGGAGGAAGGAAGGTGGAGGAGAGAGAGAAAAACAGAAAGAGAGAGAGAGAGAGAGAGAAAGAGAGAGAGAGAGAGAGAGAGAGAGAGAGAGAGAGAGAGAGAGAGAGAGAGAGAGAGACACACACACACACACAATACAGATACATAGATACAACACATGCACACACTTTGACACACAGACATGTGTGTGGGTGGGTGGGTGTGTGTGGGAAGGGGGAGAGACTTTGACATGGTCGAAGTGATAGAGCAGTCTATTTGTAAACTTCCAGTATGCTGATGATGAGGTAGCGTGTTCGTTTCCTACATGCACCAGTTTGGACTTCAGTACTGCCTTGTGTTCAAAAAACAAAATGACAAATTACTGAATGTAAAATTGCCGAGAAAATCCCCCTGAACTGGGGCTGATGTCAATGTACTGCAAGTTATATATTTATATACACGTTAATTTTATATATTTATATGCACATCAATTTTATATATTTATATACATGTTAATTTTATATATTTATATACATGTTAATTTTATATATTTATATACATGTCAATTTTATATATTTATATACATGTCATTTTTATATATTTATATACACATTAATCTATATATATATAAAAGATGATGTATGTATGTGTATAGGGATGTATTTGATGCGTTCGATTGAGATTAAATTTTCTACATGTATTCTTTTCATTCCCGTGCACCTAACTGTAATAGTTTGTTAGTGTACAATCAGCTATTTACTTACTAAAATTTAATATTTAAATTTACATTATCATTTATATATATAGCGAGGGGACTTAACTTAAGAAAAGTTATTTCAAGGGGCATAACTTTTAATATCATTGCTATTTATTTTATATATAGATTGTTGCATTGTTTTCACAGATTTATAAACTCTTTGTCTATAGTTATTTACAGGCATGTGAGTTATAATAAATAATGATATAATCTTTAAGGCATTTTCAAAGTTTTCATAAAAATAATGCATCTATTTAATAAGTGAAATTTTCTAACTCATCTTTTTATGTTTAAAGAAGTTATCTACAGTCATGTAGGTGATTAAAAGCAGTTTTCATTAAAAATAATGGATGGTGTGTGGAAGGACATTCTTAAGTTAATTTTTTTTTGTTATATGAATTTAATGAGACGCTCCCCGCCAGGAGCTGGGCGAAGCCGCGCCAGGTCAGATAGATAGACAGACAGACAGATAGTCGGGAACAGGAGCTTATATGACTACTTATATGAATTAAATGAGATGCTCCCCACCAGAGGCTGGGCGAAGCCGGGCCGGGTCAGACAGACAGACAGACAAGCAGACAGACAGACAGTCGGGAACAGGAGCTTATATGACTACTTATATGAATTAAATGAGATGCTCCCCACCAGGGACTGGGTGAAGCCGGGCCGGGTCAGACAGACAGATAGTCGGGAACGGGAGCTTATATGACTACTTATATGAATTAAATTAGATGCTCCCCACCAGAGGCTGGGCGAAGCCAGGCAGGGTCAGACAGACAGACAGATAGTCAGGAACGGGAGCTTATATGACTACTTATATGAATTAAATGAGATGCTCCCCACCAGAGGCTGGGCGAAGCCAGGCAGGGTCAGACAGACAGACAGATAGTCAGGAACGGGAGCTTATATGACTACTTATATGAATTAAATGAGATGCTCCCCACCAGGAGCTGGGCGAAGCCGGACCGGGTCAGCTAGTTTTATATATTTATACAAGCATCAATTAATTTACTTTACTTCCTCTCAATTTTTGTTAGCTTTCTTTACAGATTTAAAACACATACAGAGCATAAGATGTACGCACCACAAGAATTACACCTGTAACTCAATATCATACCTTGTTGTAACAGGCCATACAAATGTAGTGTCTTTTGTTGTGCCTTCATGAAGTTGCAGAAATTTGGCATCTCTGAGGATTGATGCAGGAAACAACATTAGTTTTAGATTTATAAGAAGAATATGAATCTATTTATTGTCATCTATATGAGACAGAGACCGTCATATCTGACTCTACTGTCAGCTGTCTCCCTTATGTCTCTCAGCAACACATTCTCCTTGTTCTGTCAGCTGTCTCCCTTATGCCTCTCAGCAACACATTCATCTTGTTCTGTCAGCTGTCTCCCTTATGCCTCTCAGCAACACATTCATCTTGTTCTGTCAGATGTCTCCCTTATGCCTCTCAGCAACACATTCATCTTGTTCTGTCAGCTGTCTCCCGTATGCCTCTCAGCAACACATTCATCTTGTTCTGTCAGCTGTCTCCCGTATGCCTCTCAGCAACACATTCATCTTGTTCTGTCAGCTGTCTCCCTTATGCCTCTCAGCAACACATTCATCTTGTTCTGTCAGCTGTCTCCCTTATGCCTCTCAGCAACACATTCTCCTTGTTCTGTCAGCTGTCTCCCTTATGCCTCTCAACAACACATTCTTCTTGTTCTGTCAGCTGTCTCCCTTATGTCTCTCAACAACACATTCTTGTTCTATCAGCTGTCTCCCTTATGCCTCTCAACAACACATTCTCCTTGTTCTATCAGCTGTCTCCCTTATGTCTCTCAACAACACATTCTCCTTGTTCTATCAGCTGTCTCCCTTATGTCTCTCAACAACACATTCTCCTTGTTCTGTCAGCTGTCTCCCTTATGTCTCTCAACAACACATTCTCCTAGTTCTGTCAACTGTCTCCCTTATGTCTCTCAACAACACATTCTTGTTCTGTCAACTGTCTCCCTTATGCCTCTCAGCAACACATTCTCCTTGTTCTGTCAACTGTCTCCCTTATGTCTCTCAACAACACATTCTTCTTGTTCTATCAGCTGTCTCCCTTATGTCTCTCAACAACACATTCTCCTTGTTCTGTCAGCTGTCTCCCTTATGTCTCTCAACAACACATTCTTCTTGTTCTGTCAGCTGTCTCCCTTATGCCTCTCAACAACACATTCTCCTTGTTCTATCAGCTGTCTCCCTTATGTCTCTCAACAACACATTCTCCTTGTTCTGTCAGCTGTCTCCCTTATGTCTCTCAACAACACATTCTCCTTGTTCTGTCAACTGTCTCCCTTATGCCTCTCAACAACACCTTCTTGTTCTGTCAACTGTCTCCCTTATGTCTCTCAACAACACATTCTCCTTGTTCTATCATCTGTCTCCCGTATGTCTCTCAACAACACATTCTCCTTGTTCTGTCAACTGTCTCCCTTATGTCTCTCAACAACACATTTTTGTTCTATCAGCTGTCTCCCTTATGTCTCTTAACAACACATTCTCCTTGTTCTGTCAGCTGTCTCCCTTATGTCTCTCAACAACACATTCTTCTTGTTCTGTCAGCTGTCTCCCTTATGTCTCTCAACAACACATTCTCCTTGTTCTGTCAGCTGTCTCCCTTATGTCTCTCAACAACACATTCTTCTTGTTCTATCAGCTGTCTCCCTTTTGTCTCTCACCAACACATTCTTCTTGTTCTATCAGCTGTCTCCCTTATGCCTCTCAACAACACATTCTTCTTGTTCTGTGAACTGTCTCCCTTATGCCTCTCAGCAACACATTCTCCTTGTTCTATCAACTGTCTCCCTTATGCCTCTCAGCAACACATTCTCCTTGTTCTATCAACTGTCTCCCTTATGCCTCTCAGCAACACATTCTCCTTGTTGTGTCAGCTGTCTCCCTTATGCTTCTCAACAACACATTCTTATTCTTCTGTCTTTAATCAACGAACTCAAGCCTAGCCCTTTGTAGACTTGTTTATGACTGATTGCATTTTGCAGCTAAGTGGTTTCTATGGGAAGTAGTCAGCCTCACGTCAACCCTCCTTAATTGCCTCTTATGACATCAGCATGACATAAGCAAGAACTTTCTGGACAGTCTTTGTGTGAGCTGAATTGCTTGCTTGTGTTCGTTGGCTTGAGCTCCAACGCGAAGTCCTGTATGTCGGAAAAAGGCATCCTGTTGTCCAACATCAGTGTGATTGATGTCATACAGGACCTGAGGTTTGCGTGAGTATCCGTTGTCCCATGTCTGGCTTATTGGTGTGCAGACTGGTGGTTCCTCGCCGTACAGGCAGACACTCTCCGACTTTGGAGGAATCGGCGATCCTATTGACTTCAGCCAGGACCCCGAAGGGACCTGTTGCCCAGGACGCTCGACGAGGACGCGTCAATAGGTCTTGGCCAGTATATAACCCGGCCCTGGTGCCTTGGAAACACCTCTGCGTCCCTGTGAGCTGAATACAAGTGGGTGTTCGTTGACTCTGCTATTCCATACTTCCATTGTGCATGGACTGCCTCCTGCTCTGTTTCTGCTTATCTAAGAGTTAATGCTAAACTGTGGTGTGGCATGCTGTTTCATGGTGGTCTTGCTAAATGACTGCTTCATTCTTTCAATATAAACCATTGATAACATTGCTGTTGCTTGCTTCTTAATGTGCCTCCATTTTTCACATTAAATATTTTACATTCTTCTATCTGTTACTATCACTGTTCAGTTTTTGCAATAGTGGCATTCTTCCATCAGCACTCAAAAGGTGTTTCCAAATGCACTGAAACAAATTCTTCATGATTTCTTTATGCAATGATAAAGCACTCTCTCTGATGCTCTACGTATCTATTACTCTACACCCTCATTACAGCTAGCATTTTATATAACTTTGAATGTTCCCAAGTACTAACTAATTTTTCTACCTGGGCATATCTGGCCACTTGGGTTGAAATTGGCAACCAGGCATGGTTTAATTGTAGTTTCAAGTACAATCCATGGTGGTGCTTAACCACGTGCTTGCAATTCACCAGGAACAATCAGAAACACCTGAACAAATCTCAGCGGGCAAAAATATGCCCAACGGCCATAAAAACTCATGTTTCTGAATTAACTCTCATTTCATTTTAGATTTCCCAGATATGGTGTGCAAATTACAAGTCCCCCCCCCCCCTTTTTTTTTAAACTTTCTCTGAGTTTTTCACAACCTTGAAACTCTAACTGGCAACTCCAGGTTATTCCTGTTTTCAAGGTCTGCTACAACCCTGTACAATCTTGCTATTCTTTGCTTCTTTTGTGGTCTCTGGTAACACCTGAGAGCAATGGTATTCCAGCTACTATAAAAGTCAAGGACTTAGGCTACTAACACATTGATCATCTTGATCAATATTTTGTATTCCTTGCCAACACACAAATGTTGATAAGTTGCACACAAGCAGCACACGTATAATGACTTACTCTGTGTGAAACTTCAGGACAAATCCCTGCTTGCTGAAGTGTATTTCAACACTGTCCTTGTCTACTTGCTTGGTATACACTTGCAGTGTCAACACCAGGCCCTGTTATAAAACAATACACAGAAGACATTGTCATTGTTCTTCACAATACATATTTTATTACACCGTTTACAGACTTTTTATTTTGCTGACACAGAACAGTGAAAGATTAAATATATAACAACAGATATAACTATCAATGTATGATAGTTCAGCTTGTTGTTACATGTTTAATCTTTCAATATTTTTTCTCAATTAATGAGCCAGACTAGCATTTCACTGCATGGATAATCTTTTTCCACCTTTCTCTAGCTCCAATAACTTTGCTCCAGTCCTCAGTTCCACAGGGACCTCCCATCCTCTGTTTGAATGTCAATTTAAATCTCTTTTCAGTGGTAAACACCTCTTTTGTCACCATCAAAATCCATCAATGAACACTGTCAGAGAATCTTATTTGCTGAATGTTACTATATTAATAATCCTGCTTTTATTTCCCATGAACTTGTATTTTTATCTTTGAGCTGATCCTTTTTCTAGTAAACCTGTTTTGAATGTGTTGTTATATAGCAAGAGTGTGGCCTGTTGACCCCCAGATCTCTATTATTGCTACTCATCACTACATCAGATCAATCTACGTCAGATTAGCTGTTTCTGTTGTATGTAAAACTGAGCCATTATACCAATTATAAGCACATAACCAGCCAAATTCAAGAAAATCACTGCAAACTAACAACCCCCAGACCACAAGGTGAGGAACAACCATCTGACAACATCTCACAGGATATGCAGACTTCTCTTTCAGCATTAAGTGCTTCTGATGCACAACATTCAGGCACACAAAAGAAAAACTGCTGCTGATGCATATTTTCCAAGCTTTACATTCCACCACTGCCTTGTTACTCTGTGTATCTCAAAGTAGATTAACTGTCCCTGTTGTCAGCTAGCTAGCTACATTGTGGAACTGCCTGCGGTTATTGCCACCAGTTCCATACTCAATTTCCCCACCCCAACTGTCGTTGTCAAGAAGAGTCATCAGAGTTGTGTCACCCTGTACCAAGCTGTTATTTAATGCTGGCAGCATATATCGACTGCCCATCTTCAGTGTCCACTGATCAGTGCTTTCACAGCCAGCATTTCAGCTTCTCATTTCCATACACCCCTGCATGACCTGACAATAGATCCACACGTTCCAGAATGTTTGTGGCCTAAACCGGAATGTGTGTGGCCTAAACCGGAATGTGTGTGGCCTAAACTGGAATGTCTGTGGCCTAAACCGGAATCTGTGTGGCTTAAACTGAAATGTGTGTGGCCTAAACCGAAATGAGTGTGGCTTAAAACAGAATGTTTGTGGCCTAAACCTGTTGTTTCTTTGATTGCTGCATTCATTCTTCAATACATTAATTTGGTGCCTTCTTAGATCTTAAGGACAAATCTGAAAACACAGCCACACCATCCTACTTACTCTTTCAAAGAAGTCATTCTTGAGATGATCAAGCTTGTACACAGGCTCTAAATGAGATAAAATAGAATAATGGAAACATTAAGGGATTATCACAGATACACAAAAAAATAAACTACTGAAGTAAACCAGCTAATCAAACACACAAGAACAAATAAAAATACTTCCAATGTTTGCATGCTTAGATTTCTCCTTTTATTCTTCTTCATTCCTTTTTTTTGAAGGTGATGTGTCACACCAAGTTATGCACCTCAAAGGTCATTATATCCGAATTTGTGAACACCTTGCTTCCTCTAGACACCCAAGGTATTCCACCCCAGGTAAATTGCTCTATCCATTCGTGGGTAGGTTTTCTTGCAGAACAATTTTGCCCTGGCAGTGGCCTTAAAGCCTATTCTTCGCGATTTCCAACTGCCATGGAATTTTTAATGTGCAAAACTTACACACGGGACCTCCTGTATTTTGTGCTTATCCAAGAGGACTAGGTATCCAATCTCCCTACCCAAGAGATCAGGGGGACATGTGGTATCATGAGACACCAGTGGTTCTGGCTAACATGACAGTGGCTTGCACAGAACAGTGATGGAGGCAGGCTTCAAGGAACAAGAGGCAGCGTTTGGCCAGTGCAATGATGGACTCAGGACATGGCAGACACCTAGCAGACGACATGTCATGAGAAGTCAAGGCGGCCGGCATATAGTGACCATATAAGCCATTGAGTGTCCATATATATGGGGCCAGCACCATATACCCAATACATTCTAGGCGTGTACAAGGGTCATTAAATGTGACAGCAACATTCTACACAAATATCAATAATGAAGACACAAACAATATACTGCAGAATTTATTGCCTGGCATATTTTGCTGTACCTTGCCATGTGCATACTACCCACACAAAAAATGTTCAACATATTATAAAGTAGAGATATGAATCCTTTTAACTGAAATACACAAAACATATTGTCATAAGTTTCACTGTCACCATAAATTTAACACAAACATCAGAAAGAGGTACGTCATCATTTTTGGCCACATTATGAGCAGGTAAAAACTGGAACATGTGATAATTGGAAAAATTTGTGGAAAGAGAGACAGGGGAAGATAGTGAGAGAAGATTCTTGACAGCCTTTTGTTATGGTATCAGCAAATTAACAGATACATGTGACTGGAAACTAAAACATCAAGAGAAGCATGATTGGCCAGGCCAGTAGCAAGGCACTTAATGAATGAATGAACTACCAACAAAACAACCATTTACAAATGTAAAACTGTCAATGCAGCAAATAGCATGTACCTTCTTCCTTCTCCATGATCTCTGGTTCAGAGTCCATACTTTGTTCCTCACAAACACAAGCAGTTGTGCCTGTAATACCTTCTGCTGCAGGCTCCTCCATTAGTATGCATCTATTGCCTATGCTAGGATCACCAGCATGGCTATTTATTTCTATATCATGATGAAATACTGACATTCGTTTACTATGGCTGCTCGCTCTCTCATCAGATGTAGCCTAGACAAAAGAATTGTGTTTATGTTAATATTTGCATTTTAATTGTTTAAAAGACATCTTGTGTGTTGTGGATATTTATAACACTTCACAGCTTCATTTTTTTTTACAAAACAGGCATCCAAAGATATTTACGAGGGGAAGTCAATAAGTAATTCACAAATGACCGTAGAAAAATAACTAAATATGATAACAACTTGAAACCAGTTTATTTTTATACATACATTGCCCCTGTATTTCTCAACATAATTTCCACCAATATTGATGCACTTATCTCATCGTTGTATAAGTCATCTCAAACCGGTTGCATAGAACTGCATGCTCTGTTTTCTAAACCACGTTTTCACTTCACATTCATCTTCGTCATCATTAGCAAAATGTCTCTCGCCAAGGTGGGTTTTCAGTGGACCAAAAAGGTGGAAATCACTAGGGGCTAAGTCGGGGCTGTAAGGTGGATGTTCCAGAACTTCACACCTTAGTTGGTTAATTTTCTCTTGAGTTAATTGAGCTGTATGTGGTCTGGCATTGTCATGAAGAAGCAACACTCCTCTAGTCAGCAGTCCTGGATGCTTTCTTCGAATTGCATCATGAAGCATCGATAGAACTTCACAGCACCCTATTGCAGATGCTACAGAGTCTATCGTTACTCGCCTGTCACCTCTAATCATTTCCTCCACTCACTGCAAGGATGCTTCTGTTGCAATCTCAACAGGACGACCAGATCGGATTTCATCAACAATTTTAGAGCGTCCTTGAGAAAATGTTTCTATGCAGCTATGTACTGTTTTGTGGAACAAACATTTGTCAGCATAAACAGGAAGCATTTGCTTATGAATGTCCTTTCACACCAAAAAAAACGCACAACAGGACGTTGCTCTTTGGTTGTACACTCCATAAGTACAGTCACCATTTTGTTTATGCGCTGCGCATTCGTATGAGACACCTAGTGCCACCTGACGAACGGGAATATAAAGTTTGATGTTGCTGTCACCTAATGACACCCGTAGAAAACACCAATTACATTTACCTGCCATCCCACAGAACTAAGTGACTTATTGACTCGCCCTCGTATAATATTTTACAACCTAAAAATAAATAATTTCATATTTATAGCTGGGTTTTTTTTAAATCTATACTGCAAGTTTTCTTCACAAAGAAATCTCACACTGAAGTTAACATAATGGTCAACCCCAAAATCACACACAGACATTGACAACAATCTTCTGTTAACTGTGCCCTGACCAGCTGTCCCTGGGCACTGGGTTGGAGTCAGTCGACAATGAAATATCTCAGACCTGCGGCAGAAACATTACAATGAAATATCTCAGACCTGCAGCAGAAATATTACAAAGAAATATCTCAGACCTGCGGCAGAAACATTACAATGAAATATCTCAGACCTGCAGTAGAAACATTACAATGAAATATCTCAGTCCTGTGGCAGAAACATTACAATGAAATATCTCAGACCTGCAGCAGAAACATTACATCCGAAGCTGAGTTACAGCAAGTCCATATGTGCTGTGCTGAATCTTGACCTGGTGACATCCTAATATGCCTCCTTGCCCACCCCACTGATTTGTAAGTTCAGGTGAGGAGAAAGAGAGCTCTACAACACAGTTCCTAGAGAGATGTGGTTTTTATACCAGGTAGAGACTAGTCTACACCTATCACACTCAGATTGATGCAAGCCCTTTTCAGGGCTCAGACAACTTTAATGATAATACATCAGACTCACACACTGTCTTCCAGGGGAGTCACAACTAACCAACCTAACAAGTGTGAGCAACCATCTTTTCACACTCGTTCTCTGGCATTTTTCTCTCCGATCTGCTAATATATGTCCATGCCACCATGCCAGGCAGTCTAGTATCTTTTCTCTTTTCCGCCCGTTTTTATTTGTTTCTGAAATTCTGGTTCTACTCTTCTCATAAACACTGACTCTTTTGGATGCTAGTCCATGGTGTGTTTCCCATTCCCGAGTGAAACCAAATTTCTGCATTTCCCAGGGTCTCATTCCCGTTTCTACTCAATGTTGATGATTTACTACCATGACATAGAGCTGTTTACCTTGGTGGTGATGGCTTGTGGCTTTTGGACAACTTTTGCAGCACAACATTTAATGAGACAATGCTGAGCAAACTACAATAACTTGGCAATTTCTACAAACCATCACCTAACAATATGTTAACTGATACAAACTGACATACTATGGGAGATCAACACATACACCTCCCAACTTAACCTCAGTTAGGAAAAGAAAAAGCTCCAAATACCCTTGACTCTTGAGTACAATTAACCCTTTACAGGGCAGAGCGGCCATTAATGGCCGATCACTTAAACGAGCATAGCGGCCATTTACGTCCGATACTATTATGCATTGTAAAAACGCGATCTCTCGGCTTTCCGACACTTCCTACGGCTACTTTCGCTTTCGCCGACAGCTTGACAACGTGGCCGCCATTTGTAAATGCGATAGTATGAATTTGAATGGACTTTTTTTGATAGTTTTCGGGATTTTTACGCTGTTTTTCAGAATGGATTTTGGCGATTCTTCAAGTGATAGCCGAGATTTCGCTATGTTCAATTTAAATGACATTAAAGGGCACGAAGTTGACTATTAATCGGAGCTAGATATCAATGCAAAGCGTTACTTTGCATTAGCAGTCTGAGTCGGACTTTAAAGAATGTGATTATGATTCTGAAAATGTGTTTGTAAATTGCCGTATAGATGACGGAAAATCACAAACAACATGCTGTATTTCGTAAATATTTGTGTTCATATATGGATTACCAACAACAATCACGTGAGTAACATATTCTGCATGCTTTTCCCTTCCTTGTGTTGTTTATTTAACTAAAATCGGTTGACTAACACCTTATTTGTGATGTTTTTACTAACGCGACCCGAAATTTTACCAAACCTGAAAAAATCTTGCCCGTTCAGGGCTAAAAGACGGACAAGCGTCTGCCCTGTAAAGGGTTAATTTAAGAATCAACATCCATGCACTCAGGACATTCCCAGATATGTACTACCTCATTCTTCAAAAGCCACCAAGAAGTTGCCATGCTGATTATTCCTGTAAAAATATGATTTAAAGTCCACCTGGCTTTTCCTCTATTGTCTAGACCCACTACTGTCATTTCTTAGCCAATCCTTCCAGATTTGGATACATTGTCTGTTCAGCTGCACTCTCCATCTGATCCTAGAGAGCCTTCACCACATACCTGTATCCTAAAGTAGCTCTCTGCTCAGAGGGGCAGCAGCAGCTAATCTATCAGCCTGTTCTTTGTCCAGCAAACAGAGTATTAACCCTTTAACGGGCAGGACGGCCATTTGCGGCCGATACCCTAAACGAGCAGAACGCCCAATTGCGTCTTTGACGACTAGTCATTTTAAAAATGCGACCTCGCGAATTTCCGAGACTTCCTGTTCCTTTCTACCAGTCTTGCTGATAAAGTGAAAGCGTGGGTAACGTTTGCAAGTGTTTTCGTTAAATTTGATCAGATTGTTCATTAGTTTTCGGGGTTTTTGTGCGTTGTTATTCAAAATGGATTTCCTCAATTCTTCAAGCGATAGCGGCGATTTTGATGGGTTCAATTTAAGTGACATTGAAACGCACGAAACTGACGACGAATCGGAACTGGATCTCAGTGATATTAGCGCGTGCAGCGTGCACACTTCATATCTTTCGGACTTTGAAGAAAGTGAATCTTTCAGAAAATGTCGCTGAAGAAAAGTCGGGCGGGGCCGTCTCGCGACGCAAACGGTTGGAGCAACACAACAACAACATTGAATATCGAAGAATTTAGTTAAGAAACTGGCGTCAACTTAACAACTGACGATCGTTCTCAGCGTGCATTCTTTCTTCAACTCTTTGAGGAGCAAACGTTTCAAATGATTGCGGATCAAACAAATGTGTATGCTAGGCAAAAGATCGAACAAATAAATGATCGAGGCTCGGTTCCAACAAACGCAACCGAAATGCAGGCCTATTTTGGTCTGCTCATATCATTGGGGATCCACAATCTTCCTCGTTTGGAATGTACTGGTCTACAGATGATATGTTGGGAGTGCCAGGTGTGAAGAATGTGATGCCATTCAAGAGATTCAAGAAGCTGGAGCAGCATTTACATGTGGCTGATAACAACACAGCTGACAGCAGTGACCGCCTCCACAAAATTCGGCCTCTTATCGACATGGCTTCTTCCTCTTCTTCTTTCGTTCGCTTGAAATATGTCTATAACTGCAAAGCTGTCTCTTGAATGAATTGAACTGTCTTTTTCTTTTTCAGTTCACACAGCTTCGACATGGCTAATAGGACGTTCTTACAACATTACAAACCTAAGAAGGAAATTTCCATTGATGAGGCAATGGTGCCATTCAAAGGCAGGAATGCACTAAAACAATATTTACCAGCCAAGCCAACAAAATGGGGAATGAAAGTATGGTGTGCTTGTGAGTCAGCAACTGGCTACCTCCTCCAGTTTTCTGTTTACCGTGGCAAAATAGATGGTGGCATTCAGCATGGACTGGGCCATGATGTAGTGATGCAGCTTGCTGCCCCCTTTTTGGGAAAGTATCATCACCTCTATTTTGATAACTTTTTTTCGTCAGTTGGGCTTTTTACTGACCTTCTCCAAGAGAAAACTTATGCGGCAGCAACGGTAAGAAAGAACCGGAAAGATCTGCCTCTGGCATTCAGAGAAAAGAGAAAAATGAAGCAAGGGGACCATCAAGTCTTCCAGAAAGAGGATCTGCTTGCTACTGTGAGGCATGATAAAAGGGATGTCTTCATGCTCTCCAACAACACCTCACACACATTGGACACTGTTGAGCGATGGGACCGGCACACTCGCACCAGAAAGCCTGTGTCCTGCCCTGCTGTCATCAAACTCTACAACCAATGCATGGGAGGGGTGGACAAGACAGATCAAATGAGGGGGTATTACTCTACACTGAAGAAGTGCAGAAAATACTGGCGCTACCTCCTCAGTTTTGTCTTCGATTCATGCATAAACAATGCTTTCATCCTGTTCGAGCAGTCCGCAGCAAAGCCCAGCAAACGCTACGCCCTTCTGGACTTCCGTGTGGATTTATCTAAGCAACTCATCGCAGGATTCTCCAGCAGGAAGAAGGATGCATCAAAGAGGAAAGGCCAAGCAGTAGCCCCAGAAAGTGTCCACAACCACAAGCTCATGAGATTTGAGGGCAGGAAGAAAGCCTGCACAGCATGCAGACACGCCAAACGTCGTACCCCTGCAGGACGAGCCATTGAAAGTTCGTATGGCTGTGATGTGTGCCAAGTGAACTACTGCAAGGACACTTGTTTTCCCCAGCATCTTGGAGGCCAGTGAGCAGTTGGCGGTGTTTGTACATAGTGTATATATGACTGACACACAAATAATGTGTAATATTTTGTAAATATCTGTGTTCATATGTGGATTATACCAACAAGACTGGATTATTCATATGACATGCATTTCTTTTCATTTTGCTCTTTATTTCACTAAAATCCATTCACTAACAACTTAGTTATGATCTTTTTACTTACATTACCTAAAATCTGACTAAAACCCTCAAAAATCTTGCCCGTTCAGAGTTAGAAATAGGAAAAACCTGTGCCCTGTAAAGGGTTTAACACAGGCATTTCACACTTCACACTCATCCAAGCATTCACACCATTCTGCCTGTTAATTGCCCGGCAAACAGTATTAACACAGGCATTTCACACTTCACACTCATCCGAACATTCACAACATATCTGCCTGTTAATTGCCCGGCAAACAGAGTATTAACACAGGCATTTCACACTTCTCCAAGCATTCACAACATATCTGCCTGTTAATTGCCCGGCAAACAGAGTATTAACACAGGCATTTCACACTCATCCAAGCATTCACAACATATCTGCCTGTTAATTGCCCGGCAAACAGAGTATTAACACAGGCATTTCACACTCATCCAAGCATTCACAACATATCTGCCTGTTAATTGCCCAGCAAATATTAACACAGGCATTTCACACTCATCCAAGCATTCACAACATATCTGCCTGTTCATTGCCCGGCAAACAGAGCATTGACACAGGCAGGGACCCAGAGGTGTTTCCAAGGCACCATGGCCAGGTTCTACACTGGCCAAGACCTACTAACACGTCCTAGTCATGCATCGTGGGCAACAGGTCCCTTTGGGGTCCTGGCTAATGCAGCAGGATCACTGATACTTCCGAAGTCGGGGAGTATCTGCCTGCATGGCGAGGAACCACCAGTCTGCACACCAATAAGCTAGACATAGGACAACGGATACTCATGCAAACCTCAGGTCCTGTATGACATCACACTGATGTTGGACAACAGGATGTCTTCATCCGACATACAGGACTTTGTGTTGGAGTTCACAGCCAGCGAACACAAGCAAGCAAGCAAGACACAGGCATTTCAATCTTCACACTCATCCAAGCATTCACAAAATATCAGCCCGTTCGTTGCCCAGCAAACAGAGTATTAACACGGGCATTTCAAACTTCACACACACATCCAGATATTCACAAAAGCCAGTCAGCTTCCAAGCACATCCGTATGTGATAAACTCTTATTTTAACCCATCTCAAGTCTAACCCCGTTGAAATACTGTTATGTTAAAATGAGTTCCTGACAACTAATCTTGATATTAATCCTAACAACAATGACATGTTGTATATGATGCTCTCCCTTTTGTGAAATTGGTTTTACTCATCTAGGCAAATTTTAAAATAAACAGTGCTTCTTAAATTAGACATTTCTGTACTTAGTCAAATTTGACTCATGAACTGCAACTAGTGGTACATTTGAGAGAGTTCCAAATCTGTACAAGCAAACACAGAACTCTAGGCACACAATCTGACCTCTAGCTGATCCCAGTCTTCTTGCTGCTGCTTTACAACATGAATATAGAGGACAACAGAGGATCCTAGCTTCTTCAGGTGCACTTGACTTTTTTCTTCCTCAACAGCTTTGTGAAATGTAATCACAAAACACCTACCACCTGTCAAAGACGAACAAGCAGAATGGTAACACCAGGCGCTGGGTGTGAAACAATGACATACACATTATATGTACCCTCACAATGACATACACATTATATGTACCCTCACAATGACATACACATTATATGTACCCTCACAATGACATACACATTATATGTACCCTCACAATGACATACACATTATATGTACCCTCACAATGACATACACATTATATGTACCCTCACAATGACATCAAGGTTAAGCTATTCACTTTACAATTCCTAAACCATTCTTTATTACACTTAGATGAAGTGAGTAAGTTAATACAGCAACAACTATATAACACTGAAACTACTTGTTTTCTAAAGCATGAAGACATCTTTGAGGAAGCCAGTTATCATGATAATGATGAAAGTAGTATAAATGTGTTTAAGAAATCAGTATAATCTAAGCAGGGCAATCGTGCTGACAAACAAAAAGTTTTAGTAACCCTTTACAGGGCACAGCGGCTGAAAACGCTTTACTACCAAATGGGCAAAACGTCTGAAAGCGTCCATGAAAACTGAGGGTTGTAAACATGCGATCTCAAGACTTTGCGAGACTTCCCACTGTTTATTTCCGGTTTTGCTGATAACTTGATAGTGTGGGCGCCATTTGCAAGTGTTTTCTTTAAATTTGATAAGATTTTAAAAAATAGTTTTCAGGGTTTTTCAAAATGGATTTTGACGATTCTTCAAGTGATAGCAGAGATTTCGCTGGGTTCAATTTAAGTGACATTGATGTGCACGAAGTTGACTATGAATCGGAGCTAGATATCAGCATATGCAGTGTACATGCTTCAGATCTCTCGGACTTTGAATAAAGTGATTCTGATTCTGAAAATGTGGCTGAAGAAAGTAGGGTGGGGCCATCTGGTGATGCACATGGTTGGAGCAACAAAATGCCAGCATTGAAAATCGAAAGATTTACTGAAGAAACTGGTGCCAACATAACTGATGATCATTCTCAGCTTGCCTTCTTTCATCAACAAACTTTTCAAACGATTGCCAATCAAACAAATGAGTATGCTAGACAAAAGATCAAACAGATAAATGATCGAGCATGGGTTCCAACAAATGCAACCGAAATGCAGGCCTATTTTGGTATGCTTATGCTAATGGGGATCCAGTCTTCCTTGTGTGGAAATGTACTGTACGGACACTTGTTTTCCACAGCATCTTGGAGGTCAGTGAGCATATGGCAGAGTGTTTGTAAATAGTGCATAGATGACTGACAATCACAAACAATATATTGTATTTTGTAAATATTTGTGTTTGTGTGGATTACTGGCAACACTGGATTATTTATTTCACATGTGAGTAAAATTATAAATCTGCTTTCAGTTTCCTTCATTTTGTTTTTTATTTCACAAAAATCTGTTCATTAACACCTTAGATTTGATGTATTTACTAACGTAACCCTAAATCTTACTGAAAACCTGAAAAATCTTGCCCGTGCAGAGTTAAAAAAAAGGAAGAACGTGTGCCTTGTAAAGGGTTAACTCACTAATGAGGTAACTTTCACCATTATCACATAATGAATAGTGCAGTAAACATGGAAGACTAAATTATAATTAATTACTGATTGCTGCAAATGAAAAAAATGTTTCACAGTTAAGAGCCAAAAGATATGATATATCTATCAATGCAAGCTCGATAAGATATAACAGAAGTTTCTAATTAGAAAAGATTACATAAGAGATTCTTAGATCTATGTTACAGAAAGGAAAGTTGGAAAACATGCAAATGGAAATGAAAAGAATACTGATATCTTTGGCATATCAGAATTCAGATGAAAAGCAGCCAGAATGTTGTTGTCAGATGGATTTACGAGGTCTATTCAAATGGGAACACCTTCAAAGAGGTTTTGAAATCACACTGGATCCGGAAACAGCCAAACTGTTATCATTTATAATAATTTTCTGATTAGCCATGTGTGTGTTGTTCTTGACATAGGTTGTTATAACCAAAACATCGGACATGTGTGGCATGTTTTAGCATATTTATTACTACTTTTCTTAGTGATTATTATATTCATTTTATATATTTTCCCCCCAAAGTAATTTCTGTTGCTTTATTTCATAATACTGAAACTGCAGTGTTCCTTAAGGACAGCTTCTGCTATTGTTTTACCTGAATGAACCATCTGATCTACTGACTCTAAATTTAGCTTAGTAATGGCACTGTTCCTACTTAAGAAGCTGCGGTAGCATAGTGGCTAGAGGCCTGCCTGGTGGTCAGAGGTTCAAATACACATTATGGAAGATTGTTTTAATAGATTGTTGATAGACAGACTGATCAAATCATATGTACAATCACAAAATCTTCTGGTGAAATGATAATAATTGATGCAGAATAAGATTAAGGTATAATCCATCAAATAAAGAAACCAGACTACTAAAATATAGAATTTGTACATGAATATTTCACATATCCATCAAGTGGAATTTGGTCAAAGAAACATGGGCCCTATACCATATCCAAAAGAAATTATAAATGGGGGTCCTTTAACCTTTACTTGATAATTTCCTCAAATGTTAAAGATAGTGCCGA
This sequence comes from Cepaea hortensis, assembly GCA_963921405.1. Taxonomy (NCBI): domain Eukaryota; kingdom Metazoa; phylum Mollusca; class Gastropoda; order Stylommatophora; family Helicidae; genus Cepaea; species Cepaea hortensis. The sequence goes on from OY992882.1 coordinate 72,838,077, forward strand.
GACCATGTAGGTTTGTTTAAAGTATCAGACTAATTTTTGCAGAGGAAACAAATGAACCTCGGGAATTGCCCTCCAGTGAGAATATATAGGTGACCTTCATGCACATGCATAATTTCCCCGCCCAGAAACAGCATCAATCACTGGCATTCAGCCTGTAAGACAGTCAGTGTTGTAAATGGCTGTCGGATGTTTGTTTGCTTTTAGATGATGAAACGATGTAGACAGAGGTTTTGCATCAAATTTTGTCAAAAACTTGCTGATGCTGGGTGGAAATCATGCTGAAGATTAACAGGCTTTCAGAGATGATGAATCACATAAATTAATGAGTGGTACACTCGCTTCTAAGATGGCTGTACATAGATGGAGAGTGTACCACATTCTGGCGGATCCTAAAAAGCCAGTGACAAGGTCAACGACTAAGTATGGACTTTAGTTAAACAGAACTGTCACGAGTTGAAGATAAGCACTGATTCTCACTGATTCTGTACATTCCATTTTGAAGAATGCTTTGGTCATGCAGAGAGTGTCCACGAAATCCTTGCCAAAGCTGTTAGCTATGGAGCAGAGGCAACTCTCTCTGGAAGTCTTGCAGGACATGCTGACTGTGCAAACGGTGACCACAATTTCCTGAACACCATGTTTATGGTGGATGAATCATGGGTTTATGGGTACAACCCTGAAACCAAGGTGCAGTCGCCACAGTGACCACACATGTACCATCTCAGAGGTCATAAAAAGAACAGAAGAGCAATGCCAATGTCATATTGACCGCTTGCTTGGACTCCTGTGGGTTGAAGCATCACAAGTGCCCACCACAAGATCAAAACATTACCAAAGAGATACTTGGAGGTCATCTATCACTTTCATGATGTTGTGCAATGCAAGCGAACAAATCTGTTCATAACAGGTACTTGCATCTCCAACATGACAACCCCCCCCCCCCCCCCCCCCAATCTGATTCAGACTTTCTTGGCCAAACATATTTCTCTGAATCATCAGACTCCCTACTCTCTGGACATGGCTACTTGCAATTGTTGGTTATTCCCCATGCTGAAAATGCAGCTAAAGGGGACCCAATTTGAGATGATGTGACAGCCACCTTGCACTCTATTTCCATCGAGGCCTTCCTCAAATACCTCCAAGAATGGCAGGAGTACTGGGAGAAGTGTGCAGTCCCAAGGAGAGTACTTTGATGGGAATATGGGTTTCAGACCTCATGGTGAGTAACTGTCCAAGACAAAGAAAGGTATGATACTTTTTGAACAGACCTTACCTCATACACTGACTTTGTCACACTTGCATTATAAATGTCTGGCACAGCAAATGTGTTGCCGTTTGAAATTTGTGATTATGTTCTGAATGTGACAATTTCAAAAACAAAACAAAGAAAGGATTGATAGTCTTTAATTAGCAAACAAGTGACAATGACTCCACCTGACAACTGAATGTTGACTTCTGTACTTGTGATGTTGACGACCAAGTCATTAGTCTGCTCTTCATTCAAGTGTACTGTAATGATCACATCTGAGATAGTCTGTTCCCAACTATGAGCTATGTCCACATCACCTGAAACAGATTAATCAGACATTTCTTATGTATTTAGAGTACTACTTTGCCCATGTGTTACTTCGTTCGGCCCAAAAGGGAAACAAAGACTAGTAACATTGTCACCTATCATGCATGCCACAAGAGGTGACTGTATAATGCTGGCGTGATGCTGCCTACCTAATTCAGTAGAACACATTAGCTGCAAGATGTAACCAATTATAACAAATTGTACAAAGGGCT